>OAMR01000078.1:495764-513214 GCA_900205405.1 Echinochloa crus-galli
TTGTAGCCATACAGGCCTTTCTTCATACAAATAAATGTCAACTATTGAGTTTTGAGAATACATAAAGCTCTCTATACATGAGAGAGCGAATATAAATTATTTTTAAAAGCGCTTCGCACGACTGGTCTATTTACATGATCCATTAAAGTGACACTGTTTTAGTACCTACATGTCATCAATAAACGTGCGTGCTACATGAGTTGAGACAAATATATACAAGATAGTTTAGCACGCGCGTGCCATACGGGTATTACAACTATATTTTATATATTATATTTGATTTATTTTATTTTATACATTTACGTGCGCACGTCTACCTTTGCTAGTATAATGATATGTTGCGCGTATTTAAGAAAAAAAAGACGACATCATTGCGCTTGCGCTAACGGGTGGTTTTACTTGCCCGTTCCATCGAATGCGACATGAAGCGTTATAAATTGTATTTTTTTTATTGTGATAACCGAAAGGCTGTTTCCTACCAATCTCACAACATAAAAATGACTCTCACTGTCAGATGATTTGAATACGCTTCATTTCGTTCTTACTTATTCCCTCCATATATTTTTATAGCGCGCACGAATATTAAGATTTAAACTTTACAACTTTTGACAAATAATTTAGTTAACAACTTTTATGACCCTCCCTCCACTGGCACAGTTTTTAAGATTCCAGTCTAGGTAACTGTGTCGATGACCCTCTCACTGGAACTGGTCTAAGGCCAGTCTCAGTGGGAGTTTCATGGATAATAAATTGACTGCCATATCAGCACTTTTAATGATGTGTCACTGTATTAATGAAAAAAGAAGTGAAATGAGTTTCATGGTGATGAAACCCTATCTACACAGTTATCTAGATAGCTTGTGTCTTGCATGTGACCTAGGAAACAACAATTGATGAAATTATGTATTGAGAGGGAGGTGTTTCATCCTAGTTTCAAATACTTTTTGATGATGTGTCACTCTAGGTAATTGTGTCCATGAAACATCCGTTGAGACTGACCTAAGGGTTTAATTAAATACATTCAGTTACTGGTCAAGTGACTATAGTCACTAATTCATGGGCAGTTACTGGTCAAGTGACTATAGTCACTAATTCATGGGAAACCAAACAGGGCCTCAGTTTACACCATCAGTATCCAGGTGGCAGGTGCAGTTTGGAATCCAGTTAAAGCTTTCGATCTGGTCCGAAACAGAGCAACTGGGGCGAGCGGTCTTCAAAATGTGCGTCCTGCCGTATTTGTGCAATGCAACTAACTCGAACCCAACAAACTTCTCGTAATTAAGCTGAAGGTTTCCCTTTTTAGAAGAACTTACAAACTGAGGTACAAATCTTAAGGCACATACTTGATACCATCACGTCAGGATTCAGGAACGCGACAGCCGATGGATCACCGATCCATTTACACACTCGATTCAGCTCTAACGTTATAATTTGCAAGTACCGAACAAACAGCGACGAAACCACTCTGCTTCGTGAATTCACGAGAACTGCATCGTTTTGATCTACTCCCGTTTGATCTCTGAGCTGCGCAGCGACGCCGGCTGGAGCACCCCCTTGGCGCCGGTGACCTCCAGGAACCTCCTGGCCTTGGCCTGCTGGTTCCCCTGGCCGCCTCCGGCGGTCCGCCGGTAGAACACCCGCTGGCTGAAGTCCGACACCTCCGGCTCCAGCATCCTCCAGAGAAACAGCGCCCGGTACCACGCCGGCACGGTGAGGTGGCGCCGGCCGCGGCAGACGGCGTCGACGATGGCCTCGGCGCACCGCTCCGCGCGCACCACCGGGAACACGCCGACCTGAGCCTGAACACAATTCAGGATTCCAAGTTCATTGAGCGAGCGAGGCACATCGCATGCATGCAGCACAGGAAGATTGGTTTGTTTGGCAACGTGTTGGGTTGGTGTGCTCACATCTCTCAGGTCTTGATCGACCTCCACTGTCCCTTCCTTGGATATGTGCTTCCCTTTGGTCATCTCCGACTCGATCCACCCGGGAGTAGCAATCGTGATGCCGACCTCGTCGCGGAGCTCCATCCGCAGGGTCTCGAAGAAGTTGAGCACAGCAGCCTTGCTGGCCTGCAATATATTTTCAGTTTCAGTAAGTTTGAATGCTGGGAATTTCTGCGATCAGTATGCACGACTAGACAAAAGATCGTTTTGGTGTCGATCGAGGATTGTACATTGTAGAAGCTCATTCTTGGCATCGCCAACAACGCCGCGGCCGAGGAGTTGACAAAGATCTTCCCACCGCTCTTCTTCAGATGCGGAAGAGCGCAGTGAGTGGGATGAACTGTGCCCCAGAAATTAACGCCCTGCACCATATATATATTGTCGATAAATCCAGATGAACTGAGTTGTTGGGAGAAATAAGGGAACATTGCACGGCACATCTGCTACTAACTACGTAGACCATACCAGGACTTGCTTGAAATCAGCAACATCTGGCACGTCCTCGAACCAGCAGACATTTGCTACACCAGCATTGTTCACAAGATGATCCACTACAAGAGAATTGATGAGACTTGTGATCATTTAGACATGATATTTTTTTTCAATTGTTGCAAGTATGCAGAAGAAGCTGACAGTCATAATAACTTACATTGCCCGAATCTCCGGCAATCCTCTGGATTTGCAACAACTGTGGCCTGCACAAATCTCCGGCAATCCTCTGGATTTGCAACGTGGCCTGCACAAATCTCCGGCAATCCTCTGGATTTGCAACGTCCCCTGCAACAACCAGAACGTCTGGTGAGCCGATATCCTTCGCTTTCGCAGCAACGTCGTGCAGACTTGCTACCCTCCTCGCCACTAGAGCCAGCCTCGCTCCCTTCTTTGCATACTGGTAAGCTATTTGCTGGATACAAAAGCAACGTTAAAAATATATACTACTTCCGTTAAGATTTGTATCTTGAGTTAAGTTCAATTAAATCTACACAACTTTACCATGATTACCATCTAAAACAACTACACCCCCATTATTGCAATTGAAATTCTGCTCTATAAATCAAAGCCGCAGGCCTTAAGCAAGAACATTCTTATATCAACGGCTTACAGCTCCATGGAACATGGTTTTTTCTTTAAGCAAGACTGGCCAGAGTGCCAAACGCACATACCTCGCCGATGCCGGAAGAGGCGCCTGTGACGAGCACGACCTTCCCGGCGACGTCCTCCGGCGCGACGATGGCGAAGGCCGGCTTGGTGATCTTGTAGACATAGTAAGGCGGGAGGAAGACCGCCAGGAGGAGGAGCGACCGTCGCGCCGCCCAGTCCATGAAGGTGTTGACGAGGTCCGTCGCCGGCGTCTCGCTGCGCAGGATGGTGTACCCGATCTTCAGCATGCTCAGCATCTCCATGGCCGCCGCCCACCTTGTGCTGCTGCCGTCGCCGCCGGAGATCGCCTCTGCACTCTCCTGTCTCCTGCTGTTGGCCATGGGAAGACGGGAGGGATAGATACTGCATAGGCGTGCACGGTGCCCTCCCAGCGCGACACGTCACGGGGGGCAGGGCACGTGGAATGGAGTCACCGGAGGAGAAGAGCTACCTGTGAGCTTCACAGCAAGGCAGGTGGCATCTCTGGTCCATTCGGCAGCAGAGCCGACTCAATAAAAACTGGATGAAGCAATGGTCCATACATGTCCACATGAGTGATCATTCCGAGGTCTTTGCCGTATTAGCAACAGTACACATGTATTAATCTGGACAACAATTTTTCAGTCCAAAAAACTGGAAGGGGCTATAATATATTTGTAATAAATGAAAAAATGTACAGAAAGGCGTCTTGAATGATGACACACGTGAAAGATTCAGTATTTCAACAGTGGAGAGGAGATATATGTATTATTGACAATTGAAATGCTAGGCAACAGTTTGTTTCATATAATCCATCAGGAACAGTGGTTCTCGTGGCCCATCATTTTTACACCGTTCTGTACAAACTAAGAACAGCTTATGTACCACAAAACCTACTTTGTTTGTATTTACGATCAATAGGATTTCATCATCGGTACAATCACGTGGCCAGAATCTTCTATCCATCTTCTCATCTGGAGGCAGAGGAAGGCTTGAAGGACATGCAGATTGGTGGGTCAATTCCAAGGATGGAGAGAACAGCGGAAGGGATGCTCCATATCCCATCCCCACAGATCAGCCCGGACGCCACAGCCATTGCGTAACCATCAGCCTCCTCCCGGTTCAGCTTTTGCCAGGCGAACAAAATCACCGTGCCTATGAACATGTCCACGCCGAAGTAGGCGCCAATATAGAACGGCGCGGCCATGGCGATCGGTATGGGGATGAACCTGGACACGTGCACAGGTGTCACGTCCTTGAGGAGACTGATGGCCAATGCAAGGAAGAAGGCGGCACAGCAGATCTCGAGGCAATGCATTGGCAATGCGGAGAAGCCTTCAATCCCAAGGATCGCCATCTCCCTGAACATGATGGCGAACGGGGCCTTGTATTCACCGTCGGGGTCACCGATGTCGAAGGCTGTCCAGAAGAGCCATAGCGTGAGTGGAGCTATGACACATCCGAGCGCAATGCCTATCAGCTGGGCGACGAACATTGACCGAGGCGACGAGAGGGTCAGGTACCCGCTCTTGAAGTCCTGCATTAGATCGGCTGTGGAGCAGGCAATGGACATTATGATGCCACATGCTGCAAGGCCAGCAATGACTCCGCCGCCGTCACTGCCGACAAGGGAGGCAAATGCGAAGAGCGCAACCTTGCCGTAGGTGGGGGCAAGGTTCAGGTTGGTGAGGCCCATTCCATAGGAATTGCAGAAGGCAACAGCAGGAGCAAGGAAGTAGCACAAGAGGACAAGGTACCACTTGAGCTGGGGAAATATGGTGGGCACAGTGGCGGTGGATATTGCAGCCAGCATAATGTAACCAGAAGCAGCAAACCAAGGAGATATACTATCTTTCAGGAACACCTCAGTTTGTAATTTCTCATCGGCTAGTTGTTCAGACCTCTCATCATCTGCAAAAGGAAAAAAAATACAATGGAGGAACCACTGGACATATAATTCAGAAGATGGTATGCTGACCTAAAAGCAATAAAACACAATATGCACTAAAAGCAACAACGAGGTAATATTTTTTGTAAAATGTAATAGGAAATGGCTTAATGTTGTACATTAAATCTCGCAAGCCACAAATTCATCTGACAGCATGCAGTGAAGACATTGCATGTCAGCTAATAAATACGATATTACCTTCCAGAGCTTCAACAGGCAGATCATGTTGTTTTGATTGCTTACAGAATTCCCAAGAAATGACGACAAATATCTTAACCAAGTTATAGAGACCATCTCCAAGTATGATAGAAATGGCTATGAAAACCTGCAGGTAGACACATGATATGAAGAAATCAAGCAAGGTGGCATAGCCAAACAGAATTCACTTGCAGAGACTACTAAGTATCCAAAAAAAAAAACCCATACAGACTACTAACAGCAGAACATAAGTTTGCCGAGAGAATCTTATCGAAAAAGGTTCAATTTAGCATAAAGGCATACGCCCCTCTCGATGCAAAGTTTCATTATTTAAGAAAAAACCATTTATGAAAACAAAGAAAATAGGAACATATACCTTGTAGCCATACAGGCCTCTGAAGTCACTGTTACCAAGGTTATCTGGGTACCAATGGCCAGCCTGGGCACTGATAAATGGCCAAAGAAAACCCCAAGATATGACTGACCCAAGGAAAACCGAGCAGTTGACAATATGGGGGGAAATAAGACCAAACCCAACATAACTAGGACTGAAGTTGAAATAAAACCTGCCACAATATAAAAGGAGAAGTTCAAAATATGAGGTTTTCTTGACCCCCTCATCACATGTATAAGAAGACTTTAGTTTCAAGCTTGAATAGTAACTGAATACATATTGCTACCATAACACGTGGCACATCAGTCATTAACACTGCAACTTCATTCATTTCTTTTGAACAGTGGCAAGCAATGTAGAATTGCCATTATAGGACTTCACTTGTCATTGTCAAAAATAATTAGTTGACTTTGGTATATTGTGGTGAGTCAAATTAATCGTGAATCTTCCCTGGTGAGTGTAGATTTGTTTCTTTGGAGAAATATAGGTAGTGAAGCAGCCTAATGCTGAATAAAAGATCTATGCATAATAAACAAATCAGACCGACATAATCTGTAGGTTATCACAGATTGCCAGTATCTTTTCGAGAAAATAACTGGCAAATTGGTATGGAGAATTACATTGATAGCTACGTGATGAGAAATGAGAAGGCAAAGCCTAGGATAATGAGAACTTACGTATTCTGAAAAGCTACAAGCCCAAATGTTGGGAAATTGTCAAAACCACAAGAGTCACCAACACCACTAAAGAACCACTTAAAGAAGCTCCAGCCAAAACTAATGCCCATGTACTTTACAAGACAATTTACCTTTTCCCTGCAAAATAATAGAATAACACAAACATGTGAATAAAGAACTAAATTTGAAACTAGAACTGCCTACAGTCATATAAAGAGTACAAATTTAATGACACCATCTGCACTCTGCAGATTGGTTCTTTTACTGCTGACGCCAGAGCACAAATGTGCCAAGCGTGTATTTAATAGTGTGCATAGATGTAGCACTTTACCCACTCATGCATTTTCTACTTTATAATAGCCCTACTTAAGCAAATCTGTTTTCTGAGCCATATGGATTGTATCATGGGCAATGTGCAAATGTGCAACCATGGACCATAAAAGGCATGCAGAGTACCTGTTGCCTTACCCTGCAACATCATCTTCTGTTTTGCTATGCAAGCTATTAATCATCAGGGCTGTAGCAGTCCCACCGGGGAATGTAAGCTTGTAATCAATCACCATCACCTGCAACGGCAAGCTTGGAACTTATTTCAAACAGAAGCACCAATCAAGCAACCACAGCCAAAAAACTAAGGACATCTTGAGTTATTTATTTTTAAAAAGTATATAACCATGGGCTGAATTTCATTATTTTGGAAAGGCTAGAGGAAACGCGTGAGCACAACCCAAACACCATTCTGTTGCGAGATTTCTGAATAAGGAAAGGTACCTTTCGCAGAATGACAATGCTAAATGGCCCAAGGAGAGCAATGAGGAAAAGGAAACTGATCATCCAACTAAGCGAAGGATCTCTAACATCCTCTGCTCGATTACCAGGATAGTTTGGTCCCACAAGCTCATAGGTCTTCCTGTCCATTGCAAAGATGTATGATGACGAGCACCCTACAAAGCATATATTTTCTCCAATCACACCAGAAATTCCAGTATTTTTTTACAATTAATTAAGTCTTTGCAGTAACCTGATGAAGAACAATATAGCAGGATCGTCTGATTCCAAAGACAATTCACAACTCCCACAAGGTTTCAAATATCTACTGAAATGAAGAGGGGCAACTGAAATTTCACAGCCTAGTCACGTACCACTAAATGCGAGGCCGGCGCAAGCGATGGCGCATGTCTGGATGACGGTGTTCTCCTGCCTTTTGAAGGGCGGCCCGCGGCCAAACCCCAGCCTCCCAGCGGCGGCCCGCCACGCCGTGGCGAGGAAGAAGGCGAGGAGGCCCGAGGCGACGTTGAGCGCCGGGATGACCCCGACGGTGAGGTTGAGACGGTGGATGACCACGCAGAGCAGCGCGCCCAGCGCCGCCGCCACGGCGACGCCGCGGAGGGTGAGCTGCTCCCGCCACGGGGGCGCGGACGGTGCGGTTCCGCCTGGCAGGAGGAGCGGGGCGGCGAGAGGGCGAGGGCTACGGGGAGGCGGCGCCGGCGGCATCGCCGGCGGGGACAAGTCAACTGCCCGAGCTGAACGAGAGGGGAGTCGTGTAGTCAAAATTCTACGGCCCAACCGCTCTAACTCTAGCGCCTTGGGCCGTTCCACTTCTGCGAGTTTAGAATCCAATGGGCCGTCCCGGACGGGCCTTTGGGCTTTCTTTCAGGGGGTCCATCCGTGCACGCGGCTGGGCTGGCACCGCACGGAACGTCACGTTAAGGCAGCCTCCGATTAATTAATTAACAAATTTTTAGTCCCAAACGGAAAACATTTGTAACGCTGGCGCGGCATAAAAATAGGGCACCAAAACACTGGAGCAGAAGTTGGAGATGTCGTAGAGCCTCTCTTTGGCATCGCTGCAGTATGCTGCCCCTGATATGTGGGCGGTGGAGGCTGCAGTCATGTTGGGTACACAGGTGAGGCAACTCGATTGCCTGACAAAAGTCCCTCTTACCACACGGGATCAAAGAGGTTCTCCATGTTTCAACTTCTTTTTTTTACTTTAAATCTTGTTCTTTTTTTCCCTCAAGTTCTACGGGCCCGGCCGGCCGGAGTGCCAAATCGCTGCATAAAACAGGTGGCCGGAGCACAGGTGACAGAAAGTTGGTGGTCTTAGGCCATTCTCAATTGTTATTTCATATTTATGTTTTCAAAGATATCACATAAGTAAAAGTTTATTTAATTTATAGTTGAAATAGCCCCTCTCGATGCAAAGTTTCATTATTTATTGCTTCCAATACTACATGCAAGACAGACTCTTTTGAAAATAGTGTACACGGGATTTCATCACTATGAAACTCAATTCATCTCTCTCTTCATTTATTATTTGCCACATCACCAAAAAAACCGACATGGCACTGTATTTAATGCTGATAAAACCTTCATTGAGAATAGCCTTATAGAACCTCTCTTTTTACCATCAATATATAAAGTATTTTTTTTGGGTTGAATGTGTAAGATAGAAAATGCTAATTAAATCCATCAGATGAACTCAATGCTGCCAATCGTAGTCAAACTGTTACCATGTAGTACTCAATGTTGTGTGGAATGCAACGCACTTTTTTTTCAAAACACAATATATAGTCGTAAACATTTTTAGACATGCACACTTACATGTACAAACTTTACCCATATAAACATCTCCGATAAACTAGGGCAAACAAGCTTATAGTTCCCCAATATTATTCCACTTGATTAGTTCTTAATGTTCCAAAATTCCAAAAACCTATTTTGAAAGCCAAAGTGGCACATGCCTTAGGTAACATTGACATTGACTTTTCCCTGGCAAATGTCACAGTTCATTCGAACAGAGATGCTCTGACAATTATATTACCATTTCTCTATTGCTAATTGCTTAATTATAAAATCCTGCATAACTTACAAAAACTATATTGTGGACGTATCAAGAAAATCACGGCTCAAGGAAAACATATTTCATTGCGACTATTGGAGATGCTCTTAGATGCTAGTGCTAGAATAGAATCCTTTTTTTTTTGGGCAACAGAATAGAATCCTTTTATCCGGCCCTATAAAACCGTTGAGGGACGCAGTATGCCTAAAGACGCTGTAAGTTTTGTATCATTCTGATCGAACTTGCAATCCCCGTCAGCAATCGCAACCAAAATATGATGAAAACTGCATTGTGACAATGCACGGCCAAAGCAAAAGCAGAATAACATATCAACAGATTGAATAAGACTACTGCAGTTTCTTCAGTGTAATTTACAGATAACATATATATGATATATACACAATAGCAAGATCCAAATAAAGGACCACTAATTCTAATTTTAGCTGCTAAGGGATGGCTTGAAGTACATGCAAATCGGTGGGTCAATCCTAAGGATCGACAGTATAGCAGAAGGAACGGTCCAGATTCCATCACCACAGATCAAGCCTGAGGCAACTGCACCAACAAAATCATCACACTCCTTGCGGTTCACCCTCTCCCAGACGAAAAGGATGACTGTCCCAACAAACATGTCAATGGCGAAGTAAGCGCCAATGTAGAAGGGAATGGCCATGGCCATCGGGATGGGAATGAATCTGGACACATTCTTTGGAGTTATGTCCCGGAGGAGGTTGATCACTAGGGACGCAATGAAGAAAAATGAGCAGATCGCTAGGCAGTGTTGGGGCAGAGCAGAGAACCCTTCAACACCCAGAATGGACATCTCACGGAAGATTACGGCATATGGAGCTTTGAACGCACCATCAGGGTTGCCAATATCAAAAGCTGACCAGTAAAGCCAAAAGGTGAGTGGTGCAATGACGCAGCCAAGGGCAGTCCCGATCAACTGTGACACAAACATGGACCTAGGTGAAGAGAGTGTAAGGTAACCAGTCTTGAAGTCCTGCATGAGATCAGCTGCAGTGGATACGATAGACATCATAACACCACAGGCAGCTAAGCCAGCAATCACACCACCATTCTGACCAACCCATGAGGCAAAAATAAAGAGGCCAATCTTTCCATATGTGGATGCAAGGTTCCAGTCTGTTAGCCCAGTGCCATATGAGTTGCAGAAAGCAAGTAGGGGAGCAACAATGTACGCTGAGAGGACAAGGTACCACTTGATCTGTGGGAAGATCATTGGGACAGTTGCAGTTGATATTGCTGCAAGACCAACATAACCAGATCCTGCCAACCAGGGAGGAATACTGTCTTTTATGAATGTCTCATTCAGATGCTTTTCCTCAGCTGATAATTTAGAGCCCTCATCATCTGTTCAAGAATAGCAGCATAAGATCCTGCTATATTGATGCATTGATAGGTATAAAGCATATATAATAGGAAAATCACATTACCATCCTGAATCCGGGCAAGTGGAAGTCTTCCTTGTTTTGCCCGTGCATTCATTATTTCCTTAATAGTAGCATAAATGATCTTGATGAGATTATAAAGACCATCCCCAAGTATCACGGATACAGAAATAAAAACCTGAGACACAGGGAACAAATATAGCTTAATTGTTGAACATAAAAGTTGCAAAGACTGATCACTGATCACCATGTAAACCAAAAATTCCATAGGAACTAAGTTGCAAAGACTGATCACCATGTAAACCAAAAATTCCCTAGGAATTAAGTGAGCTAGATATGCTCTCCATATGTTATTTCGCTAAATACATAACAACATCCCCAATACTATTGAGATGTAAGGCTGCGTAGACATTCTGTGAGCTTACAGCACTAGGTTGTATTGAACCAAAATTTTCAATGTTCTTGCCAACACTATGTCCACCAATGAAACATGTAGCAGTATGATAAATATCTCCAGGACCACATCAACAGCCAAAATTTCTTTTAGATTTTAAGGTTTATAAGAACAGAGAGGAAAAGGATATTTCGTATATCATTCATGCCTTGAATAATGAACATTGCTAGTTGATTGTCAAATTGAAGTACAGAATGAAGATTAACCAATCGTATGTAATAACAAATAAAACTTCTGATCACCATACCTTGTATCCATAGAGTCCTTTGAAGTCATTGCTTCCAAGGTTCGCTGGATACCAGTCCCCAGCTTTTGTGGATATATATGGCCAAAGGAAACCCCACGATATGATGGCACCAAGAAGTGTAGAGCAGTTAACAATATGTGGACAAATAAGACCGCATCCAATGTAGGTCGGACTGAAATCAAAATAAAACCTACACAAAGTGGAAATTTTAAGTTTTTGTTTTGAGGACATGCCAATGATATTTCACATTAAGGACGTGTACTGTCATGTCATTAGATCAGATCTAGCAGTCAAGCCTCGCATGTGAACTTTAATAGAATATTAGAATATCAAAAGCAGTCGCAGCAAACTTACGTATTCTTAAATGCAGCAAGTCCCAAAGAAGGGAAATTATCGAAACCACAGGAATCTCCAACACCACTGAAGAACCATTTAAAGCAGTTCCAGATAAAACTAATGCTTAAATACTTCCCAAGACACCTAACTTGCTTGCTGCAACCATAAAAAAAAAGTTAGGGTCACAAAATAGGTGCATTAATAGAAAAGAAACAGTTTGTGTAACTCTGAAGCCACTTTAAATATTTCAACATTATCTGTACTTCATAGGTGCTTACATTGTCTATATGAAATGTGTGTGCATGCAATTTCTGTTTATTAGATTACGAACATACATAACACAAATAATGGTCAAAGTTGTGTTTGGAGACCTTGTCCATGTCCAAAAATGACTCTCTCTTTTTTGTCTGGATGGAGTATTTTCTAAACAACTTACAATCCATCCTGCACACAGAATCCATATGTTTCATGTTTGACATTTCCTCTAGCACTTCCTTTTCATGAAGGACTGTCAGTAAAATCTTGTTCTTGGCATTTGGATGTGGAAGGTATCTGAGCTCATTTGCAACTTGACTGGACTGATGTGGAAATTATTGATGATTTCATGATTTAGATCTAAAAGTAAAGAACGGTATAAATTGGAAGACGTTTTCAAATCACAAGATGATTCATTCTTGGTTGAGAGATCCCACTTAAACCATGTGAAATGATAGGTGATGTACAGATCTAGAAGTTCTTTTTATTGTTTTGTGATTACAATCTATAACCCAGCATGGTCACAACATTTTGTCATGCACAAACAATCCAGCATCATTGTAAACCTTTTCATTTTATGGTTGACATATGCTATTGTCAACGGGTAAGAAAGGGATCTTAAGGATAGAACATTCTACATGAAAAAGTATGCAAAATTGCACAATCGAACAAATGAGTGTACAAATTAAGGAGCGCAGCCTAGTGCTGATCCAAGTCTTACTCTGCAAGCTCAGCTCCAGTGGTCGTGTGGAAGCTATTTATCAACATAGCCGTGGCTGTCCCACTGGGATAGGTCAGCTTGTAATCAATTACCATTACCTACAAACATCAAAATAGAACACAGGTCAGCAGAGAATGAAACGTAACCACATGACATACAAATATGCATGGGATCAAGTCCTAAATGAGTACCTTGCGCAATGCAACTAGACTAAATAGTCCGAGGAAACTAACGACGAACATGAACCCAATCATCCAACCCAGTGAAGGATTCTTGACATCCACAGCCCTGTTACCAGGATAATCTGGCCCAATAAGCTCGTAGGTTCTCTGATCCATCGCAAGCATATAGCTTCCAAATCCCCCTGCAACCACAAGATTAGTTATCGATAACGAGAATGAACTCAAAGCAAATGGAAGAAACTCGGAATTGAACAGAAAAATCAGATATTAATGCAGCAAAACTCCCCCCAACCAAATATAATATTAACTATATATTAGGTACTCAGCTTCACCCTATGAAAAAAAATGTGGAAACAACAAATGTGAAACAAAATCAAATCCTTCTTGAATTGTGACCCTTTTTGACTGAGGCACAAAAAGTCCTGAAACCACCAAGTCAATGACAGCAATTTTGTTATGTCCTCTGAATTAAAAAAAACTATGACCAATTGAACTTGGAACTAAACTGTCCACAAACCAAACTGGACTGAACTCAAAAAGGGCTAAATAACATCATAAATGAACGGATCACAGGCAATCAGTCCAATTTAAAGACCAAATGAATATCAGTCGTTAACTCAACTCCGCTTCAAACTGCAGGTAAACTAGCAGTAGTGCGCCTAAATTGAACATAGGAACTTTGTAACTCTAGAGCAGCACGGATGCCCCCTTTTAACCGACTACCGCCGGTCACGGTCAGACAATTTTTCTTTAAAAAGAAATAAATATATATCGCAAGCAATCAGGAGGTACCGCTGAAGGCGAGGCCGTAGCAGGCGACGACGCACGTCTGGATGACGGTGTTCTCCTGCTTGGTGAAGGGCCTGGAGACGATGCCGAGCCTCTCGAGCGCGGCCGTCCAGGTGCGGACGAGGAAGTAGCCGAGCAGCCCCGCGGCGACGTTGAGCGAGGGGATGATCCCGACGGTGAGGTTGAGCTTGTGCGTGATGAGGCAGAAGAGCACCCCGAGGACCGCGCTCACCGCGATCCCCCGCGCCGTGAGCTGCTCCCGCCACGGCGGCACCGCCTCCGGCTCCCTCGCCGCCGCGCCGCCGGCCGCGAGGAGCGGGCCCGTGATCTCCGCCTCCGAGCCCATCGGTCCGCCGCCGGCCGGTCACGGCAATGCCCCTCTCCTCTTATTTTTCGATTATTATTGAAATAATAATCTCTCCCCCTCTCGTCCTCTCTGTACTAGCACTATTTTTTTTTGTTTGGTTTGGTTTCGCGTGTGGTGCGAGGTAGACGACGATGAGGCGAGGGGGTGGCGTTTCTTAAACCGGCAAAATTCACGAATCCCCTTCGGATACCGGGGGCCAGCAACCGGGGGCTCGGGCTGCCGCCCATGACGTGTGGGGCCGGAGCCCTGCGGCCCACGGGCGGGGCCCGTAAGTGTGAGCATGGGTAGGATTGTATCATGTGGACGTAAGTAACGGGCTCCATGTGAGAGGGGCCCAGTAGCGCGCGGGTGGAGGGGCGAGTGGGACCCGCACGTCAGCGTGATTACCGGGGCGGGCTCGGTAGTTTATTTAACCCCGGATGGCGACGTCGACGTGGACCCGGATATACGGAGTACCCGACAGGGACGGATGGGGCCGTGTACCGTGGACTGCGGGCCCACACGTCATCGAGTGCGAAGCGTTGGACTCTTGGCGTCTAGTAGGTTTCTTGTGGGTCCCACGATAGCTCGGATCCTCTGCGGCAGCGTCGGCGCGGACGGCCCGTGCTGCTCGAGTTCTCGTTGGATACGGAACCTGCCGGGCCCAGTGTCAGTGGGACAGAGAGCCGGGGAGGCTGTGGGTAGTTGGGGTCGGGTTGGATAAGGTGTGGCGGGAGGCGAAGAGAGCGCATCGGCGGAAGCGTGACGATAAGGACTTGTAAAGGCGTTGCGTGACGCCTCTTTTTTTATTCCCGTTTCCGTGTCATGCAAATATTCTCCCCGGCCCAGAAGGCCACAACCTACTCTTTTACGAAAGCCCGCACACGAGCGTGGTACGGGCGAAACGATGGTAGCATGCACGAGCACGATGCATGGTGACGACCGGAATGGTCAAACACTCTGTGTTCCACGCTAGAGAAAACGGTTGTGTCAAGTAAGGTACGTAGTAGCTGAAAGGTTGTACCAACGTGAGAGTAAAATAGGAGGAGATGTGGTCAGAGCTCACAATTGATGAAACGATAACAAGCCAAATTACAAGGTCAACCCCGCATAGAAATATGGGCTTCAAGGCAAGGGCTTTGCCGAGTTAATATCTGTTTCCCACACCGTCCAAATGGCAAACGGTGGGGGAGATCTAGTTGCTCCAGCATTTATGGAAAATGTAGCATGTATTAGTTAGTGCTAATGATATTTCTAATAGATAATCACATAAGCTAGTGATAGATTGGATGATTATTGCTCGGTTTGTGGACTTGTAATAAAGCTAATGTTAACTGTATTAATGTAATAGTGTTTTTAATCCCGATGTCTACTATAGTTGAACTATTTTTTTTTCAAACTTACATGTTGTTACGCATTCAATTAGATATACGAACAGATAGCCATAGAGAAAAGAATCGCTAACTACCAAAAAATGATAATGAAAAAATAGGTAATCCTGCTCTACTAAAATTTATCATTCGCCATTTTGTGCACACGATAAAATATGTATTCGATCTATTAAGTTAAACTTAAACTAAAATCAGGTACTTGTATATTGTTTATTTGGCCTCTCCTATGCCAAAATCCTAGCTACACCACTATCGATGGTCATGGAAATCTAAAGATGTTAGCGTCCCGTGGCGCTAACATACGATTTTTCTAAACAAAGGTAAATGTTCCCGCCTCTATGACCACAAACGGTGTATATAGCTTTGGCTGTTAACACTCTAATCTTTGATCAAGAATGATAGATTTGACTCGTTGGGGACAAAATGAAGGATTGAAGGTAATGAGCACATTTTAGTTTGTTCTTCTTTGTACCGTGCATCCATTGTGCCGCATTTTAGATTGGAAATCTTTCCGCTTAAGACTCATAAAGAAGCCTTTCTTTACTACAAGCAAATCTTTGGTATGAAAATCACATTAGTAGGTGGATCTTACTCTTTTTCAAAGACAAGAACATAGGTAGATGCTCACACGCATGCAAAACTTATTTCTACTAGTACCTCCGGAAGACTGGATTGACAAAATGTCGAGATTGGCAATGAACTCACCATACACGTCTCGTTGTCGATGAACGGGTCGTTTATTACTGAATATATCGTGCATCCATTTTGCCGCATTTTAGATTGCAAATTATGCCACTTAAGGACTCGTATAGATGGTTTTCTTACATACAAACAAATCTTTGGTACGAAAATCACATTTGTAGGTGGATCTTAATTTTTTTGAAAGACAAGCACATGTAGATGCTCACACGCATGCAAAACTTATTCCTACGAGCACCTACGAAAGATTGGCCTGAATGAGTCAAGATTAACGATGAAGTCACCACATACGTCTTGTTGTCGATGCACATATGACACTCACACACATGCAAAACTTATTCCTACGAGCACATCTGAAAGATTGGGCCAATAGATGTCGAGATTAATGATGAAGTCACCACATACGTCTTACCGTCAATGCACATATGTAGATGCCTATACGCATGCAAAACTTATTCCTACAAGCACCTCCGAAAGACTCTGCCGATAGATGTCAAGATTAACGATGAAGTCACCACATGCGTCCTGCTGTTGATATATATATATATAGTGTATGTATATTATACACCTGGGTGTATCCGCGGTAGCGGATGCACCCAGCCTTGTCTACCGAGCCAGATACTACCTCCCACGGACCGTTTCCCCCGTCCGTCCCCACTCGACCCCGTCGTCAGACCCCGCCCCCACGCCCGATCCGATCTACCCCGTGGGCTTCCTTCCTCGAGCGGGAGCTGCGAGACCACACACACGTACATACATACATACATACATACATACATACATACATACATACATACATACATACATACATACATACATACATACATACATACATACATACATACATACATACATACATACATACATACATACATACATACATACATACATACATACATACATACATACATACATACATACATACATACATACATACATACATACATACATACATACATACATACATACATACATACATACATACATACATACATACATACATACATACATACATACATACATACATACATACATATATATATAGGAAAAATGCATTCTACACGAGCGTGTAGCTGCTCCTCCGAAGGTTTCCCACATCGTCCGACGCATTAGCGGGCGGAAAACCTTCCTACCCGGTAACCCTCCCGTGCGTGACATGCAGCTCCGATCCGGTCGCCGCGTATATACGGTATACTGTATACGAAACAAACAAACCGTTTTCAGATAAACCGGCGCTCTGTTGCTGGTTTTTAGTTTTATTTTTTTTTCTAGGTAAGGAATACTCCCTCCGTCCCAGTATATAAGCATTTGTAGGATTCAAATTTTGTGCCAAAATATAAGCATTCCAACAGATAAGACAAAATTTTGTGGGTTGGTGGGGTGGGTGGAGAGTTGTGGGTAGTGTAAAATGAGGGGTATAAAGGTCTTTTATTATTTTTTTTTTTTTTTGAGTTTGAATGGTTGGAATGCTTATATAGTGGGACGGAGGGAGTA
>OAMR01000078.1:515239-536477 GCA_900205405.1 Echinochloa crus-galli
TTTATCATGGTCATGAACTAGCATATCGATGAATCACCAGATGCGCTCGTCACACTTGCCAGCAGCTCATGGAGATGCAGATGAACTTCTCGTACCGATTAAATCTAGTAGGATATCAAATCAATATTCAGATGGGAGTAGTTGGTCATATACCAAAATATATACATGAGTATATGCATTTCAAAAAGAGAGTATACCCAATCCGACGCCACGGCGATGCCATCTGTTTGTATTATTCATGGGCGCGGTGGCCGCCGATCACGACCTTCCGGTTGGACGCGCTTCCGGGCCTGGTGTGCCCAACGGAGTGACTACATACCTCTTTGACCGTGGAGGTGCAGGAAGCCAATTAGCCAATCACACGAGGGCGAACCAGCAGGATGCGTTGGATCATCACCCGCGAGGCTGCGCCGGCAGCAACTGGATATGCAGAGAAACTCCTACATGCACGATCGAGAACACAGATGAGTCTTTCTCGTAGTAGGAGACGAAAACAAAACAATATTCAGATGAATCAGATGAGTATGGGCTCATACCTTGTCATCTGTTTTCTGGGCACAAGGTTTAACGGACGAAAGGATTAGCTCGCCGCCGCCGCCGAGAAGATCAGAGCGCACGAGAAGATTAGCTCGCCGCCGCCACCGAGAACGACGCGTAGTATGCGTCCGTCGCGGGATAAGGGCGAGCGATTTAGGAAATATCTCAACGGCCGGAACAAATATTGATCAGCAAATAACACGTCTTTTAGGATAATGAACCATGAGATTTTCAAGTCCAGAGCTTCAAAACGTTATGAATTATTAGCAAAGTATGTTGATTCGGAACATACCTCATATATAAGTCACTATAAATGGAGCCAGGTATATGCATGGTACCAAATTTTTGGCTGGCTTATTGGGTCAGCATCTTTTGAGTGAACTTATGAAGTCCTGTATCACTGTAATCAGGAAAAAAAAACAAATCTGATCATATGTTACCCAACTTGGCATTTCCTTGATAGCAATGGAGAGTAAAGCATGAAGTAACTGAAAATTGTGAATCTAAATGGAACTGGCCAAAACTCGAAGGTCATTTAGTGGCTAACGCAATCAGAGATTACTGCACCTTCATTTTGTGCTCGGTAAAATGGAGGGGACGGCCCACCATCCTCATCTCCCGACTCAAATTAGATTGCAGCCTACATCAATAAATCTGCAGGAATCAAGAAGCTTAATCGATTCAGAATATACATCAACGATATTATCTTAACGCAGAGAACACAAGTTCACCAAAATTCAATACGTCAAACAACGCTGTACATGGCACATAGGTCTGTTCTCAGGAATTGAGAAGACAACTTTTCAGTATTTCGGTTAATTAAAAAAAATGATATATTGGACATACAAACAATTGTGAATTAATCTGACGCATTATTTCCTCACTGCAGAATGCAAAATTGATAGCAGGGACATTGCACGTTGGTAATTTGTCACCTTCTACAAACATCAGAGTGTTGACTCCTTGGTTGTTATATGAACTAGCCTTTGTCCAGTTTTCTACATCCTGTGGAATCCAGGTATAATAGAGACATGCATAATCCATACTAAAATTTAAGAATACATAAGCATGCATATGGACAGCAATATTAATCAGATGTGGCAGCCACTCATGGTGCAGATTCTCAAGAGAGCAACACAAATAGATAGTGTACATTATGGTTCTAACCAAACAAAATATCCATTAAACACCATATATATGCAGTCCAAATGAGAAACTGTGACAGGGAGGAACAGGGGAAGGAGAAGAACAAGGGAATGAGAATGAGCAGTTCAACGATCTCACCATTGTAATGCTGATGTGGATATCGTAACAGGGAGCTGCCGGACCTGCCCTTACCTAATTAATCCACACAAGACCCAGCTCGGGTTGGAGACGAACCTTGAATCTAAACAAAAGTCCATGTCACAAATCTCTATTATGCACTTCAGTTGGAAACACAAAACAGAGAATCAAAACACTAGATCAAAATAAAATAGGCCGAAAACAAACTGCTTGTGAGAGGATATAATCATGGAAGATTAAACACAAAGTCTTACATTGTGTTCAAGACAGTCCAAATCCATCCTTGAGGAGTAATAACCTACAAATCCTATAGCCAAGCTCGTTGAGGCCCATGAGCAACTGGACAGAGGAGGCACCACAAAAGATTCTCGTGGGAACCTCCCCTTCCCCCAGCTAATGGACATTAACAGCTTGACAACAGCTCCGGCAATGAGCTCCGTGATCTTCGCAGCAACACCAAGAGAGCTAGGCTATGAGCTGACACAAACCATCAGGCCCATCAGCTCCTTGTGTCCTCACACTGAACACAAGTGAGAAATAAACTGAGCAGAGAATTAAGTCATCCCAAATCGAGTATTAATGCAGACAACAAAGCGGGACAGAGTAGTGAACCAGCGCCACAGCAGGTAATGAGAACAAAGGCATGCTTGTTTATCCGGTATATACTAGCAATTATGCCCGTGCGTTGCAACGGGAGCAAACACATATATATATATATATATATATATCAGTTATTTATATTATTTATAAAATAAACTTCAATTTCTTCAGATGATATGCAAAAAGAACATGATAAAGTTGTCAGGATCAGGATCTTAGATATGATTACTGTGTACATACTTAGATCAAACAAAACAACAAAAATTGTTGTTTTCTTCATTTCAGACGTCCCATTGGAATGTTGAACATAAATATTCTATGACAGTATCTGTCAATCTGAATCTGATGAGTTATACAAAGGATTCTTCGTAGCGATGGAATCTTTACTCAAAGTGTTACGTCGCATCACAAGACGTGCTTTTTCACGATTTCTCTTCACATATTTTTTGCTCCGATGTCATGTTTGCATAGAGCAACTTTTGACGATCACGTATCCTTTGCCTCTGCTCAGGTTTTAAATTTGTATAACGTGCCTTAGCATTTGCACGTCTTGTTTCAATTTGCTCGGATGTGTATTGTTGTTTTTCTTGCACAAATGGCCCTTGCTCCACTTTACCATAATGTTCTATGTCAATAGATTCAAGTAAAACTTTCTTTTGCTGACGAGCTTCGCGACGTTTTTTTAGTAACTCATCTTTCTGTTTGGCAGATAATTGTGCATAACGGTTTCTCTCTCGTTGTCTCTTACTTCTTTAGGATCTACCAGTAGCGATGGCACAGTGGATGTCGTGGATCCATTGCTAATCTTGTTACCATCTAAAATAATAAAATATACATTTAGTTATATCATATCACATGGGATAAACATTTATAGACAGGAGTGGATTCGTATTACTTGTGTGGATCGTGCTGGTTAGGTCTTTTAATAGAGTGCAATCCTCGTATCGTTCTGCAAAAGCCATCTGCAAGAAATACAGTAACTGGTCACAATATTATCGGTGACAAAACACAATACTAAATTAAATATTAATGCTAATATTATCTAGAGAACTATGTAGTAAAGGTTCGTGACCATAACACCCACCGAAGCTTTGCTTTTCTCAATATGAATATATATATATATATATATTACACCTGGGTGCGCGGATGCACCCAGCCTTGTCTACCGAGCCAGATACTACCTCCCACGGACCGTTTCCCCCGTCCGTCCCCACTCGACCCCGTCGTCAGACCCCGCCCCCACGCCCGATCCGATCTACCCCGTGGGCTTCCTTCCTCGAGCGGGAGCTGCGAGACCACACACACGTACATACATACATACATACATACATACATATATATATAGGAAAAATGCATTCTACACGAGCGTGTAGCTGCTCCTCCGAAGGTTTCCCACATCGTCCGACGCATTAGCGGGCGGAAAACCTTCCTACCCGGTAACCCTCCCGTGCGTGACATGCAGCTCCGATCCGGTCGCCGCGTATATACGGTATACTGTATACGAAACAAACAAACCGTTTTCAGATAAACCGGCGCTCTGTTGCTGGTTTTTAGTTTTATTTTTTTTTCTCGTTGAGATATTTCCTAAATCGCTCGCCCTTATCCCGCGACCGACGCATACTACGCGTCGTTCTCGGTGGCGGCGGCGAGCTAATCTTCTCGTGCGCTCTGATCTTCTCGGCGGCGGCGGCGAGCTAATCCTTTCGTCCGTTAACCTTGTGCCCAGAAAACAGATGACAAGGTATGAGCCCATACTCATCTGATTCATCTGAATATTGTTTTGTTTTCGTCTCCTACTACGAGAAAGACTCATCTGTGTTCTCGATCGTGCATGTAGGAGTTTCTCTGCATATCCAGTTGCTGCCGGCGCAGCCTCGCGGGTGATGATCCAACGCATCCTGCTGGTTCGCCCTCGTGTGATTGGCTAATTGGCTTCCTGCACCTCCACGGTCAAAGAGGTATGTAGTCACTCCGTTGGGCACACCAGGCCCGGAAGCGCGTCCAACCGGAAGGTCGTGATCGGCGGCCACCGCGCCCATGAATAATACAAACAGATGGCATCGCCGTGGCGTCGGATTGGGTATACTCTCTTTTTGAAATGCATATACTCATGTATATATTTTGGTATATGACCAACTACTCCCATCTGAATATTGATTTGATATCCTACTAGATTTAATCGGTACGAGAAGTTCATCTGCATCTCCATGAGCTGCTGGCAAGTGTGACGAGCGCATCTGGTGATTCATCGATATGCTAGTTCATGACCATGATAAAGATTATTTTTTCTTGCCCTGCAGATGGCAAAATCATCGAAAGCCATCATTGTTTCAGGCAGCTCAGGCTCCAGAATTGCAAGATCAATCAGACCGCGACGACTGCTAGCATGAGGAATTTGGTTGAATGCTTCGAGTGTTATAGCATTGACAAGATTAAGAGATACAGCACGGCCACGGATCTACGAACCATTGTCCTTCATTGTTGTCTTGCCTCACGAATGAGTTATTTCCTCTCAAAGGATCCACATAATCACTTTACCTTTTTTCCTTTCAGATTATAGTATCATTAGATACTTTCTTTAGATTGCAATTAATTGATATTCTTTTAGACTGCATATCACTTGATACTTTTACAAATTACAGTATCAAATGATACTCTTTTTTTTCAATTGCAGTATCACTTGATACTTTTTTCAGATGTATCAAATCATATTTTCTTTCTTATTATCGATTAATCTCTATGCGTGTATCAAGCTCTACTACAAACATATACATATACATTGAGCACTACCATAATTTTGGATCGCATAGTATCATATTTTCATTTTCCAAACATACTTCTTTTGGAATCGTATATACATTGACTTCCCTTTTATGTACTTTTTTTTGGATCATATGCTATCGTATTTTCTTTCTCTAAACATACTTCTAGACATACTTGATATTATGTACTCCTAACGATAAAATAATGATGCGCCGCCGTGGTCCGCATACTCAATATACCTCAAGTATACTCCTAAAAGATATGTATGCACGTATACACCGTCCGGCAAGTATGCAAGCATACCGGCAAGTATGCGAGCATACCTTTTCCCAAAAGATACGTATGTACGGATACCCCTGTTTAGCATGTATGCTAGCATACTCCTTTTGACCATGATATTTATGTACAATAGCATACCTACTGTTACATTCACGTACAAAAGAAGCATCGGCTGCCGGAATAAAAAAAACATATCCAAACAGTGCCGCATATCATGTAAAAATACATACTGTATTTTATTTGTCCTGTAATTAAATCAATCTGTACTTGCATGTGCATGCATGCAGCCTGATGGCCGGATCCTAAAGGTTTGCTGAGTTATTGCTTCCGCTAGCGGGCGGTGTTTCTCCATACAAACTCAGGAGTAACTACACGCGCGTGTAGATAAAACACATGTATATAAAAATCGACTCGATACACATGCTTTTGGAAACTCTGACAGGATCGATCATCGCAAATTGTGATCGATGGCGTCATTACAAACCGGGCCATTTACATGGATACAGTGCAGGTATGCAATTAACCACGATGCCAGGCCAACTCTGCAGATCGACACGGTCGTACACGACAAAGGCGTACGGCACTCCTAGGCAAAGACTCGGCTGGCCCATCTTTAGCTTTCTGTGATGCCATATCATATATGCAGACATATGCAACAGCAGCTACCTCAGCACGTTCTGCCCCTTTCAATTGAAGTAGCCTTGCAGAGGGGCAGACCACCGACCATACTTAGAGGTTAAGGATGTGTACATCTCTATCTGTATACATGCATGCATCTGTTTACTCTTCGAGCTATATATATATATGCACATACCTGTCATTTCTGACTAATTTAACATGCAATCTAATCAGCGAAAAGTGGCAGAACAAAAAGGCATGATGCGATCGATATCGATCGAGACATATTTGTATATATATGTTTGAGACGATGCATGTATTCATCAGCAGAAAGATTAGCAAAGATGGCACCTCATTGATTTCCTGTGTACATGATTATATATATATATATATAGGCCAGCGCTATTTCATACCCAGGGTATAGAATATTATTTCATACCCGAGCCGACCGGCGCGAGCCCGACGCGCCAGCGAGCAGCCCCCGCGCGAGGATACTGCGCACCTGATCTCCGGTTTTTTTCTTTCCCCACGCGTGGGTTTGTTTTCTTCCGAGTTTTTTTTCGGCCTAATTTCCGGTTTTTCTCCGTTTTTTTTCTTTCCCACACGTGGGTTTTTTTTTCTTCCGAGCTTTTTTTTCTTTGGTCTAGTTTTTTCTTTCGGCCTAATTTTTGTTTTTTCCGAATTTTCTTTCGGCTGTTGGGAAAGCTTGACATTTGTTTGTTCTGTTTTCTTGTTCGCTGGATTCTTACAGATTTTTCGCTGAACTCCTTTTACCGATGTTGGAGGTGAGTCTGATACTCCTTGTGTCCAGATAATCAGCACCAAGTTCATGTCCAGATAATCAGATTTAGCTAGAACAATGTGCCATTTTTACGTTTGCAAATTTCAAACTTATCACAAATATCTTGTTATCTTTGAACTAATCAAACCTTGGATTAGTAAGAAAACTCCACCTATATATATCATTACAACAGTACAATTGTACAACATTTAGATCAGCTAGAGATTATTACAAGGAGTAAAATAAACCAGCATGCCACACTTGAAAACCTGCACTCCGTAGCACGCCCAAACTTATGATTCTTGCATAGAACTCTAGGCCATCGATCCCTCCAGGTTTTATTGATAATCTGAGACCAGAATCTCTTATCTTCTGAGAGCACCTGTGTTGACTCAATGCCACAAAGCAGAATCGTATCCGAGTATTACATGTTGAAAGGACACTTTTGTTTGGCAGTGTATACTGCTCGTGGCCAATTCTTTGTTGCTCACTTGCATATGGGGACCCTTACCAGCCGGAACAAATATTGATCAGCAAATAACATCTTTTAGGATAATGAACCACGAGATTTTCAAGTCCAGAGCTTCAAAACGTTATGAATTATTAGCAAAGTATGTTGATTCGGAACATATCTCATATATAAGACACTATAAATGGAGCCAGGTATGTGGATGTTGCATGGTACCGAATTTTTTGCTGGCTTATCTGTTAGATAGAGTATAGATGGTATGTTAGGATAGAATCTCGGACTGCCATATGTATCCACGGAGGAGTCTTGCCCTCCAAGTCTTGTACTCATATATACCGGCCAAGGCCTCAATGCAATACAATCAATCAACCATTCACCAATCCCATCTCTCTACATTATCCAGTCATCATCTTTTGAGTGAACTCATGAAGTCATGGATCACTGTGTAATCAGGAGAAATGAAATAAAACTGGTCATATGTTACCCAACTTGGCATTTACTTGATGGCAACGAAGAGTAAAGCATGAAGCCAAGTGACAAGTAACTAAAAATTGCAAATCTAAATGAAACAGGGTAAAACTCAAGGGTCATTTAGTGGTTAACGCAATCTAAAAACAAAACTCCACAGTCGGCAAGATCACCGGAAACATGGGTAAATATGGCATTGAACACAACTGCATGATAAACTGGATGCTTGAATGCAGAGCCCACCTATATGTACTTTTTTCTTCAAAACTAGATGATTGAATGCAGAGCCCAATTATATGTACTTTTTCTTAAAAACTTGATGCACATCTGAATTCTGAACAATTATTCCTCTAATATAAGCCAGCAGTTGGTTCAAGTGACTTAACCTAAAATGAATTGACAGTTCAACTGAACAAATCTAGTACAACAGATGTTACAGAAAACAGGGAAAAATGATTTTGTGTGCATGTGCAAACCTGGAAAGTCGCAATGTTTAGGATGGTATAAATCAGTATAATCAACATTATCTAACCATGTACAATATTGTTCATATAGGCTCGGGTATAGAATAGCTATTCCATACCCAGGGCAGGGTATAGAATAGCTACTCCCTCCGTCCCACTATATAAGCATTCTAACCATTCAAACTCAAAAAATAACATAACTGTTAAAAGACCTTTATACTCCTCATTTTACACTACCCACAACTCTCCACCCACCCCACCAACCCACAAAATTTTGTCTTATCTGTTGGAATGCTTATATTTTGGCACAAAATTTGAATCCTACAAATGCTTATATACTGTGAAGGAGGGAGTATTCCTTACCTGCCGGAACAAATATTGATCAGCAAATAACATCTTTTAGGATAATGAACCACGAGATTTTCAAGTCCAGAGCTTCAAAACGTTATGAATTATTAGCAAAGTATGTTGATTCGGAACATATCTCATATATAAGACACTATAAATGGAGCCAGGTATGTGGATGTTGCATGGTACCGAATTTTTTGCTGGCTTATCTGTTAGATAGAGTATAGATGGTATGTTAGGATAGAATCCCGGACTGCCATATGTATCCACGGAGGAGTCTTGCCCTCCAAGTCTTGTACTCATATATACCGGCCAAGGCCTCAATGCAATACAATCAATCAACCATTCACCAATCCCATCTCTCTACATTATCCAGTCATCATCTTTTGAGTGAACTCATGAAGTCATGGATCACTGTAATCAGGAGAAATGAAATAAAACTGGTCATATGTTACCCAACTTGGCATTTACTTGATGGCAACGAAGAGTAAAGCATGAAGCCAAGTGACAAGTAACTAAAAATTGCAAATCTAAATGAAACAGGGTAAAACTCAAGGGTCATTTAGTGGTTAACGCAATCTAAAAACAAAACTCCACAGTCGGCAAGATCACCGGAAACATGGGTAAATATGGCATTGAACACAACTGCATGATAAACTGGATGCTTGAATGCAGAGCCCACCTATATGTACTTTTTTCTTCAAAACTAGATGATTGAATGCAGAGCCCAATTATATGTACTTTTTCTTAAAAACTTGATGCACATCTGAATTCTGAACAATTATTCCTCTAATATAAGCCAGCAGTTGGTTCAAGTGACTTAACCTAAAATGAATTGACAGTTCAACTGAACAAATCTAGTACAACAGATGTTACAGAAAACAGGGAAAAATGATTTTGTGTGCATGTGCAAACCTGGAAAGTCGCACAAGAGAGCTAGGCTATGAGCTGACACAAACCATCTCGCCCATCAGCTCCTTGTGTCCTCACACTGCACACAAGTGAGAAATAAACTGAGCAGAGAATCAAGTCATCCCAAAACGAGTATTAATGCAGACAACAAAGCGGGACAGAGTAGTGAACCAGCACCACAGCAGGTAATGAGAACAAAGGCATGCTTGTTTATCCGGTATATGAATAGCTATTTAGGAACCGCTGATCATTGTACACGTTTCTTTTAAATTAATTACACATATACATCTTTTGAGCTATAAAACAGTCTGGAAAAACTGGGGAAATGCAAAAACTATTCTAAAGTACATAGGTTGAACAAGGTAGAACCTGAATTCCAGTTAGTATACTCTGATTTAAAGAAATAAAAAGTATGTTTGCTTTATGAATCTGTCAGTATGGTAGAGTAGCAATTAGCTAGCTACGTGGAAATAAAAATAAAGCTGGCATCAATTTCCATAAACAAAACTTACGCAAGTAGCAAACATCCTCTCGCTAGAGAACCACACAAACAATAGCAGGCTAGCAACTAGCAGCTCACTGATGCAGTAATAATTTGCCAAATGTCTACTAATAATCAACAAATTTAGCAAAATCTGCCTAACAATTTGCTTGCTTTTTTTAGGAGTTGTTTCTGATAATTACTGGCTTCGAGTAATATTAATTCTGGCAAGAGGATGGTGATGTTGATCTACAACAACCCATAGAAATTGGAATACAGAATTAATCAGCCAAATAAAAAATACCCTCCCAAACACATGAACGAATCTCCCTATATCCTTATATCTGTTCTGAATTTTTCATCAGCACTGGGTGGATCGGCGCCTCCTCTGTTATTTTCTTTAGTTGTTTCCATCTAACCCGAATCGGCCTTACAACTGACTATGATTAACCTTAATCCATACCTAACCAAACTGTACAACACAAATCCCCTCGAAAATCTCGACCTCTTTGCCCTCAAATCCAGTGCCACAAGAACAGGAACAGGTTGGCTGATGGCTTCGGATTGGTACCTTCCCGAGGGTTGGGGCGAGCTCGCCATGGGAGAAGATTCTGGCGGAGCCAAGTCGATGGGGCCGCAGGGGAAGACTTGGAGATGGAGGCATGGCTCGCCGCCAAGCCTTGTGCGCCGTGGCCCCAGGGTCTTGCGAGGTGGCGCCGTTGCCTGCGGAGGGCTGCCTGCAGATGGCGGAGAAGCCAACGGGCTGAGGTACCATGCTCGCTGTCGCTGCCTTCAGAAGAAAACGAAATCGAATAAGACGACTCCATATATCGGAACCAAATTGGGAAAATGAGGTTGCGTATCAATTAATAACTCACAGAATAATGAGGGAAAATTGCAGGATGCGGGTCGGAGCGACCACGCTGCGATGTCGTCGTCGTCCTCAACGCCCACGCAGCCAGTGCCCGAGAGCTTTACCGGACCGTCAGCGCCGCGTCCGAAGTTATGGGGAGACGACGGGAGAAGGCGAGATCACCGGACACCGGGGCGGCCTCGCCAGAGAACCAAGAACGCCGGATGGGGTAGGATTGTCGGCGGCGGTGGCGGCGGCATGGAGCCGGACGGAGAGAGGGGCGGAACGGCGGAGATGGGCGGCGAATGAGAGGCGTTGACTGTATTTGTTCGACGGTGGAGCTCGATCTAATCCAGGTAAAACGACGGATGGTAACCGGCCTCGAGGACGTGGGATCAACCGGAGGGAAGAAAACCGGGAAAAAAGACCAAGAGGACCCGCGGGGGGAATAGACGGGGGGAGCCGGGCTCGGACGGTGGGCTCGGGTATTGAATAGCTGCTAGGTGAATTCCCCGCGAGTTGCTGCGGGATATTTTACATAAATTTATAGGTTGCAACAAAAATCACTCATTAATTAGCCCCGGATCCCAGCTGTCCTCTTCTATATATTTTTTCTTTTTCTTTTTTGCCTTATCTATATTATTTTGCTTGCCGGTGCCTTATCCTTCCTATTGGCTCATGGACACCGTTAGAAGGTGTCTTTTGCTGCACGACACCGAAAAATTGTTGTCTTTGGTAGAACACAATACTCAAGTGTGGGTAATTTGCTAGAGGACATTGAATCAATTATTGTGTATTTTTTGTGGGAACTTGGGTTTGAGCCCTGGCTGGCAATTTACTCACTACTGGATGACTTACCACACGTTATCAATGCATTTCCAACAACTTAAGACAAGATTATAAAGAATGTGATGCTAAAACAATTCTATGTCCACTTCTTGTCCTCCACCCTCTTCTCCAGCAAGTACGATATGATACGCTCGACCTCCGATTTAACATGCATGTAGAGATCATTCGCAGCCTTCTTATCAGTCAGGACATCCTGCCTGCCCTTCGTCGGAATCGGCTTCCCGAACTGGTAGTAAAACCGGCCTGGCATTTTCAGATACAGACCCGGGAAGAACACCTCATGATCAACGTCCCTGCAAGATCAGCGTTTCAGGGAAGATTCAGGAGCCATCATGAACCAGCGCCACAGCAGGTAATGAGAACAAAGGCATGCTTGTTTATCCGGTATATGAATAGCATTTAGGAACTGATCATTGTACACTTTCTTTTATTAATTACACATATACATCTTTTGAGCTATAAAACAGTCAGGAAAAAACAGTGGAAATGCAAAAACTATTCTTAAGTACATAGGCTGAACAAGGTAGAACCTAATTCCGGTTAGTATACTCTGATTTAAGAAATAAAAAGTATGTTTGCTTTATGAATCTGTCAGTATGGTATAGAGTAGCAATTAGCTAGCTACGTGGAAATAAAAATAAAGCTGGCATCAATTTCCATAAACAAAACTTACGCAAGTAGCAAACATCCTCTAGCTAGAAACCACACAAACAATAGCAGGCTAGCAACTAGCAGCTCACTGATGCAGTAATAATTTGCCAAATGTCTACTAATAATCAACAAATTTAGCAAAATCTGCCTAACAATTTGCTTGCTTTTTTAGGAGTTGTTTCTGATAATTACTGCTTCGAGTAATATTAATTCTGGCAAGAGGATGGTGATGTTGATCTACAACAACCCATAGAAATTGGAATACAGAATTAATCAGCCAAATAAAAAATACCCTCCCAAACACATGAACGAATCTCCCTATATCCTTATATCTGTTCTGAATTTTTCATCAGCACTGGGTGGATCGGCGCCTCCTCTGTTATTTTCTTTAGTTGTTTCCATCTAACCCGAATCGGCCTTACAACTGACTATGATTAACCTTAATCCATACCTAACCAAACTGTACAACACAAATCCCCTCGAAAATCTCGACCTCTTTGCCCTCAAATCCAGTGCCACAAGAACAGGAACAGGTTGGCTGATGGCTTCGGATTGGTACCTTCCCGAGGGTTGGGGCGAGCTCGCCATGGGAGAAGATTCTGGCGGAGCCAAGTCGATGGGGCCGCAGGGGAAGACTTGGAGATGGAGGCATGGCTCGCCGCCAAGCCTTGTGCGCCGTGGCCCCAGGGTCTTGCGAGGTGGCGCCGTTGCCTGCGGAGGGCTGCCTGCAGATGGCGGAGAAGCCAACGGGCTGAGGTACCATGCTCGCTGTCGCTGCCTTCAGAAGAAAACGAAATCGAATAAGACGACTCCATATATCGGAACCAAATTGGGAAAATGAGGTTGCGTATCAATTAATAACTCACAGAATAATGAGGGAAAATTGCAGGATGCGGGTCGGAGCGACCACGCTGCGATGTCGTCGTCGTCCTCAACGCCCACGCAGCCAGTGCCCGAGAGCTTTACCGGACCGTCAGCGCCGCGTCCGAAGTTATGGGGAGACGACGGGAGAAGGCGAGATCACCGGACACCGGGGCGGCCTCGCCAGAGAACCAAGAACGCCGGATGGGGTAGGATTGTCGGCGGCGGTGGCGGCGGCATGGAGCCGGACGGAGAGAGGGGCGGAACGGCGGAGATGGGCGGCGAATGAGAGGCGTTGACTGTATTTGTTCGACGGTGGAGCTCGATCTAATCCAGGTAAAACGACGGATGGTAACCGGCCTCGAGGACGTGGGATCAACCGGAGGGAAGAAAACCGGGAAAAAAGACCAAGAGGACCCGCGGGGGAATAGACGGGGGAGCCGGGCTCGGACGGTGGGCTCGGGTATTGAATAGCTGCTAGGTGAATTCCCCGCGAGTTGCTGCGGGATATTTTACATAAATTTATAGGTTGCAACAAAAATCACTCATTAATTAGCCCCGGATCCCAGCTGTCCTCTTCTATATATTTTTTCTTTTTCTTTTTTGCCTTATCTATATTATTTTGCTTGCCGGTGCCTTATCCTTCCTATTGGCTCATGGACACCGTTAGAAGGTGTCTTTTGCTGCACGACACCGAAAAATTGTTGTCTTTGGTAGAACACAATACTCAAGTGTGGGTAATTTGCTAGAGGACATTGAATCAATTATTGTATTCGATTTCAATAGAAAGCTATAGGATTTTACCTTCCTACCCTTGTTAGACAGCAAGACGCGTCTCTATCGATCGTCCACAAGTGTCGCCGCATTTTTCTTCCTCCGACCTGAGATCCAGCGCCGGCCAAATCCGGCGTTTCCCTTCCACCCTCCAACAAAGAACCGCCGCCAGCAGCTTCCCTACCTCGTGCTTGACCTCCTAGACCCTCCGTCGTCCTAATCGGCCGCCAAATCGTTGGGATTTGAGACTCCGCAGCAGCCGCGGAGCTTGAGCTCGACCTCGTCGTCGCCGGCCTCGATTCGTTGCCCATGGCCACCTCCGGCCGATTCCTCGTGGCCATATCTCCCCTGCGACACCCAGAACCGGTTCCATCACTCGTCTGCCGTCGCCGGCCCTCAGACTCCACGCGCCGCCCCCATCCCCGCGGTCCTGGGCGGATCTCACATCCGTTTGTGACGATGGGGCTCGTCGCCTGCGAATCGGGCGGGCCCGAAGGGCGGTGGCGCTCGGGTTAACCCACGACAGCGAGGGAGCCGGCGTGCGTAGCAGAGAGGCGCAGCTCGATTTGAGGATGTGCCCGGCGCGTGGCCGCGCGAGGAGGACCTCCGGTTGGGCCTCGCCGGCGTACGGCCGCGCGAGGAGGTGCGCACCTTGGCCGTCTCGCCCACGAGCTGGCGCCGGAGACGCCGCGAGGCGGCCAAAAGTGCGGCCGGGATGCTGATCCGGACGACGACTGCGGCGAGGGCGGAGCCACCCGCGGTGCGCCCCGGCGCGTAGCCCATCACGTCGACGCGGAGGAGCACGTGCGGCGACCGCCCCTCCCAGCCGCGCCTCCCTCGGCTCGGCGTCCGCAGCGTCCTCAGCTCGGCATCGGTAGCGTGGTCCTTCTCGTTCTGCTCCATCTCTGCTCTGCGCCCAGCCTTCGGACGGGATTTATGGGGGTGGCGGCGGGTGCGTGGTAGGCGAGGAGGCGGTGGTGGGCAGGCGAGGGGCCTCCGACGCGGTGGCGCAGTGGGGAGGTGAGGGGGCCGTGGTGGGCAGGCGAGGAGCGTCGGGGATTCAATGCGCGGCGGCAGCAACGCGGGGCAGGACGGTGGAGCATGACGTGGCTAGCTGAGAGTTCAGAGAATTGCTGGGTGGGTTGTTAGTGGGTATCAACAATATAGTTGTTATAGATTCCATTGCCCAGGGTAGAGTATAGTATTAATATATATATATATATATATATATATATATATATATAGACACACACACACACCAACCCACCAGCTGCCAAGGACAAGTGCTCGCGGGGCCACTCGCGGCGCCCCGCGCCGCTTACGTCCCCGCTCGCTCAATCAAGCTCAGAAGCCAGCACCAAGGAGAAATGTCGTACAAACCATTAGTACATGCATATATTTGTCGCTAAAAGACATATGAACATTTCAAACAAAAAAGATGTTACCGGCCACGTCTGATTACACCATCTGACGCACACATGCATGCATGCAAACCAACGTGATTCCTACTATTTTCGCGATAATTCTTCACTCGAATCTCCAATTCACAAACGGGTTTCACCACTAGGTTCATGACATTTTCGTGCACAGTTTGAGATCCATTTTGAATATATTTTTTTGAAAATTTTGAATTTAAAAAACTACGCCTTTCAGTGGGGTTTGTATGAAAATTTGTATGGTTTCTATGATTCCGCCGACATTCAAATGTCATAGACACCTATCGATATTGCATATAAACCTGTTGATATTGCATATAAACCTATTAATATTGCATACGAACCTAGTGATATCACATAGGAACACATTACTATTGCATAGGAACCTATTGATATTGCATAGTAAGCTATTGATATTGCATAGGAACATGTAAAAATCTCGTATAAACCAGCACTATAGTCATATAATCCTCGCCGAATGTCGTAGAAACATTTCAAACCAAAAGAGAGTACCTGCCACCTGACGCGCCCTGTACACCATCTGACGCACACATGCATGCATGCAAACCAACGTGATTCCTACTATTTTCGCGATAATTCTTCACTCGAATCTCCAATTCACAAACGGGTTTCACCACTAGTTTCCTGACATTTTCGTGCACAGTTTGAGATCCATTTTGAATATATTTTTTTGAAAATTTTGAATTTAAAAAACTACGCCTTTCATTGGGATTTGTATGAAAATTTGTATGGTTTCTATGATTCCGCCGACATTTCTTCCTCCAGGTATTGTTTTTACATGATTGGTCAATGCAAAAGTTTTGTTAAGAGTGGGGGCATTTGGAAGGAGTTGGTTAAGTGTGCAAGGGACCTAAAAGTGGTAAAGTTGTTGCATACAAATGAACTGATTGAGGTCATGAAAATGTTTGAAACGAATGGTATGGATCATATTAGTCATCATAGGAACATATTGATATTGCATAGGAACATATTGATATTGCATATAAGCTATTGACAATTTGTATGGTTTCTATGATTACGCCGACATTCAAATGTCATAGATACCTTTTGAAATGTGTATGACCACCACAGATCTAAAATCAACACAAAAAGTCATAAAAACATGAAAAAGAAAAATATCCTAGTTTACTTTTTAACTTTCGGTCTTGTACGTGGTTTTTACCTTCACCAAAAAAATATCGTAGGAAATATACAAGAATGCATAGAAACATCAACTTAGCTTCAAACATGTACATACATCAACCCGCATAGTAAGCTATTGATATTGCATAGGAAATATGCCAGAAAAGCATAGAAACCAGAAATTTCTATCAATTGGTTTAACTGTTCAAACAAACATTCAATTCAGTTCAGTATCAGTATAGATAGTTCTCTGATCCATTCATAGAAACACCGCACAAAATCATAGAAACCTGGTAAAGTGCGTACAATTGTCTATAGTATCTATGATACAAATTGTCAAACAGGACGCGGTACATGCATCTGTGTCAGCCGATGAACCCTGGACGGAACTCCCACGCGGTGCCACCTCACCGATGCTCTTCACGGCGGCCGGCGTGGCGGACGACGGCGGCGGCATGCGGATCAGCCTGGCGTGCTTGCGAACGCCGTGGGAGCGGGGCAAGACGAGAAGGGGCACGCATGCTGATGACAGAACAAAAATCAGACCATCAGACTACATAGTAGCTTCACAAATTGGTATAGGAAATATAGCAAGAACGCATAGGAACTCAAATTTTAACCAAACATTCTTTAAATCTCGTTATCCTTTTATTGATGTATGGATGTGATATTTGACTGAGATGAGTTCTGTACGACATAGCTGCTATTCCTGGGACTATCTCGAGGGTACAGGGAGTCGGATTCTCATAATCGAGAATCCGGTTCGTTTAAAAAACAGACGATATATATGTTAAAACAAGCTCCATGACAATCTGCAATAAATATCTATGCTAAAACAGACAATATATATGCTAAACAAAACTGGTTAGAGCAATCATATAAACATTAGTAAAATCATAGAAACATGAATTCATCAGGGTAGCACGCAGAAATGTCCGGCTTAGTTCTCCAGTATCTATGCTAAAATAGACACTTATATATGCTAAAACAAACACAGCACACGCACCACCCAATTTCACATCTGCGCGTTCGGCATGCTCCTTGCTGCTCGCCGTGCGCTCCGCATCCGCAGCACAGCCGGTCCTCCATGCAGAACAGCAGCTGTAGATATACATGCACAAACGCAACATAAAAATGCATAGGAAATATACAATAATGCATAAAAATATCAACTCAGAAAGGCATAGAAATACACAGGAAGGCATACAAACATTAACCCAGCTTCTAATATAGTATCTATGCTAAAACATACATATTCTAATCGTATAGAAAGTGACCAATATAGCATAGTAAGTGACAAACTCATGCATAGAAACAATGAAAAATATCATAGAAAACAAGGACAATCCAGCACAAATTCCAGGTCTCTGTTGCCGATACAGTATTCGAATTCAACAACAGTAGGGAGAAAATTTGCATAAAAATCAAGTTTTGGGAGCCAAACTCGCTAATCTGCTCCTGGGACCTATGGCATCACTCGACACATGCACAAGATTAATAACATGCAAAAAGAAACATTTTCCAACGGGAGATACAACAAGCAACAGGCATCACAGGGAGGAGGTGACCAGCACGGGGACTTGGCCGAGGCGGAGCAGCATGAGGAGGGAAGCCGCCCGGAGCGCACGCCGTCGCCGCTCGTTGCTGCTCGCCGGCGCCGCTAACGGAGTGCTGGGCCCAGATGCAGGCCATGTTCCAGTCGCAGGCGCCCTGCCTTGCGCCACCATGGCCTCGGGGCCGGCGTCCCAGCTCGGCTCGGCGCTCGGCCAGCTGCTGCCGAGCTCCTGTGACCTGCCCGCCGACGCCACCGTCAAATCCAGTGCAGCTAGCGCTACGCCGCTTTCCCCAAACACGAACGAATAAGCACATGAAAGAAGCTTACCTACAGATCCACTCCTCCTGGATCTGCGCAAGCTGGTGTCCGCAGCTGCCTTTGGCAGGAAGGAGAGATGTATGGAGTAGTGTCTCTCGAGGCCGTGGTTGAGGTCAACACGCCAGGAGCCCAGGATGCTCGTCCTTGCTGGGGGCGCTGTGGCTGGCGTCAAGAACAAGAAAAAAAATTATTTTTCCCCAACCGCAAGATTCAAACATGCACAGGAAATGAAGCAATGAATCATGCACTAACCTGAACACCCTTCAGCATAGCTGCCGTGCAACTAGCTGCTCCTCATGCTCGCGAATGGCAGGAGCTCGCCGGCGCCGCCAAGCCGGCGGAGGAAAACGTCGTCGCTGATGAGAGAGAGAGGAGAGAGAAACGAATTTGAAAAATGAGGGGGATTGTAGGAGAGCGGCGGCCATCGAGCTTTGATGTGGTGGGATGGGCCCAGTGCGGTCAGGCGTGAGAGCAGGTGGAGGCACGTGATGCCAGGAGCACTCGTCTCGTGGAGGGGGCGCTGGGATGGCCGTGGCCGGGTGACCGGGGAGCCGGCGGGGGTCAGTTTGGTCAGCCGGGGCTTCCATTTGTTACTGTGAGCCCTAGGCTTCCAATATAATATATATATAGAGGACGCATTTTATCTACACGCGCGTGTAGCTACTCTCACCTTCAGTATACCATCGTACGTATGTACGCATACTCATTTATCATTTTGAGTATGTTCGTATACTAATTCTAAGATACTTCAAAACGATTTACACGAAAAAATTTCAAAATCAACCCTATTTTTAATATATTTTGATTTATACCTTTATAATACTATATAAAATAGTATGTTCATATACTCGATGTATGCTTACATACCCAAGATATATATTATCCCAGATGGTTTAGTATCATCACATTACTACGTATATACTCTTCGTTGGATCAGATTCATCGTGTATCATGAGATACACAGGGGGAGTAGCTACACGCGCGTGTAGGATGGATTTTTCATATATATATATAATATATATATATATATATATATATATATGAAAAATCCATCCTACACGCGCTTGTAGCTACTCTCTACACGCGCTCGTAGCTACTCCTCCGAAGGTTCTTCGTTGCCCGACGCATAGCTGGGTGCCGCAATTAATTAGCGGGTTGTAGCAGCGGACCCGTTAATTTAACGGATGAGAATCATTCTATCATTTATTTACCGTATGAACGGGCCGCAGGAATTAGCGGCGGCGGCAGTTGCGGCATCGCTGGCTTCGGTGTAAGCGGCCACCGCGCTACTGGATTCGGCGTTTCGTTCATTTTCCACGGGAAGAGGCCACGGCGGCGGCACCGCTGGCTCCGGTAAGCAGCCACGGCACTGCTGGGTTTGATGCGCTAGTTCATTCATCGTCATTCAGTGGTGGAAGGGAACTATAGCCTCCTAATCTTTCCTACTGTGATCGATTTTTACTCTTCAATTCTAATATCCCTACAGCATGCAGATCAGTGGACGGTGGATCCCATCCATCATGTCCAGTCGTTGCATCTCACTCCTGCTTCCATCAAATCCTCTGATCCCATCGAGGAACCGGCAAGCGGCGGCGCCGTACTGATGTATGATACTACTATAGATGCAAAAAATCAAATTGTTTTGTGGTATGTTGATTCTTCATGCTGAAAAATCTACAGGAATTGGACCACGGTACAATTCCGTGTGGATCGCCGGATTGGTCCTTCTGATCCTATCCGCACCGGATTGATTACCCGCCCGGAGGCAGGGCCCTAGCTTCTCCAATCGACGATCAATCTGAAATTTTGAACCATCGCTATAATCCAGGTATGTATAGTACAGAAAATAAGCGTTTTTTTGTTATCGATTAATGCGTTCATCCCTAATCCTAATCTCCTTGCAGGGTGCGGATCAGGAAAAGGTTGAAGCATCTACGAACGACTGCTGTGGCGCTTGCGCGTGAGACTGCGCAAATCCTCACGTAGGATGTTTATAATCCAATACATCTGATGTCTGCTTTGAGGTTAATTAAACCGTGAGCTATTTTGATGTCATGCGAATTTTCATGCAAACATATAGCTAGCTAGTGCTAATTGGTATTCATGCCACCGCTCCAGGAGTTGGTCTCACCGTCCGCCTTCACGACGTGGCTGCACCGGTGTCACATGCTTACATGCTTTCGATCTGGGGTGCCGCTGGACTATTGACAACGTTGCCGGCCGGCAAGATGAGCTACTAAGAATATTCAAATATTACTAGCTTCTTTTACTGTGTCAACGAATTACCTCAGTACCATTCAGCCGTGTATGTACATAAACATAACATTTCCGTTCTGGAGTCCTTGAAAATTATATTGTAACTCTTTTTTGTCGACATGTATAATCAATTCTATAGGCTTCCGCATGTATGTCCCCATACTTCTTATAAGAATGTATGTATGTACTCATACCCTTTCAAAAAAAAAAGTATATACTCATACTGTTTCAAAAAATGTATGTACTCATACCCTTTCATAAAAAGATAAAAAGAAAAATATGTATGCACACATACACCCGTTCGGCAAGTATGCTAGCATAATCTTTTTTTTCTCAAAAATATGTAGGTATGCACATATACACCGTTCAGCAAGTATGCAAGCATACCATTTCCCCCAAAAGATATGTATGCACACATACGCCCCAATCTTCAAGTATAATATACTAGCATACTCGTTTTGACTATGATGGATATACGGCAGCATATATACTTTAATTTGCATGTATACGTACATACCAAGGGTTGTATCTTGCATAC
>OAMR01000078.1:538616-654585 GCA_900205405.1 Echinochloa crus-galli
GACTTAGGAATATTGGGTGCTTCTGGTCAATTCCGAGATAAAAGTATCCTTACACATACTCTCCTCGAGGAGTATGTTAACACCAAAAATTAGCACCAGGAAGAGGCTGACATTTGGGCCGGATTTGGTGGAAGGATGCCATTCGGCTAAGAGGCTTTCTCTGAAGCATTCGGCAAAGATGCTCTGCGGTTGGGAACACGTCGCCATTCGGCTAAGGGGTTTTCTCTGAAGCATTCGGCAAAGATACTCTGCGGTCGGGAATGCGTCATCATTCGGCAGAGGCGTAGTTCTGCAGGCAAAAGCGGTAGCACTCGGGAAGGCGTGATGACGTGGAAAAACATAAGGGAAAGGCCGGTTCGAACAAGGAACGCAATACGGGCACGAAGATTCGTCATTTATTTTTTAGAAACAAGTATTGTAGTCGTGTCCGACTAGGAGTTGTATCAAGACCTGGGTATAAATATAAACCCATGGCAGCTGTAATAGGAACAATCGAATCAATCAACACAACAAACCGGCCATGCGCCACCTATCGAGTCCTTAGTCGAGTCGTCGAGTCCTTCGAGAGGAGCCATCGATCCGTCGACCTCCGTAAGTACCGGCAACCTTGTATCATGCTTAGTATCACGCGGTGGATTTAAGCATGACCTCCTCTTTAGGATCAGGATCGGGCTCCGCCTCTATAGGTGTGTTCAAGGAATATCAATTAATTTGTTTGAAATTACTCCTTGGGTGTTGTTCTTTGATGGATCTTCATGTGACGAAGGTGGTGGAGCAGGTATTTTATTAATTTCACCCAAAGGAGAAACATTTGAGTTTGCTATTCCCATTCAATCTACTGTTACTAACAATCAAGCTGAGTATGAGGCATTACTCAAAGGGCTCCAATATTTGAAAAAAGCAAAGGCCATTGCAGTCGAAATTTTTGGAGATTCAGAATTGGTCATAAAACAATTGAATGGTGAATATGAATGCAAAAGTGATATCCTGAGAAGTTACTATGAAGAATGCAAAGAAATATATGCCATATACCACATTCAGGAAGCTTGGTATGGGCCCTGGAGATTTGACACCAACAAGCATAGTCCTTAATGATTTTGCTGGAAATCCTTCGAACACCAAGGGATGTGTGCATGTAGATCTGATGATTGGGTCCTAGACTCTGCTTACAACTTTCTTTGTCATTGAGGGCAAAGGGGCATATAGTTTGCTGCTTGGAAGAGATTGGATTCATGCAAATTGCTGTATCCCATCAACCATGCATCAACAGCTCATTCAGTGGATAGATGATGAGGTGGAGATTGTCCAAGCAGATGATTCAATAAGCGTGGCAAATATGGAACCAGCTTTCTGGGAATATCAAGGCATAGATTGTTTCTCAGGCAAAGACTGGGGAGAAGGTCCTGTTGCACCAGCCAGCAGTGATCAACAGCCGATCAAAGCAGTCGGCTCTCATAGTAATTTTTGATGGAGAATCCAATTGATGGAACTGATGGAAAATTAGGACGTGGATTTGCGTCGGCTGATAAATTGGAAGAAGTGGACATTGGAGATGGTGACAAGCCAAGGCCGACATTTATCAGTGCTAACTTGAGTTCCTGTCACAGAGATTAGCATTGATGAGCAATCAAGCATATGGCTTTAAGAAAGATGCTAGATTTGCTAAGCACAATGATATAGCCAGTATCTACAACCAGTTCCTCAAAAGGGTAGATCAAGAAGATGAATACGAAAATGACGAGGAAGTGGCTGCGGCAGAGTTAGTATGGGGCAAAGAACCAGTTACAATGGCTCAAAGGTGGATCAAGCAGATGAAGGGAACATATGATTTTGATGTAACTAAGGCAGATAAATTGTTTGAGTTCCTGGTAAAAGAAGGCCGAATCAAATTGCCAGAAGGGCACTCCATGCTTCGGCCTGATGGAGTGAAAGACAAAAGGTATTGTGGGTTTCATGATAAAAATTCTCATTCCATTAATGAATGCAGAGTCTTTAGGATGAGGATTCAGAAAGCTATCCAGGAAGGACATTTGAAATTCGACAACAAAATGAAACTGGACAGTAACCCTTTCCCTCAGAATATGATCGGGTTCTCGGTTAACATGGTGAATGCTGTTCCATCTGGAGAAAAGGGAAGATTGAAAGTTTTAACCTCAAGGAAGGCAAGACAGGATGGCTCAGTTGATCCCACTCGGCAGATCACAATTGAACAGATTCGCCAGAAAGATCTTCGGTTCCCAAATAGCCGATTTGAAGTGGGAGAATCCTCTAAACCTAGGGTTACTACACGCATTCTCCTCAACAAGTGGCAGCGTCAGCAAGAAAAGGAGCATTTTCAAAGGCGTAAGTATGAGGAGGAGAAAAGAAGACATGAAGAAGAAAGATATAGGGAGGAACAAGAAGAGTATGCTCGAGAGCAGGAACGAGCGCATTGGGGGTGTGCATTCTTCAGACACTGTTGGAACGAAGGTTTAAAGCTGCCTACAAAGAATAACTGTCCTGAGTGCAATAATGGGTATGTCGAACATAGGCAAAATGTTGCCAATCGCCGATCTGTCCATGAAAGAATTGGCAGGATGCATCCTAGCGATGATCGGCGTTATAATGATCAACCAAGAAAGAGGCATGCTGATTACAGGTGGGTTGATCATGAAGAAGAAGAAGATCATGCTTATGTTTGGCAAGAAGGACAATGGTGTCCACCTGGCTTGAGGAAAAGCCAAAAGAGAAGAGTACAACGTTTGAGGAATCAAGAATTAAAGCAAGCAAGGCCTAAGATGAAATCAATATGGCGTCGAAAGGACAAGCCTGAAGAAGATGGTCATTCGGCTCCTACATGCATGGTATGCTTTTTGCCGAATGAATTTATGGCTCCCACTGATCAAGTTGTGCAGGAGGAAGCGTTGTCAGAGGTAGATGAAGTCGAACAGCTAATGGCACAATTGATGCTCAATAAGCAAGCTGTCTTTGAAAAACCAATCCAGAATCGACATATGAAGCCATTATATTTGAAAGGATTTGTCAATGGGAAGCCTTTAACCAAGATGTTCGTCGATGGTGGAGCTGCTGTGAATGTGATGCCATATACTACATTTAGGAAGCTTGGCATGGGCCCTGGAGATTTAACACCAACGAGCATAATTCTAAATGATTTTGCTGGAAATCCTTCAGACACCAAAGGCTGTGTTCATGTAGAACTGATGATTGGATCCAAAGTGCTGCTCACAACTTTCTTTGTCATTGAGGGCAAAGGGGCATATAGTTTGCTGCTTGGAAGAGATTGGATTCATGCAAATTGCTGTATCCCATCAACCATGCATCAACAGCTCATTCAGTGGATAGATGATGAGGTGGAGATTGTCCAAGCAGATGATTCAATAAGCGTGGCAAATATGGAACCAGCTTTTTGGGAATATCAAGGCATAGATTGTTTCTCAGGCAAAGACTGGGGAGAAGGTCCTGTTGCACCAGCCAGCAGTGATCAACAGCCGATCGAAGCAGTCGGCTCTCATAGTAATTTTTGATGGAGAATCCAATTGATGGAACTGATGGAAAATTAGGACGTGGATTTGTGTCGGCCGATAAATTGGAAGAAGTGGACATTGGAGATGGTGACAAGCCAAGGCCGACATTTATCAGTGCTAACTTGAGTTCGGTTTTCAAAGAAAAGTTGGTGACATTGTTAAAAGAATACAAGGACTGCTTTGCTTGGGATTATTCGGAGATGCCCGGTCTAGACCGTTCTATTGTTGAGCATCGGTTGCCAATCAAACCTGGTTACAGGCCTTACAAGCAACCACCCCGAAAAATCTACAAGGAAGAAGTGTTGGCCGATGTGAAAAAAGAGATTGAAAGATTACTAGATGCAAATTTCATTCGGCCATGTAAATACGCGGATTGGATCTCTAATATCGTTCCTGTCTATAAGAAAAATGGAAAAATGAGGGTTTGCATAGATTTTAGAGATCTAAACAAGGCTACACCCATGGATGGATATCCAATGCCTATTGCTGATTCATTGGTTGATGCTGCTGCTGGATACAAAGTGCTCAGTTTCATGGATGGTAATGCAGGATACAATCAGATTTTTATGGCATTAGAAGATATAGTAAAGACAGCTTTCAGATGTCCTGGACACATAGGGTTGTTTGAGTGGGTTGTCATGACCTTTGGATTGAAAAATGCTGGTGCAACTTATCAAAGGGCTATGAATTATATTTTTCATGAGTTGATCGGCAAGATTGTGGAAATATATATTGATGATGTAGTAATCAAGTCATTGGATCATGAGTCCCATTTGGCTGACATAAGGAAAACTCTAGAATGCACCAGGAAGCATGGGCTTAAAATGAACCCGAACAAGTGTGCTTTTGGAGTTTCGGCTGGAGAGTTTCTGGGATTTTTGATACATGAAGGAGGAATAGGAGTTGGTAAGAAAAGCATGAAGGCAATTGATGAAATTGTTCCTCCAACTAATCTTAAAGAGTTACAATCACTGCTTGGCAAGATAAATTTTGTGAGAAGATTCATATCAAACTTGTCACAGAAGGTGTTGCCCTTTTCCTCACTATTGAAAATAAAAAAGGATCAAAAGTTTGTATGGGGTGACGAACAACAGAAGGCTTTTGATGAAATAAAAGAGTACATGAAGAAGCCACCAGTATTGGTGCCTCCACAATTGAACAAGCCTTTCAAGTTGTACGTGGCGGCCGATGCCCAAACTATTGGATCGGCCCTTATTCAAGAATTTGAAGGGAAGGAAAGAGTAGTTGCATACCTTAGCCGAAAGTTACTAGACCCGGAGACAAGGTATTCGGCTATAGAGAAGCTTTGCTTATGTGTTTATTACTCATGTACAAAATTTCGGCACTATTTGCTAAATGCCGAATGCGTTGTACATTCAAAATTTGATGTAATTAAGCACATGTTGTCAATGCCAATTTTGAATGGAAGGATTGGCAAATGGATTTTGGCCTTATCTGAATTCGAATTAAGGTTTGAATCGGCAAAAGCTGTCAAGGGGCAGATTATTGCTGACTTCATTACCGAACATCATGATACATCAATAAATTTGCTTAACATTATTCCTTGGGTATTATTCTTCGATGGATCTTCATGCGACAAAGGTGGTGGAGCAGGTATTTTATTAATTTCACCCAAAGGAGAAACATTTGAGTTTGCTATTCCCATTCAATCTACTGTTACTAACAATCAGGCTGAGTATGAGGCATTACTCAAAGGGCTCCAATATTTGAAAGAAGCAAAAGCCATTGCAGTTGAAATTTTTGGAGATTCAGAATTGGTCATAAAACAATTGAATGGTGAATATGAATGCAAAAGTGATATCTTGAGGAATTACTATGAAGAATGCAAAGAAATATTGAAGAGCTTTCGGTCAGTAATTCTACAACACATTCCTAGAGGGGATAATGGAGAGGCAAATAGATTGGCCCAAAGTGCATCAGGTTACAGAGAAAATCAAGAGGTATTTGCTACTGATGACTGTGCTTTCGGGAGTAGTTTGGCAGAAGGTGATTGGAGGAAAGAAATTGCCGATTATTTGGAGAATCCATCCCAGAAGGTTTCTAGAAGACTCAGGTATAAAGCTATAAAGTTTGTTCTTCTTGATAAAGATTTATATTATAAATCCCTGGACGGAGTATTATTACGTTGCTTAAATCAAGAAGAAGCAAAGAAGTTGATGAGCGAAGTGCATGATGGATTATGTGGAGCACATCAGTCAGCTTACCGAATGAAGTGGGTTATTAGAAGAACTGGATATTACTGGCCGACAATGTTGGAAGATTGCTTTGAATATTATAAGGGATGTCAAGACTGTCAGAAATTTGGAAACATTCAGAGAGTTCCAGCATCGGCTTTGAATCCCATTATCAAGCCATGGCCATTCAGAGGATGGGGAATAGATTTGATTGGCCAAATAAATCCTCCATCGAGCAAGGGGCATAAGTTTGTACTTTTAGCAACAGATTATTTTACCAAGTGGGTTGAGGCAATTCCATTGAAAAAGGTAGCATCAGAAAATATGATTGAATTTGTCAAAGAGCACATCATTTACAGATTTGGAATTCCTCAGACAATTACCACAGATCAAGGGTCTCAATTTACATCTTCAGAGTTCAGAGATTTTGCTGAAAGTATGGGGATAAAATTACTGAATTCTTCTCCTTATTATGCTCAAGCTAATGGTCAGGCAGAGGCTTCTAACAAGATTATGATTAAAATTATACAGAAGAAGATTGATCAGAAGCCAAGAAGGTGGCATTCGGTACTCAATGAAGCATTGTGGGCTTACCGAATGGCTCCTCATGGGGCTACAAAAACGTCTCCTTATGAACTAGTGTATGGACATCATGCCATTTTGCCATGGGAATTACAAACAGAGTCAAGGAGAATACAGTTGCAGAAAGATTTAAGTTCTAAAGATTACAGTAACTTGATGATGGACGAATTGGAAGATTTGCATATGATTCGTCTCAAAGCATTGGAAAATATTGAGAAAAATAAGATGCGAGTTGCCAAATATTACAACAAGAAGGTAAAAGTCAGGCAATTTGCAGAAGGAGATTTGGTTTGGAAAGCGATATTGCCGATTGGAACCAAATATGCAGCATTCGGCAAATGGTCTCCAAATTGGGAAGGTCCTTTCAGAGTGGTTAGATGTGTGCCTGGAAATGCATATATTTTGAAGACATTATTGGGAGAAGAATTTGCTTCTGCTATAAATGGAAGATATTTGAAGAGGTATTATCCCAGTATTGAAATCGATCGGTGATTGATATATTAAATTGCCGAACAGCCGATATTCGGGAAGAAATCGTCTTTAGAGGGAAATTAACAGAGACATTGGAGAAAAAGAAAAATGGCCAGTACTGAATGTATTGCCCTTAGCACAAAATATATTACATCAGGAGTTCATGCAAGATCACAAAAGATAAGTTTTATTGCCGAAATTCCATAAATCCCTAGTACAAACTACTGGAAGAGCCTGTTCAAAACAGACTGGGGATGAATGGAATCGGCAATGGCAGCACCATGGCCATCAAGACGATCAATGGAGGCGTCAATGTCATCGATGTCTTCTGGGTTGCTGTTGGCGAAACCAACCGGCATCCTGGAATAGTCAGTGCCGGTGTGCGTCGACATGGCAACGAGACCCGTAGCGACGCCCAGGCGAACGCCATGGGAGGCCACCTCGTCGACACGGCCTGCCACCGCACCAAGGCGTGCCTCGGGTGTGTCCCCTTGGGCGTTCACCTTGTCCGCCAGCTCCTCCACCAGCGCCTTCAGTCGATCAAGTTCAGCATCACGCGCTGCAAGGTTACAAGGGGATAACAGATTAATATCATTTGGAAGACGAGGTTGAAATTGAGCAGATTGCAGGACTCACCATCAATGACTTCGAGCAGCTGCTTGCGCTCGTGCTGCCATTCAAGGTCAGCAATCCCGGCTTGCTTGGAGATGACCTCCAACTCGCGGCGAGTGTCGTCACGCTCCGCTTTGAATCGGCGAGCATCGCCGTCCGTGTAGCGGTAGTCGTCCGATTCGAGAGATCGATTGGAGTCCCATTTGGCTGACATAAGGAAAACTCTAGAATGCACCAGGAAGCATGGGCTTAAAATGAACCCGAACAAGTGTGCTTTTGGAGTTTCGGCTGGAGAGTTTCTGGGATTTTTGATACATGAAGGAGGAATAGGAGTTGGCAAGAAAAGCATGAAGGCAATTGATGAAATTGTTCCTCCAACTAATCTTAAAGAGTTACAATCACTGCTTGGCAAGATAAATTTTGTGAGAAGATTCATATCAAACTTGTCACAGAAGGTGTTGCCCTTTTCCTCACTATTGAAAATAAAAAAGGATCAAAAGTTTGTATGGGGTGACGAACAACAAAAGGCTTTTAATGAAATAAAAGAGTACATGAAGAAGCCACCAGTATTGGTGCCTCCACAATTGAACAAGCCTTTCAAGTTGTACGTGGCGGCCGATGCCCAAACTATTGGATCGGCCCTTATTCAAGAATTTGAAGGGAAGGAAAGAGTAGTTGCATACCTTAGCCGAAAGTTACTAGACCCGGAGACAAGGTATTCGGCTATAGAGAAGCTTTGCTTATGTGTTTATTACTCATGTACAAAATTTCGGCACTATTTGCTAAATGCCGAATGCATTGTACATTCAAAATTTGATGTAATTAAGCACATGTTGTCAATGCCAATTTTGAATGGAAGGATTGGCAAATGGATTTTGGCCTTATCTGAATTCGAATTAAGGTTTGAATCGGCAAAAGCTGTCAAGGGGCAGATTATTGCTGACTTCATTACTGAACATCATGATACATCAATAAATTTGCTTAACATTATTCCTTGGGTATTATTCTTCGATGGATCTTCATGCGACAAAGGTGGTGGAGCAGGTATTTTATTAATTTCACCCAAAGGAGAAACATTTGAGTTTGCTATTCCCATTCAATCTACTGTTACTAACAATCAGGCTGAGTATGAGGCATTACTCAAAGGGCTCCAATATTTGAAAGAAGCAAAAGCCATTGCAGTTGAAATTTTTGGAGATTCAGAATTGGTCATAAAACAATTGAATGGTGAATATGAATGCAAAAGTGATATCTTGAGGAATTACTATGAAGAATGCAAAGAAATATTGAAGAGCTTTCGGTCAGTAATTCTACAACACATTCCTAGAGGGGATAATGGAGAGGCAAATAGATTGGCCCAAAGTGCATCAGGTTACAGAGAAAATCAAGAGGTATTTGCTACTGATGACTGTGCTTTCGGGAGTAGTTTGGCAGAAGGTGATTGGAGGAAAGAAATTGCCGATTATTTGGAGAATCCATCCCAGAAGGTTTCTAGAAGACTCAGGTATAAAGCTATAAAGTTTGTTCTTCTTGATAAAGATTTATATTATAAATCCCTGGACGGAGTATTATTACGTTGCTTAAATCAAGAAGAAGCAAAGAAGTTGATGAGCGAAGTGCATGATGGATTATGTGGAGCACATCAGTCAGCTTACCGAATGAAGTGGGTTATTAGAAGAACTGGATATTACTGGCCGACAATGTTGGAAGATTGCTTTGAATATTATAAGGGATGTCAAGACTGTCAGAAATTTGGAAACATTCAGAGAGTTCCAGCATCGGCTTTGAATCCCATTATCAAGCCATGGCCATTCAGAGGATGGGGAATAGATTTGATTGGCCAAATAAATCCTCCATCGAGCAAGGGGCATAAGTTTGTACTTTTAGCAACAGATTATTTTACCAAGTGGGTTGAGGCGATTCCATTGAGAAAGGTAGCATCAGAAGATATGATTGAATTTGTCAAAGAGCACATCATTTACAGATTTGGAATTCCTCAGACAATTACCACAGATCAAGGGTCTCAATTTACATCTTCAGAGTTCAGAGATTTTGCTGAAAGTATGGGGATAAAATTACTGAATTCTTCTCCTTATTATGCTCAAGCCAATGGACAGGCAGAAGCTTCCAACAAGATCATGATTAAAATCATACAGAAGAAAATTGATCAAAAGCCAAGAAGGTGGCATTCGGTACTCAATGAAGCATTGTGGGCTTACCGAATGGCTCCTCATGGGGCTACAAAAACGTCTCCTTATGAACTAGTGTATGGACATCATGCCATTTTGCCATGGGAATTACAAACAGAGTCAAGGAGAATACAGTTGCAGAAAGATTTAAGTTCTAAAGATTACAGTAACTTGATGATGGACGAATTGGAAGATTTGCATATGATTCGTCTCAAAGCATTGGAAAATATTGAGAAAAATAAGATGCGAGTTGCCAAATATTACAACAAGAAGGTAAAAGTCAGGCAATTTGCAGAAGGAGATTTGGTTTGGAAAGCGATATTGCCGATTGGAACCAAATATGCAGCATTCGGCAAATGGTCTCCAAATTGGGAAGGTCCTTTCAGAGTGGTTAGATGTGTGCCTGGAAATGCATATATTTTGAAGACATTATTGGGAGAAGAATTTGCTTCTGCTATAAATGGAAGATATTTGAAGAGGTATTATCCCAGTATTGAAATCGATCGGTGATTGATATATTAAATTGCCGAACAGCCGATATTCGGGAAGAAATCGTCTTTAGAGGGAAATTAACAGAGACATTGGAGAAAAAGAAAAATGGCCAGTACTGAATGTATTGCCCTTAGCACAAAATATATTACATCAGGAGTTCATGCAAGATCACAAAAGATAAGTTTTATTGCCGAAATTCCATAAATCCCTAGTACAAACTACTGGAAGAGCCTGTTCAAAACAGACTGGGGATGAATGGAATCGGCAATGGCAGCACCATGGCCATCAAGACGATCAATAGAGGCGTCAATGTCATCGATTTCTTCTGGGTTGCTGTTGGCGAAACCAACCGGCATCCTGGAATAGTCAGTGCCGGTGTGCGTCGACATGGCAACGAGACCCGTAGCGACGCCCAGGCGAACGCCATGGGAGGCCACCTCGTCGACACGGCCTGCCACCGCACCAAGGCGTGCCTCGGGTGTGTCCCCTTGGGCGTTCACCTTGTCCGCCAGCTCCTCCACCAGCGCCTTCAGTCGATCAAGTTCAGCATCACGCGCTGCAAGGTTACAAGGGGATAACAGATTAATATCATTTGGAAGACGAGGTTGAAATTGAGCAGATTGCAGGACTCACCATCAATGACTTCGAGCAGCTGCTTGCGCTCGTGCTGCCATTCAAGGTCAGCAATCCCGGCTTGCTTGGAGATGACCTCCAACTCGCGGCGAGTGTCGTCACGCTCCGCTTTGAATCGGCGAGCATCGCCGTCCGTGTAGCGGTAGTCGTCCGATTCGAGAGATCGATTGGAGTCCCATTTGGCTGACATAAGGAAAACTCTAGAATGCACCAGGAAGCATGGGCTTAAAATGAACCCGAACAAGTGTGCTTTTGGAGTTTCGGCTGGAGAGTTTCTGGGATTTTTGATACATGAAGGAGGAATAGGAGTTGGCAAGAAAAGCATGAAGGCAATTGATGAAATTGTTCCTCCAACTAATCTTAAAGAGTTACAATCACTGCTTGGCAAGATAAATTTTGTGAGAAGATTCATATCAAACTTGTCACAGAAGGTGTTGCCCTTTTCCTCACTATTGAAAATAAAAAAGGATCAAAAGTTTGTATGGGGTGACGAACAACAAAAGGCTTTTAATGAAATAAAAGAGTACATGAAGAAGCCACCAGTATTGGTGCCTCCACAATTGAACAAGCCTTTCAAGTTGTACGTGGCGGCCGATGCCCAAACTATTGGATCGGCCCTTATTCAAGAATTTGAAGGGAAGGAAAGAGTAGTTGCATACCTTAGCCGAAAGTTACTAGACCCGGAGACAAGGTATTCGGCTATAGAGAAGCTTTGCTTATGTGTTTATTACTCATGTACAAAATTTCGGCACTATTTGCTAAATGCCGAATGCGTTGTACATTCAAAATTTGATGTAATTAAGCACATGTTGTCAATGCCAATTTTGAATGGAAGGATTGGCAAATGGATTTTGGCCTTATCTGAATTCGAATTAAGGTTTGAATCGGCAAAAGCTGTCAAGGGGCAGATTATTGCTGACTTCATTACTGAACATCATGATACATCAATAAATTTGCTTAACATTATTCCTTGGGTATTATTCTTCGATGGATCTTCATGCGACAAAGGTGGTGGAGCAGGTATTTTATTAATTTCACCCAAAGGAGAAACATTTGAGTTTGCTATTCCCATTCAATCTACTGTTACTAACAATCAGGCTGAGTATGAGGCATTACTCAAAGGGCTCCAATATTTGAAAGAAGCAAAAGCCATTGCAGTTGAAATTTTTGGAGATTCAGAATTGGTCATAAAACAATTGAATGGTGAATATGAATGCAAAAGTGATATCTTGAGGAATTACTATGAAGAATGCAAAGAAATATTGAAGAGCTTTCGGTCAGTAATTCTACAACACATTCCTAGAGGGGATAATGGAGAGGCAAATAGATTGGCCCAAAGTGCATCAGGTTACAGAGAAAATCAAGAGGTATTTGCTACTGATGACTGTGCTTTCGGGAGTAGTTTGGCAGAAGGTGATTGGAGGAAAGAAATTGCCGATTATTTGGAGAATCCATCCCAGAAGGTTTCTAGAAGACTCAGGTATAAAGCTATAAAGTTTGTTCTTCTTGATAAAGATTTATATTATAAATCCCTGGACGGAGTATTATTACGTTGCTTAAATCAAGAAGAAGCAAAGAAGTTGATGAGCGAAGTGCATGATGGATTATGTGGAGCACATCAGTCAGCTTACCGAATGAAGTGGGTTATTAGAAGAACTGGATATTACTGGCCGACAATGTTGGAAGATTGCTTTGAATATTATAAGGGATGTCAAGACTGTCAGAAATTTGGAAACATTCAGAGAGTTCCAGCATCGGCTTTGAATCCCATTATCAAGCCATGGCCATTCAGAGGATGGGGAATAGATTTGATTGGCCAAATAAATCCTCCATCGAGCAAGGGGCATAAGTTTGTACTTTTAGCAACAGATTATTTTACCAAGTGGGTTGAGGCGATTCCATTGAGAAAGGTAGCATCAGAAGATATGATTGAATTTGTCAAAGAGCACATCATTTACAGATTTGGAATTCCTCAGACAATTACCACAGATCAAGGGTCTCAATTTACATCTTCAGAGTTCAGAGATTTTGCTGAAAGTATGGGGATAAAATTACTGAATTCTTCTCCTTATTATGCTCAAGCCAATGGACAGGCAGAAGCTTCCAACAAGATCATGATTAAAATCATACAGAAGAAAATTGATCAAAAGCCAAGAAGGTGGCATTCGGTACTCAATGAAGCATTGTGGGCTTACCGAATGGCTCCTCATGGGGCTACAAAAACGTCTCCTTATGAACTAGTGTATGGACATCATGCCATTTTGCCATGGGAATTACAAACAGAGTCAAGGAGAATACAGTTGCAGAAAGATTTAAGTTCTAAAGATTACAGTAACTTGATGATGGACGAATTGGAAGATTTGCATATGATTCGTCTCAAAGCATTGGAAAATATTGAGAAAAATAAGATGCGAGTTGCCAAATATTACAACAAGAAGGTAAAAGTCAGGCAATTTGCAGAAGGAGATTTGGTTTGGAAAGCGATATTGCCGATTGGAACCAAATATGCAGCATTCGGCAAATGGTCTCCAAATTGGGAAGGTCCTTTCAGAGTGGTTAGATGTGTGCCTGGAAATGCATATATTTTGAAGACATTATTGGGAGAAGAATTTGCTTCTGCTATAAATGGAAGATATTTGAAGAGGTATTATCCCAGTATTGAAATCGATCGGTGATTGATATATTAAATTGCCGAACAGCCGATATTCGGGAAGAAATCGTCTTTAGAGGGAAATTAACAGAGACATTGGAGAAAAAGAAAAATGGCCAGTACTGAATGTATTGCCCTTAGCACAAAATATATTACATCAGGAGTTCATGCAAGATCACAAAAGATAAGTTTTATTGCCGAAATTCCATAAATCCCTAGTACAAACTACTGGAAGAGCCTGTTCAAAACAGACTGGGGATGAATGGAATCGGCAATGGCAGCACCATGGCCATCAAGACGATCAATAGAGGCGTCAATGTCATCGATTTCTTCTGGGTTGCTGTTGGCGAAACCAACCGGCATCCTGGAATAGTCAGTGCCGGTGTGCGTCGACATGGCAACGAGACCCGTAGCGACGCCCAGGCGAACGCCATGGGAGGCCACCTCGTCGACACGGCCTGCCACCGCACCAAGGCGTGCCTCGGGTGTGTCCCCTTGGGCGTTCACCTTGTCCGCCAGCTCCTCCACCAGCGCCTTCAGTCGATCAAGTTCAGCATCACGCGCTGCAAGGTTACAAGGGGATAACAGATTAATATCATTTGGAAGACGAGGTTGAAATTGAGCAGATTGCAGGACTCACCATCAATGACTTCGAGCAGCTGCTTGCGCTCGTGCTGCCATTCAAGGTCAGCAATCCCGGCTTGCTTGGAGATGACCTCCAACTCGCGGCGAGTGTCGTCACGCTCCGCTTTGAATCGGCGAGCATCGCCGTCCGTGTAGCGGTAGTCGTCCGATTCGAGAGATCGATTGGAGTCCCATTTGGCTGACATAAGGAAAACTCTAGAATGCACCAGGAAGCATGGGCTTAAAATGAACCCGAACAAGTGTGCTTTTGGAGTTTCGGCTGGAGAGTTTCTGGGATTTTTGATACATGAAGGAGGAATAGGAGTTGGCAAGAAAAGCATGAAGGCAATTGATGAAATTGTTCCTCCAACTAATCTTAAAGAGTTACAATCACTGCTTGGCAAGATAAATTTTGTGAGAAGATTCATATCAAACTTGTCACAGAAGGTGTTGCCCTTTTCCTCACTATTGAAAATAAAAAAGGATCAAAAGTTTGTATGGGGTGACGAACAACAAAAGGCTTTTAATGAAATAAAAGAGTACATGAAGAAGCCACCAGTATTGGTGCCTCCACAATTGAACAAGCCTTTCAAGTTGTACGTGGCGGCCGATGCCCAAACTATTGGATCGGCCCTTATTCAAGAATTTGAAGGGAAGGAAAGAGTAGTTGCATACCTTAGCCGAAAGTTACTAGACCCGGAGACAAGGTATTCGGCTATAGAGAAGCTTTGCTTATGTGTTTATTACTCATGTACAAAATTTCGGCACTATTTGCTAAATGCCGAATGCGTTGTACATTCAAAATTTGATGTAATTAAGCACATGTTGTCAATGCCAATTTTGAATGGAAGGATTGGCAAATGGATTTTGGCCTTATCTGAATTCGAATTAAGGTTTGAATCGGCAAAAGCTGTCAAGGGGCAGATTATTGCTGACTTCATTACTGAACATCATGATACATCAATAAATTTGCTTAACATTATTCCTTGGGTATTATTCTTCGATGGATCTTCATGCGACAAAGGTGGTGGAGCAGGTATTTTATTAATTTCACCCAAAGGAGAAACATTTGAGTTTGCTATTCCCATTCAATCTACTGTTACTAACAATCAGGCTGAGTATGAGGCATTACTCAAAGGGCTCCAATATTTGAAAGAAGCAAAAGCCATTGCAGTTGAAATTTTTGGAGATTCAGAATTGGTCATAAAACAATTGAATGGTGAATATGAATGCAAAAGTGATATCTTGAGGAATTACTATGAAGAATGCAAAGAAATATTGAAGAGCTTTCGGTCAGTAATTCTACAACACATTCCTAGAGGGGATAATGGAGAGGCAAATAGATTGGCCCAAAGTGCATCAGGTTACAGAGAAAATCAAGAGGTATTTGCTACTGATGACTGTGCTTTCGGGAGTAGTTTGGCAGAAGGTGATTGGAGGAAAGAAATTGCCGATTATTTGGAGAATCCATCCCAGAAGGTTTCTAGAAGACTCAGGTATAAAGCTATAAAGTTTGTTCTTCTTGATAAAGATTTATATTATAAATCCCTGGACGGAGTATTATTACGTTGCTTAAATCAAGAAGAAGCAAAGAAGTTGATGAGCGAAGTGCATGATGGATTATGTGGAGCACATCAGTCAGCTTACCGAATGAAGTGGGTTATTAGAAGAACTGGATATTACTGGCCGACAATGTTGGAAGATTGCTTTGAATATTATAAGGGATGTCAAGACTGTCAGAAATTTGGAAACATTCAGAGAGTTCCAGCATCGGCTTTGAATCCCATTATCAAGCCATGGCCATTCAGAGGATGGGGAATAGATTTGATTGGCCAAATAAATCCTCCATCGAGCAAGGGGCATAAGTTTGTACTTTTAGCAACAGATTATTTTACCAAGTGGGTTGAGGCGATTCCATTGAGAAAGGTAGCATCAGAAGATATGATTGAATTTGTCAAAGAGCACATCATTTACAGATTTGGAATTCCTCAGACAATTACCACAGATCAAGGGTCTCAATTTACATCTTCAGAGTTCAGAGATTTTGCTGAAAGTATGGGGATAAAATTACTGAATTCTTCTCCTTATTATGCTCAAGCCAATGGACAGGCAGAAGCTTCCAACAAGATCATGATTAAAATCATACAGAAGAAAATTGATCAAAAGCCAAGAAGGTGGCATTCGGTACTCAATGAAGCATTGTGGGCTTACCGAATGGCTCCTCATGGGGCTACAAAAACGTCTCCTTATGAACTAGTGTATGGACATCATGCCATTTTGCCATGGGAATTACAAACAGAGTCAAGGAGAATACAGTTGCAGAAAGATTTAAGTTCTAAAGATTACAGTAACTTGATGATGGACGAATTGGAAGATTTGCATATGATTCGTCTCAAAGCATTGGAAAATATTGAGAAAAATAAGATGCGAGTTGCCAAATATTACAACAAGAAGGTAAAAGTCAGGCAATTTGCAGAAGGAGATTTGGTTTGGAAAGCGATATTGCCGATTGGAACCAAATATGCAGCATTCGGCAAATGGTCTCCAAATTGGGAAGGTCCTTTCAGAGTGGTTAGATGTGTGCCTGGAAATGCATATATTTTGAAGACATTATTGGGAGAAGAATTTGCTTCTGCTATAAATGGAAGATATTTGAAGAGGTATTATCCCAGTATTGAAATCGATCGGTGATTGATATATTAAATTGCCGAACAGCCGATATTCGGGAAGAAATCGTCTTTAGAGGGAAATTAACAGAGACATTGGAGAAAAAGAAAAATGGCCAGTACTGAATGTATTGCCCTTAGCACAAAATATATTACATCAGGAGTTCATGCAAGATCACAAAAGATAAGTTTTATTGCCGAAATTCCATAAATCCCTAGTACAAACTACTGGAAGAGCCTGTTCAAAACAGACTGGGGATGAATGGAATCGGCAATGGCAGCACCATGGCCATCAAGACGATCAATAGAGGCGTCAATGTCATCGATTTCTTCTGGGTTGCTGTTGGCGAAACCAACCGGCATCCTGGAATAGTCAGTGCCGGTGTGCGTCGACATGGCAACGAGACCCGTAGCGACGCCCAGGCGAACGCCATGGGAGGCCACCTCGTCGACACGGCCTGCCACCGCACCAAGGCGTGCCTCGGGTGTGTCCCCTTGGGCGTTCACCTTGTCCGCCAGCTCCTCCACCAGCGCCTTCAGTCGATCAAGTTCAGCATCACGCGCTGCAAGGTTACAAGGGGATAACAGATTAATATCATTTGGAAGACGAGGTTGAAATTGAGCAGATTGCAGGACTCACCATCAATGACTTCGAGCAGCTGCTTGCGCTCGTGCTGCCATTCAAGGTCAGCAATCCCGGCTTGCTTGGAGATGACCTCCAACTCGCGGCGAGTGTCGTCACGCTCCGCTTTGAATCGGCGAGCATCGCCGTCCGTGTAGCGGTAGTCGTCCGATTCGAGAGATCGATTGGAGTCCCATTTGGCTGACATAAGGAAAACTCTAGAATGCACCAGGAAGCATGGGCTTAAAATGAACCCGAACAAGTGTGCTTTTGGAGTTTCGGCTGGAGAGTTTCTGGGATTTTTGATACATGAAGGAGGAATAGGAGTTGGCAAGAAAAGCATGAAGGCAATTGATGAAATTGTTCCTCCAACTAATCTTAAAGAGTTACAATCACTGCTTGGCAAGATAAATTTTGTGAGAAGATTCATATCAAACTTGTCACAGAAGGTGTTGCCCTTTTCCTCACTATTGAAAATAAAAAAGGATCAAAAGTTTGTATGGGGTGACGAACAACAAAAGGCTTTTAATGAAATAAAAGAGTACATGAAGAAGCCACCAGTATTGGTGCCTCCACAATTGAACAAGCCTTTCAAGTTGTACGTGGCGGCCGATGCCCAAACTATTGGATCGGCCCTTATTCAAGAATTTGAAGGGAAGGAAAGAGTAGTTGCATACCTTAGCCGAAAGTTACTAGACCCGGAGACAAGGTATTCGGCTATAGAGAAGCTTTGCTTATGTGTTTATTACTCATGTACAAAATTTCGGCACTATTTGCTAAATGCCGAATGCGTTGTACATTCAAAATTTGATGTAATTAAGCACATGTTGTCAATGCCAATTTTGAATGGAAGGATTGGCAAATGGATTTTGGCCTTATCTGAATTCGAATTAAGGTTTGAATCGGCAAAAGCTGTCAAGGGGCAGATTATTGCTGACTTCATTACTGAACATCATGATACATCAATAAATTTGCTTAACATTATTCCTTGGGTATTATTCTTCGATGGATCTTCATGCGACAAAGGTGGTGGAGCAGGTATTTTATTAATTTCACCCAAAGGAGAAACATTTGAGTTTGCTATTCCCATTCAATCTACTGTTACTAACAATCAGGCTGAGTATGAGGCATTACTCAAAGGGCTCCAATATTTGAAAGAAGCAAAAGCCATTGCAGTTGAAATTTTTGGAGATTCAGAATTGGTCATAAAACAATTGAATGGTGAATATGAATGCAAAAGTGATATCTTGAGGAATTACTATGAAGAATGCAAAGAAATATTGAAGAGCTTTCGGTCAGTAATTCTACAACACATTCCTAGAGGGGATAATGGAGAGGCAAATAGATTGGCCCAAAGTGCATCAGGTTACAGAGAAAATCAAGAGGTATTTGCTACTGATGACTGTGCTTTCGGGAGTAGTTTGGCAGAAGGTGATTGGAGGAAAGAAATTGCCGATTATTTGGAGAATCCATCCCAGAAGGTTTCTAGAAGACTCAGGTATAAAGCTATAAAGTTTGTTCTTCTTGATAAAGATTTATATTATAAATCCCTGGACGGAGTATTATTACGTTGCTTAAATCAAGAAGAAGCAAAGAAGTTGATGAGCGAAGTGCATGATGGATTATGTGGAGCACATCAGTCAGCTTACCGAATGAAGTGGGTTATTAGAAGAACTGGATATTACTGGCCGACAATGTTGGAAGATTGCTTTGAATATTATAAGGGATGTCAAGACTGTCAGAAATTTGGAAACATTCAGAGAGTTCCAGCATCGGCTTTGAATCCCATTATCAAGCCATGGCCATTCAGAGGATGGGGAATAGATTTGATTGGCCAAATAAATCCTCCATCGAGCAAGGGGCATAAGTTTGTACTTTTAGCAACAGATTATTTTACCAAGTGGGTTGAGGCGATTCCATTGAGAAAGGTAGCATCAGAAGATATGATTGAATTTGTCAAAGAGCACATCATTTACAGATTTGGAATTCCTCAGACAATTACCACAGATCAAGGGTCTCAATTTACATCTTCAGAGTTCAGAGATTTTGCTGAAAGTATGGGGATAAAATTACTGAATTCTTCTCCTTATTATGCTCAAGCCAATGGACAGGCAGAAGCTTCCAACAAGATCATGATTAAAATCATACAGAAGAAAATTGATCAAAAGCCAAGAAGGTGGCATTCGGTACTCAATGAAGCATTGTGGGCTTACCGAATGGCTCCTCATGGGGCTACAAAAACGTCTCCTTATGAACTAGTGTATGGACATCATGCCATTTTGCCATGGGAATTACAAACAGAGTCAAGGAGAATACAGTTGCAGAAAGATTTAAGTTCTAAAGATTACAGTAACTTGATGATGGACGAATTGGAAGATTTGCATATGATTCGTCTCAAAGCATTGGAAAATATTGAGAAAAATAAGATGCGAGTTGCCAAATATTACAACAAGAAGGTAAAAGTCAGGCAATTTGCAGAAGGAGATTTGGTTTGGAAAGCGATATTGCCGATTGGAACCAAATATGCAGCATTCGGCAAATGGTCTCCAAATTGGGAAGGTCCTTTCAGAGTGGTTAGATGTGTGCCTGGAAATGCATATATTTTGAAGACATTATTGGGAGAAGAATTTGCTTCTGCTATAAATGGAAGATATTTGAAGAGGTATTATCCCAGTATTGAAATCGATCGGTGATTGATATATTAAATTGCCGAACAGCCGATATTCGGGAAGAAATCGTCTTTAGAGGGAAATTAACAGAGACGCTTGCTTCACTGCGATAAAATGATCATCCAACATATTTAAGTTCTAAAGATTACAGTAACTTGATGATGGACGAATTGGAAGATTTGCATATGATTCGTCTCAAAGCGTTGGAAAATATTGAGAAGAATAAGATGCGCGTTGCCAAATATTACGACAAGAAGGTGAGGGTTAAGCAATTTGCAGAAGGAGACTTGGTTTGGAAAGCGCTATTGCCGATTGGAACCAAATATGCAGCATTCGGTAAGTGGTCACCAAATTGGGAAGGTCCTTTCAGAGTGGTTAGATGTGTGCCTGGAAGTGCATATATTTTGAAGACATTATTGGGAGAAGAATTTGCTTCTGCTGTAAATGGAAGATATTTGAAGAGGTATTATCCCAGTATTGAAATCGATCGGTGATTGATATATTAAATTGCCGAACAGCCGATATTCGGGAAGAAATCGTTAAAGAGGGAAATTAACAGAGAATTTGAAGGGAAGGAAAGAGTAGTTGCATACCTTAGCCGAAAGTTACTAGACCCGGAGACAAGGTATTCGGCTATAGAGAAGCTTTGCTTATGTGTTTATTACTCATGTACAAAATTTCGGCACTATTTGCTAAATGCCGAATGCGTTGTACATTCAAAATTTGATGTGATTAAGCACATGTTGTCAATGCCAATTTTGAATGGAAGGATTGGCAAATGGATTTTGGCCTTATCTGAATTCGAATTGAGGTTTGAATCGGCAAGAGCTACCAAGGGGCAGATTATTGCTGACTTCATTACTGAACATCATGATACATCAATAAATTTACTTTGAAATCAATATGGCGTCGAAAGGACAAGCCTGAAGAAGATGGTCATTCGGCTCCTACATGCATGGTATGCTTTTTGCCGAATGAATTTATGGCTCCCACTGATCAAATTGTGCAGGAGGAAGCGTTGTCAGAGGTAGATGAAGTCGAACAGCTAATGGCACAATTGATGCTCAATAAGCAAGCTGTCTTTGAAAAGCCAATCCAGAATCGACATATCCGGGTGGACCAACGTACTTCGGGCCACACACAACAACTCAAAAGCCGCATGGAAAAGACAATGTTGGAGAAACTGGAGCTTCTGGGACAAAAGATGCGAATGGTCGCCCAATTCAGCAAGATCCTCAGCAAACAGTACCAAAACCTCGCACATTTGGTGAAGCGACATTCGGTACTACGGGGAATCCACCTGCTTCTGCTTACAAAATATCTCCTTTGAAAAACAGGCTGCAAAGGGATATGTATGGAAATGGATACTCAGAATTTATGGATTATAATGCTATTGATGCTCTACCCAATCCTGGATATCATGGTGCTGCAGGAATGCCTACTGGAAGGCCAGAGAATCAAGATACCAATATTGATATCATGGTACAAAAAATGACCGATGTATTGCAAAATCAGTTCGGTCTGAAGCCTAAAAATCAGGGATACATGTACTCATCGCCTTTCCCAGAATGGTATCAAAGGGTGTCATTGCCTAACAGAGTTAAAGTGCCTACAGAATTTACTAAATTTTCAGGACAGGATGACACTAGTACTGTGGAGCATATAGCACGGTATTTGATGCAACTTGGTGAGGCTTCAGCAGATGAGGCTTTCAGAATAAGATACTTCCCATTGTCATTAACAGGTCCAGCTTTTAGATGGTTTGCTTCATTACCTGCGCTGAAGCTTCCTTTCGAATTTTCTGTACCAATTCAGGAAGATCAGCCATCTGCTTCTCCTCGGCTTCAATTTCAGCAGATTGCTTGGCCAAAGTTCTTCTTTGCTCCAAGGCTGGTTGAGCAGATTTATTCTTCAGAGCTTGCTTCACTGCAATAAAATGATCATCCAATCTAGAAACTGGATCTAAAGAAGTCTTGATGTTGGCAGGAAGATCTTGATCAAATGATTCAAGCAAGTCTCTTAAAAGATCAGCATTATTAACTTGATCTCGAATGTCTTTCTGCAGAAAGGAGAAGATTTCTTTCAATTTTGCCTGGTTTTCTTCTGACAGAGCTTGACAAGAAGATGTTTCTTCTCCTTGGAATTCCTCAGACAATTACCACATATCAAGGGTCTCAATTTACATCTTCAGAGTTCAGAGATTTTGCTGAAAGTATGGGGATCAAATTATTGAATTCTTCTCCTTATTATGCTCAAGCCAATGGACAGGCAGAAGCTTCCAACAGGATCATGATTAAAATCATACAGAAGAGAAACTTATCTTTTGTGATCTTGCATGAACATCTGATGTAGTATATTTTTGTGCTAAGGGCAATACATTCAGTACTGGCCATTTTCCTTTTCTGTCAACATTTGTTCTGAAGGCGATTTCTTCCCGAAAATCGGCTGTTCGGCAAATTAATATATCAATCACCGATCGATTTCAACACTGGGATAATACCTTTTCAAATATCTTCCATTTATAGCAGAAGCAAATTCTTCTCCCAATAATGTCTTCAAAATATATGCATTTCCAGGCACGCATCTAACCACTCTGAAAGGACCTTCCCAATTTGGAGACCACTTGCCGAATGCTGCATATTTGGTTCCAATCGGCAATATCGCTTTCCAGACTAAATCACCTTCTGTAAATTGCTTAACTTTCACCTTCTTATTGTAATACTTAGCAACTCGCATTTTGTTCTTCTCAATATTCTCCAAAGCCCTGAGACGAATCATATGCAAATCTTCTAATTCATCCATCATTAAATCTTTATAATCTTTAGAACTTAAATCCTTTTGCAACTTTATTCTCCTTGAGTCTAATTGTATTTCCCATGGCAAGATAGCATGATGCCCATACACCAACTCATAGGGAGACGTCTGTGTAGCCCCATGTGGAGCCATTCGGTAAGCCCATAAAGCCTCACTGAGTACCGAATGCCACTTTCTCGGCTTCTGATCAATCTTCTTCTGTATAATTTTAATCATAATCTTGTTAGAAGCCTCTGCCTGACCATTAGCTTGGGCATAATAAGGAGAAGAATTTAACAATCTGATGCCCATACTTTCAGCAAAATCTCTGAATTCTGAAGATGTAAATTGAGTCCCTTGATCAGTGGTGATTGTCTGAGGAATCCCAAATCTGTAAATGATGTGTTCTTTAACAAATTCAACCATATTCTCCGACGTCACCTTCTTTAATGGAATTGCCTCAACCCACTTGGTAAAATAATCGGTTGCCAAAAGCACAAACTTATGCCCCTTGCTAGATGGAGGATTTATTTGGCCAATCAAATCTATTCCCCATCCTCTGAATGGCCATGGCTTGACAATGGGATTCAAAGCCGATGCCGGAACTCTCTGAATGTTTCCAAATTTCTGACAGTCTTGACATCCTTTATAATATTCAAAACAATCTTCCAACATTGTCGGCCAGTAATATCCAGTTCTTCTAATAACCCACTTCATTCGGTAGGCCGATTGATGTGCTCCACACAACCCATCATGTACTTCACTCATCAGCCTTTTTGCTTCTTCATGATTTAGGCAATGTAACAGCACTCCATCCAGGGATTTATAATACAAATTATCATCAAGAAGAACAAACTTTAAAGCTTTATACCTGAGCTTTCTAGAAACCTTTCGGGACGGATTCTCCAGATAATCGGCAATCTCTTTTCTCCAATCATCTTCTGCCAGATTACTCCCGAATGCATATACATCATTAGCAAAAACTTCTCGAAGCTCTTTATAACCTGATGCACTTTGGGCCAATCTATTTGCCTCTCCATTATCCCCTCTAGGAATGTGTTGTAGAATTACTGACCGAAAGCTCTTCAATATTTCTTTGCATTCTTCATAGTAATTCCTCAAGGTATCACTTTTGCACTCATATTCACCATTCAATTGCTTTATGACCAATTCTGAATCTCCAAAAATTTCAACTGCAATGGCTTTTGCTTCTTTCAAATATTGGAGCCCTTTGAGCAATGCCTCATACTCAGCTTGATTGTTAGTAACAGCAGATTGAATGGGAACAGCAAACTCAAATGTTTCTCCTTTGGGTGAAATTAATAAGATACCTGCTCCACCACCTTTGTCGCATGAAGATCCATCGAAGAATAATACCCAAGGAATAATGTTAAGCAAATTTATTGATGTATCATGATGTTCAGTAATGAAATCGGCAATAATCTGTCCCTTAACAGCCTTTGCCGATTCAAACCTTAACTCAAATTCAGACAAAGCTAAAATCCATTTGCCAATCCTTCCGTTCAAAATCGGCATAGACAACATGTGTTTTATCACATCAAATTTTGAATACACAATGCATTCGGCATGTAGTAAGTAGTGCCGAAATTTTGTACAGGAGTAGTAAACACATAAGCAAAGCTTTTCTATAGCCGAATACCTTGTCTCCGGGTCTAGTAGCTTTCGGCTAAGGTATGCAACTACTCTTTCCTTCCCTTCAAATTCTTGAATGAGGGCCGATCCAATAGTTTGGGCATCGGCCGCCACGTACAACTTGAAAGGCTTGTTCAATTGTGGAGGCACCAATACTGGTGGCTTCTTCATGTACTCTTTTATTTCATTAAAAGCCTTTTGTTGTTCGTCACCCCATACAAACTTTTGATCCTTTTTTATTTTCAATAGTGAGGAAAAGGGCAACACCTTTTGTGACAAGTTTGATATGAATCTTCTCACAAAATTTATCTTGCCAAGCAGTGATTGTAACTCTTTAAGATTAGTTGGAGGAACAATTTCATCAATTGCCTTCATGCTTTTCTTACCAACTCCTATTCCTCCTTCATGTATCAAAAATCCCAGAAACTCTCCAGCCGAAACTCCAAAAGCACATTTGTTCGGGTTCATTTTAAGCCCATGCTTCCTGGTGCATTCTAGAGTTTTCCTTATGTCGGCCAAATGAGACTCATGATCCAGTGACTTGATCACTACATCATCAATATATATTTCCACAATCTTGCCGATCAACTCATGAAAAATATAATTCATAGCCCTTTGATAAGTTGCACCGGCATTTTTCAATCCAAAGGTCATGACAACCCACTCAAACAACCCTATGTGTCCAGGACATCTGAAAGCTGTCTTTACTATATCTTCCAATGCCATATAAATCTGATTGTATCCTGCGTTACCGTCCATGAAACTGAGCACTTTGTATCCAGCAGCAGCATCAACTAATGAATCGGCAATAGGCATTGGATATCCATCCATGGGTGTAGCCTTGTTTAAGTCTCTAAAGTCTATGCAAACCCTCATTTTTCCATTTTTCTTATAGACAGGAACGATATTAGAGATCCAATCCGCGTACTTACATGGCCGAATGAAATTCGCATCTATTAATCTTTCAATCTCTTTTTTCACATCGGCCAACACTTCTTCCTTGTAGATTTTTCGGGGTGGTTGCTTGTAAGGCCTGTAACCAGGTTTGATCGGCAACCGATGTTCAACAATAGAACGGTCTAGACCGGGCATCTCCGAATAATCCCAAGCAAAGCAGTCCTTGTATTTTTTTAACAATGTTACCAACTTTTCTTTGAAAACCGAACTCAAGTTAGCACTGATAAATGTCGGCCTTGGCTTGTCACCATCTCCGATGTCCACTTCTTCCAATTTATCGGCCGACATTTATCAGTGCTAACTTGGATTCGGTTTTCGAAGAAAAGTTGGTGACATTGTTAAAAGAATACAAGGACTGCTTTGCTTGGGATTATTCGGAGATGCCCGGTCTAGACCGTTCTATTCGGGAGAAGCTATTCGGGATGGAATTTGATGATCTTGGCCAGCTGTCACAGAGATTAGCATTGATGAGCAATCAAGCATATGGCTTCAAGAAAGATGGTAAATTTGCCAAGCAAAATGATGTAGCCGATATTTACAACCAATTCCTTGAAAGAGCAGATCAAGAGGTTGTGGGTTCGTATTAGACACTGAATGCTTTTAGCTTTTCATGGTTAGATTGTATCATGCGGTGGATTGATCTAATCTGATTGGTGGTGTGGCCTCAAACGAGTTGTATCATGCGGTGGATTAACTTGTTTGTTATCATGCTTGACGGGTGCTGCTTTCGGCCTATGCATTCTTGTTTCAATGTAGATTCGTGACTGTGTTGTGGGTTCGTATTAGACACTGAATGCTTTTAGCTTTTCATGGTTAGATTGTATCATGCGGTGGATTGATCTAATCTGATTGGTGGTGTGGCCTCAAACGAGTTGTATCATGCGGTGGATTAACTTGTTTGTTATCATGCTTGACGGGTGCTGCTTTCGGCCTATGCATTCTTGTTTCAATGTAAATTTGCGACTGTGTTGTGGGTTCGTATTTAAACATTGAATGCTTTTAGCTTTTCATGGTTAGATTGTATCATGCGGTGGATTGATCTAATCTGATTGGTGGTGTGGCCTCAAACGAGTTGTATCATGCGGTGGATTAACTTGTTTGTTATCATGCTTGACGGGTGCTGCTTTCGGCCTATGCATTCTTGTTTCAATGTAAATTTGCGACTGTGTTGTGGGTTCGTATTTAAACATTGAATGCTTTTAGCTTTTCATGGTTAGATTGTATCATGCGGTGGATTGATCTAATCTGATTGGTGGTGTGGCCTCAAACGAGTTGTATCATGCGGTGGATTAACTTGTTTGTTATCATGCTTGACGGGTGCTGCTTTCGGCCTATGCATTCTTGTTTCAATGTAAATTTGCGACTGTGTTGTGGGTTCGTATTTAAACATTGAATGCTTTTAGCTTTTCATGGTTAGATTGTATCATGCGGTGGATTGATCTAATCTGATTGGTGGTGTGGCCTCAAACGAGTTGTATCATGCGGTGGATTAACTTGTTTGTTATCATGCTTGACGGGTGCTGCTTTCGGCCTATGCATTCTTGTTTCAATGTAAATTTGCGACTGTGTTGTGGGTTCGTATTTAAACATTGAATGCTTTTAGCTTTTCATGGTTAGATTGTATCATGCGGTGGATTGATCTAATCTGATTGGTGGTGTGGCCTCAAACGAGTTGTATCATGCGGTGGATTAACTTGTTTGTTATCATGCTTGACGGGTGCTGCTTTCGGCCTATGCATTCTTGTTTCAATGTAAATTTGCGACTGTGTTGTGGGTTCGTATTTAAACATTGAATGCTTTTAGCTTTTCATGGTTAGATTGTATCATGCGGTGGATTGATCTAATCTGATTGGTGGTGTGGCCTCAAACGAGTTGTATCATGCGGTGGATTAACTTGTTTGTTATCATGCTTGACGGGTGCTGCTTTCGGCCTATGCATTCTTGTTTCAATGTAAATTTGCGACTGTGTTGTGGGTTCGTATTTAAACATTGAATGCTTTTAGCTTTTCATGGTTAGATTGTATCATGCGGTGGATTGATCTAATCTGATTGGTGGTGTGGCCTCAAACGAGTTGTATCATGCGGTGGATTAACTTGTTTGTTATCATGCTTGACGGGTGCTGCTTTCGGCCTATGCATTCTTGTTTCAATGTAAATTTGCGACTGTGTTGTGGGTTCGTATTTAAACATTGAATGCTTTTAGCTTTTCATGGTTAGATTGTATCATGCGGTGGATTGATCTAATCTGATTGGTGGTGTGGCCTCAAACGAGTTGTATCATGCGGTGGATTAACTTGTTTGTTATCATGCTTGACGGGTGCTGCTTTCGGCCTATGCATTCTTGTTTCAATGTAAATTTGCGACTGTGTTGTGGGTTCGTATTTAAACATTGAATGCTTTTAGCTTTTCATGGTTAGATTGTATCATGCGGTGGATTGATCTAATCTGATTGGTGGTGTGGCCTCAAACGAGTTGTATCATGCGGTGGATTAACTTGTTTGTTATCATGCTTGACGGGTGCTGCTTTCGGCCTATGCATTCTTGTTTCAATGTAAATTTGCGACTGTGTTGTGGGTTCGTATTTAAACATTGAATGCTTTTAGCTTTTCATGGTTAGATTGTATCATGCGGTGGATTGATCTAATCTGATTGGTGGTGTGGCCTCAAACGAGTTGTATCATGCGGTGGATTAACTTGTTTGTTATCATGCTTGACGGGTGCTGCTTTCGGCCTATGCATTCTTGTTTCAATGTAAATTTGCGACTGTGTTGTGGGTTCGTATTTAAACATTGAATGCTTTTAGCTTTTCATGGTTAGATTGTATCATGCGGTGGATTGATCTAATCTGATTGGTGGTGTGGCCTCAAACGAGTTGTATCATGCGGTGGATTAACTTGTTTGTTATCATGCTTGACGGGTGCTGCTTTCGGCCTATGCATTCTTGTTTCAATGTAAATTTGCGACTGTGTTGTGGGTTCGTATTTAAACATTGAATGCTTTTAGCTTTTCATGGTTAGATTGTATCATGCGGTGGATTGATCTAATCTGATTGGTGGTGTGGCCTCAAACGAGTTGTATCATGCGGTGGATTAACTTGTTTGTTATCATGCTTGACGGGTGCTGCTTTCGGCCTATGCATTCTTGTTTCAATGTAAATTTGCGACTGTGTTGTGGGTTCGTATTTAAACATTGAATGCTTTTAGCTTTTCATGGTTAGATTGTATCATGCGGTGGATTGATCTAATCTGATTGGTGGTGTGGCCTCAAACGAGTTGTATCATGCGGTGGATTAACTTGTTTGTTATCATGCTTGACGGGTGCTGCTTTCGGCCTATGCATTCTTGTTTCAGTGTAAATTCGTGACTGTGTTATGGGTTCGTATTAGACACTGAATGCTTTTAGCTTTTCATGGTTAGATTGTATCATGCGGTGGATTGATCTAATCTGATTGGTGGTGTGGCCTCAAACGAGTTGTATCATGCGGTGGATTAACTTGTTTGTTATCATGCTTGACGGGTGCTGCTTTCGGCCTATGCATTCTTGTTTCAGTGTAAATTCGTGACTGTGTTATGGGTTCGTATTAGACACTGAATGCTTTTAGCTTTTCATGGTTAGATTGTATCATGCGGTGGATTGATCTAATCTGATTGGTGGTGTGGCCTCAAACGAGTTGTATCATGCGGTGGATTAACTTGTTTGTTATCATGCTTGACGGGTGCTGCTTTCGGCCTATGCATTTCTTGTTTATTGCGAATTTATGATCATGTTTCACCCTTTATTCATTCTCATATCATGCCTGTCTTCGTTAATCGGTCAAGGATATACCTGGCTTTCTTTGTTTATTTAAAGACCGATCTTCCGTCATGCTGATGTTGTGCGTTCGGCAGTGTGATTCTTACATGCTTCTACCGATTGCCGAATGATATTCTGAGTAACGACAGATAGCTTGTCTGTAGCTATATGTCTCTTGAGATTGGCTTCAATGCCGCAAATATGGAACTGTCTGGTCTCACCCGGCACGTTCCAGGTTTTGATCTAAACGTTTTTATCCCTTTGTTAGTTTTCAGGCAAACTGACTGGCACGCCTCCGGAATTCGAAAGCCAGGGCCACGTGTGAAGCCAGCTGATTCGGCTTGCTGTGTGCTTGGCGCGAGCTGCATATTTTGCGTCAACACACTTTTTGGCACGCCCGGTGGGACACACACAAGTTTTTCAAGATGCCTGAGTTGAGCGACATCATGGACGTTACTTTGGAAGAATTGTCTGAAGAGCATCAACAGATGGTAAAGGCTGCTGCTGACCAATTCATTAAAAAATGTTTACTGTCCTTTGCCAAGAACAGGAGTGGTGCACCGTTTCTCAAGTCCGATCTGCCAAGAGTTCTCCTTCCTGGGCAATCTGATCTTACTGAAGAAGAAGAGAGGGAGAGATTTTCGGGCTTGTTATACAAAGCTTTGGGGGAAGCAATGACCAATCACAATGCTGCGTTCTTGAACAGCTTTCGGCATATAATGGTAAGCATTTTTGGTCAACATGTGGACAAATCCTTTGAGCAGATACATGGGCAATTGGGTGGCCCGACATACTTCAATGTTCAAGCACCAGTTCAGAAACCACATGGTAAAGGGAATGCTGATGAAACTGGAGGTTCTGGTACTAAAGATACAAATGGTCAACCGATTCGGCAAGATCCTCAGCCTGCACTGCCGAAAACTCGCACATACGGTGATATGGCATTCGGCACCACAGGGAATCCGCCTGCCTCTGCTTACAAGATATCCCCTTTGAATAATAGATTGCAGAGGGATTTATATGGGAATGGATACTCGGAGTTCCTGGACTACAATGCTATTGACGCTCTCCCGAATCCCGGGTATGTAGGCGTTGCGGGGATGCCCGCTGGAAGACCGGGGAATCAAGATTCAAATGTCGATCTCATGGTACAGAAAATGACCGAAGTACTGCAAAATCAATTCGGTCTGAAGCCCAAGAATCAGGGATATATGTATTCGTCTCCCTTTCCAGAGTGGTACCAAAGAGTGTCATTGCCGAATCGAGTCAAGATCCCCACAGAGTTTACTAAATTCTCGGGACAAGATGATACAAGTACTGTGGAACATATAGCTCGATATTTGATGCAGCTTGGAGAAGCTTCGGCAGATGAGGCCTTTAGAATCAGATACTTTCCTTTGTCATTAACAGGTCCAGCTTTTACATGGTTTGCTTCTTTGCCTGCTCAGTCAATTTGCACGTGGAAAGATCTAGAGCAGAAATTCCATGCTCATTACTATACCGGTAGTACAGAGAAGAAGTTGGTTGATCTGACCAGCTTGAGGCAAAGAAATAACGAGACACCTACAGAATTTCTCAGGAGATTTAGAGAAACTAAAGGCCTGTGCTTTTCCTTGAACATACCTGATGATCAGTTGGCCGGAATGGCTGTTGCTGGTATGTTGCCTGCCATTCGGGAGAAGTTATTCGGGATGGAATTTGATGATCTTGGCCAGCTGTCACAGAGATTAGCATTGATGAGCAATCAAGCATATGGCTTTAAGAAAGATGCTAGATTTGCTAAGCACAATGATATAGCTGATATCTTCGTGTAGATCTTGACAGAACCGGGTATCATGTGGTAGATGCAGGTTTTTGGGTCGTCTTAGAGCTAATCATCCGGTGGATTAGAATTCGATTCGATCTGATAGATTTATAATCAGGCATTAACTCAAGGCAAAGAGGGTGAACCGGCACATTGAAGATATGGATTAGGATTGAACAAGTTATGGAAATTACCATCGATGACTTCGAGCAGTTGCTTGCGCTCGTGCTGCCATTCGAGGTCCGCAATCCCGGCTTGCTTGGAGATGACCTCCAACTCGCGGCGAGTGTCGTCACGCTCCGCTTTGAATCGGCGAGCTTCGCCGTCCGTGTAGCGGTAGTCGTCCGATTCGAGAGATCGATTGGACGAACTCGAAGAGCTGGATGCCGCAGGAGCAGTGGCTGGAGCCGCAACTGGCGCACCAGCGGCGACAATCCATTGGATTACCCTGAAAAAACAAAGAGATTCGTCAAGGAGAGGGCAAATCTCGAGAAGAACAGAGAGAAGCAAGCAGACAATCTTTACCTCCGGCGAGCACCACCGCGACTCCCTTCGGCCTCATCGGCGGCCGGGCGCCTCCTGTTGTTGTCGGCCATTGGAAGTTCCTCGGAGTTACTGTGGATGGGGAAAAGAATGACTTGGGCCGGCAAGAACTTGGAAGACGAAGAACTTGGTGAAAAACTGTGGGCTGCCTGGGTGTTTATTTATAGAACCCGCAGAGGAGATCGTGGTCGGAGATCGTGGCGCGCATCCCAAAATTTCGGAAGGTGGAAAGCCCCACGAACCGAGCAGTTGCCGTGTCGTTTGGGATTCATGCCGAATCGGGTTCGGTTCTACTGAATTGGATTCGGCTGTGTTGTGTTAGGTCGTTTTTCGGGTCTGACGCTGTTACGACTAAGCTTTGCCGAATGTGTTGTTCACAATAAAGCGAGGAAGAAAGCAAAGATTGGTGAGACTACAAAGTTGGTAAGACATTCGGCTAATTAAATATTCGGTACGACTACACACCCAAGTACTTGGAGATTACATCTTTAGCATCAGATATCATTCTATTAATGGTCTCCAAAAGATTTCTGCCTGCTTCTTGGGTTTTTATCAGAGCAGAGAGCTTCGTTTTGAGCTGTTTATCTTCAGTTAGAATTGCCGATGCTTCCTTTCGTATCTTCTCTGTCAGATCAGGGAGTTCGGCTAACTTCTTCTCGTCAGCTTCGATTTCGGTTGACAGAGTCCTCAATTCAGCTTCTAGTTCAGCTTTTCTGGTCTTCTTCAGATCAAGTGCTGGCTGCAGTCTAGCTGACAATTCTTTATTACTCTGAGCTTGAATATACAGATCTTTCAGGGATTGCTTAGTTATGGCTCTTCTTTGTTCTAAAGCTGGTTGTAAAGATTGACTTTTCAGAACCTGTCTGACTGCAGCAAATTGTTGATCCAATTGAGAGATTGGTTCCAAAGAAGCTTGAATATCAACAGGAAGGTTTTGTTCAATGGGCTCGAGCATATCTCTCAGAAGATCAGCATCCTTGACTTGATCCTGGATGTCTTTGTGCAGAAAGGAGAAGATTTCCTTTAGTTTTGCCTGGGTTTCTTCTGATAAAGCCTGATTAGAAGAAATTTCCTCTGCTTGTTCGGCAACAAGATCATCCAAAGGAAATGAGTAGCTGGGTGATGAAGTTGTTTTCTCCTGGAAAGAGATATTGCCGAATTAATGATTATCCATTGAATAAAGAACTGGGAAGACTGGGTAATTATCTCTACCTCATTCCTGATCTCTTGGATGGAGAGAGAGGGCAGCTCAAGCTCAGGCAAAGATTCTTGTATGCCATGCTGAGGAGAGCTTGGAAGGTTCTTTGGTGGAGATGAGGCTTCTGGCTGAGGTACATCAGGTAGGGCTGAAGCTGGTTCTTGATGAAAAGAAGAGTTCTCCAAGATTGGGTCCATTGAGATTTGCTCTGAGACTGAAAAAGAATCAATGCCGATGGAGAGGAACTTTAAAGACAAAATAGTGAGAAATTTTACCAATCACTGAAGCATCGGCAAGTTCCGTGCTAATGGCCAATTGTTGTGATTTGGCCTGAAATCATAAAGGAGTAGAAGTGAGCAGAATGAAATTAGCATTTTACTCGAGGAAGGAGATATCTGACCTGAGCAATTCTTTTGCTGCTTGTTCTTTTCTTCTTTATAGCCGAAGGGGCAGTTAGAGAAGATGTTTTCATCTTGGCAGAAGGTGGTGCAGCAAGAATTGGATCTAGACTGGCAGGCCCGGACATTATTTGAGCCAAAGAAGGAGAGGGATGCCCCAAAATAGATATTGGGAAGAATCAATGCCGATGGAGAGGAACTTTAAAGACAAAATAGTGAGAAATTTTACCAATCACTGAAGCATCGGCAAGTTCCGTGCTAATGGCCAATTGTTGTGATTTGGCCTGAAATCATAAAGGAGTAGAAGTGAGCAGAATGAAATTAGCATTTTACTCGAGGAAGGAGATATCTGACCTGAGCAATTCTTTTGCTGCTTGTTCTTTTCTTCTTTATAGCTGAAGGGGCAGTTAGAGAAGATGTTTTCCTCTTGGCAGAAGGTGGTGCAGCAAGAATTGGATCCAGACTGGCAGGCCTGGACATTATTTGAGCCAAAGAAGGAGAGAGATGCCCCAGAATAGATATTGGGCCAGCGATGTTATATACAATTGCTCTAGCCAGAGGGGCAGGGACTGTGTCCTGCAGAATAACAGAATCAAAAGTCGATGAAAGAGGGTGTTATTGGAAAAACAGATGGATTATAAGCATGTTTACCTCTGAATTCGGCTGATAATCAGGCATTAACTCAAGGCAAAGAGGGTGAACTGGTGCATTGAAGATATGATCATGGAATTCTTGCCACCAAAGGGTGAAGGAAGGATGAATGAGTGCTGTTGGCACAAAGGGATCGAGTTGATAGATGGCTGCACAGCACTTGTAATCAAAGACCCTTCTTGTTTCTGTGGAGTCTTTGATGATCTGCCTAGGCTTGAGGAGTTCATGGAGAAATAATCTTGGGGGCACTTGGCCACACCCTAGTTGCCTGGCAACTATGTTCGGCTGGTAATACTCATATGAACTTTGAACCAGCCTTCCTCCACAAAATTCGGCTGGTAAGATGCAAGGCCGAATGAAAGTGTTAAAAATTGCTGTGGATTCTGTATCTATGCATCCAGTCTCGAAGCTGAATTCACAAGGGAAAGTGAGATTGTCATTGTCCATGTATGGGAACCAGAGGGGATTGGCAAAGCCTTTGAAGAAAAGTTCAAACAGTTCTCCAATGCTCTTGTTGATAGCAATAGTGGAGGCTGCTTCCCCATAGGTTTGACAGCCTTTGGTGCTCTGGGCTTCTGCTTCCTGGTAATTGACCGAGGGGAAATGTCGGCTGTTGAGGTCAATGGAGACAATTTGGTGCATGTACAATTGCAGCCACATCTGGACGAACCACCAGGGACCATTGACGCAGGAAATTTTCTTGTTGGTGTGCATCTGATAAATGGTCTGATGGAGCATGTGATAGACACTTCCCAGGAGATATTTCCCGAGAGGGATAAGTGTGCCTGCAGCCAGGTCTTCGGCCATTACTATGTGATTCAGAGTTGGCTCATTGGCTTTACCACAGAAAACAAATCTGCACAGCCACATATTCAGAAAGGCCCTGTATTCAACGTCAGTCAGAGGACCATCATGCATGTAAGTCTGGATGTATCTCTTATAGCCGACTCCAGTCTTCACCCCTGTCTGTTTGGAAGAACCTTTGTACCTGTATGGGTGTGTTATCCCTGTGATGTTCAGGCCGGTTATCATGTAGACATCGGCCAGGGTTGGAGTCATTGGTCCGTGACCGAAGAGAAAGGCATTCATGCCATTGGACCAGAAGTGACAAGCTGCAATCAAGAGATTTTCGTTCTTGGGTGTTTCGGCTAGAGATAGCTCCAAGCAGTGAGAAATACGAAGGCTGTCCCAGTTCTGTGTCTGAGGACTTTTATCTTCAAGAATCCTTTTGTACCAGTTTCTCCAGCCAGCGATTGGGGGCAGAGGCCAGTTCTTGAAAGCGTCTTGCCACTCATAAGGTTTTGTCAATGAAGTCTTGAAAGGAATCCTCTGAGATTCGGCCGCAATGATTTCGGAAGGATCCGAATCTCCTACAGGGCCGAGGAAGTAGGATGGAGCTTTTTCCTCAACAGGGATGAGGATTTCGGCAGCTAGGGCCTATCAAGAATGGAAGGGGGTGAGAAGAAATTTAAGATGCAAATCGAAAGAAGAATACCGAATGTGTTTGAGGGGATTGAAGCTTACCTGGAGGGCAAGATCTTGGTTCGCCATTTGAAGATTGAATCTTGCGTCCCGTAGGAGATTCAGATCCTTCTGAAATCATTGCGGCCGAATCTCAGCGGATTCATGGGTCTTAGAGATTTGACACCAACGAGCATAGTTCTAAATGATTTTGCTGGAAATCCTTCGGACACCAAGGGATGCGTACATGTTGATCTGATGATTGGGTCCAAGACTCTGCTTACGACTTTCACTGGAGGTTCTGGTGTTAAAGATATAAATGGACAACCGATTCGGCAAGATCCTCAGCTTGCACTGCCGAAAACTCGCACATACGGTGATATGGCATTCGGCACCACAGGGAATCCGCCTGCTCGTACAACAAACCGGCCCCGTGCCAACATCGAGTCCTTTAGTCGAGTCGTCGAGTTCTTCGAGAGGAGTCATCGATCCGTCGACCTCCGTAAGTACCGGCAACCTTGTATCATGCTTAGTATCATGCGGTGGATTTAAGCTTTGATGCAAGTAGTCTTGTTACCATGCTTAGTATCATCCGGTGGATTTAAGTTGTGGTCTCAAGAAGGTTCCTCTGTTAGGTCATGAGCCATGCGGTGGGCTAAGATCTAGTATGGACCAAGTTATCGGCTCTGTTAGATTTCGGCAAGATCTAGCAGATTCATTAAGTTACCCCGTGTTGCTTCGTTTTTACTCTGTGCTTAATTCATGCAACACACCTTTGCCCAATCTAGATCGGCTAGAGTCGGCTTTGCTTTACGATGCGACGATTTATCCTCTCATAGCCGAAACCGAAACCGATCTAGGTTGCCACGTGTCGCGGGTTTGAACTTGTTGGTATCGTGTAGATCTTGACAGAACCGGGTATCATGCGGTAGATGCAGGTTTTTGGGTCGTCTTAGAGCTAATCATCCGGTGGATTAGAATTCGATTCGATCTGATAGATCTATCTTTATCGATCAGGCTTGTTCCTTCGCCATGGACCCCGATTCGGCTAAATAGCCGCATTCGGTAGTGCTCTCACGAGTGAACGTGTGTTCGTGGGTTTGCATTGGGCAATGAGTGCTTTTAGCCTTTCACGATTAGATTGTATCATGCGGTGGATTGATCTAATCTGATTGGTGGTGTGGCCTCAAACGAGTTGTATCATGCGGTGGATTAACTTGTTTGTTGCCATGCTTGACGGGTGCTGCTTTCGGCCTATGCATTCTTGTTTACTGCGAATTTATGATCATGTTTCACCCTTTATTTATTTTCATATCATGTCTGTCCTCGTTAATCGGTCAAGGATGTACTTTACTTCCTTTGCTTGTTTAAAGACCGACCTTATGTCATGCTGATGTTGTGCGTTCGGCAGTGTGCTTCTTACATGCTTCTACCGATTGCCGAATGATATTCTGAGTAACGACAGATAGCTTGTCTGTAGCTATATGTCTCTTGAGATTGGCTTCAATGCCGCAAATATGGAACTGTCTGGTCTCACCCTGCACGTTCCAGGTTTTGATCTAAACGTTTTTTTTCCCTTTGTTAGTTTTCAGGCAAACTAACTGGCACGCTCTTGGATTCGTACGCGCGGGCCACGTGTTGAAGCTAGCTAATTCGGCTTGCTGTGTGCTTGGCGTGAGGTGCGGATTTTACGTCAACAGTATGCATATATATACTCTCCTCCTATCCATGTTTTTTTAGGTATGTGCACATACTCGCCCAATAGAAGTGTACGCACACGTACTTCTATGTCCTATGTTCTATGTATGTCTATATACTCCGTTGACTTCACAAAATTGTGCCGTATATACACATACTACCTTTCACAGTGGAGTATGTATATATATATATATACTACCGTTCAGATTTAAATATTAAAATGTGTCGGTTTCAACAAAGTACATATACTCATGATTAACGTAATATCGATGGAATGCTAAAAAAACATAAATATCGATGGACGTACGTCATCAAATGCTAATAGGCATGTTGTGCTTCAACGTTTTCAAACGGACGGCCGGTCGTCTCGCAAATATAGGAGATAGATTCGGCCCGCAGGCCATGCACACGCGCGCCGCCCGAATGATTTCATTAGCGGGTTACGCATGTGGGGCCGTGGCGCCCGCGATCCTGATAGCACATGCCTATCTTAGGAGGAGTAACTACACGCGCGTGTAGATAAAACGCGTCATATATATATATAGATGCCCACACGCATGAAAAACTTATTCCTACGAGCACCTCCAAAATACTGGACCGACGGATGTCAAGATTGAAATCACTGCATGCACCTCATTGTCGATAGGTGGATCGTTTATTACAGAACAGTGCGGTTAAATCTTAACATGAATACAGATATATGACTCTCGAGTCCTAGTAGGCAAGTTCTACTATAAAAATAAGAAGGCAAGTTATACTATAAAATAAAAAATACAATATATGACTCTCCAATTCTAATAGGAAAGTTCTACTATAAAAATAAGAAGGCAAGTTCTACTGTAAAAATAAGAAATCTCTATCTCTATCTAATTATAAAGTAAGGATTGATTCTTTGATACGTCATAATTATGTAAAAAAAGTCCTCAAGATTATAGAGAATCAGCCCGCACTTTTTATAATTATTATTCCATAGTTCACCATCAACTGGTGGGTCCCACTTTCCTAACACGGTTTCATCACCAACTCCTTGTCGGTCTCTTGCAGCTGGGCAGTCTGCGCCCGCACAGGCAGTTAGGGATGAAAAAAACCTGATAATTTCTGATTATTGAGAATCGTTTCCGAGATTTTATCGAATTAAGGTCTAAACGAAAATGGTAACGATTATTGAAAAATTGAAAATGATTCTAGCGTTTTTCGATCGTTTTCGAAAATACCGTATTTAATCGGTATTCTACCGTCGGTAATTATCAGATTTCCAAGTTCCCACAGGCGCCAATCAGCCCAATACATTGCTAGGTATTGGCACAGTCTTCTGTACTTGGTCTAGGTCGGCTTGATTCAAGAGCTGCCTGCGCCTGCCAATCTAGCATTGCCTACTTGGCATTATTCTATTATTACATAAGCAAGTATGCCACTATGCATGCTTTTATTGAAGTAACACTGAAAGTTATTGTGAGAGGTGATGCATTTAAATGTTAGTGAGTATGGCTGGCCAAATTCTAAAGATATTGTGGTTTCGCATTGCACTCATATGCATTCATCAAGGATATTATAATATTATACGTTCTGGTGGATTATGCGCCATGGATATGATGTTATGGCAAAAGAATTTATCTTTTTAGAAGTATTCTATAATATTGTTGGAGCTATGTTATTTCTAGATTATATTAGATGCTCAATCAACTTGTGATTTAAATAACTTGGCAAAACAAGTTGCTTGCTGAGATTTTTAAATCTCACCCTTGCTTTACTCTTTATAGGTAGTTGAGGCTTGTCTTGATGGGATGGGAAGTAGCCGCACACTCCACTAATGATGATTTCACATAAAATATTTGTGCTGTAATAATAAGTGTCTAGCTCCAGAAGTGTTTTCTTTATTAACCAATGTTAAAATGTGTTAGCGATGCTTAAGCTTAAGAAATTAACTCTTGGTATTATTTTGATGATGTTAAATCTTCTCATGTTTTGTCTTGCATCTTTTTATCAAAGTTTTTTTGCCTTCGCGTTGTCTGATTTATAGAGGAGATGCTGCTGAATTTCCATCTTGATTCAGCAATAGGTTGTGTAATTAAGTGGCATTCCAGGATTGGCGACCTGGGGTGTTACACCATAGGTGGCCGTGGCCTGGCCAGTGGTGGCCGCAGGAGGCTATGGCCTGGCCAGCGGTGGCCATCACCTGGCCGAAGGTGGCTACGACCTGGCCAAAAGTGGCCATGGCCCTCAGGAAGATGGCTTGAGCTTGGCCGAAGGTGGCGAACAGGGCCATGTGAGGAAATGTCCATCGGATGGTCGAGGCAAGGGACAGAGCAAGAAGGCAGCCAAAAAAATTGTGAATTGTCCAAATATGTTGATCTGAGTTTATATATGAAGAAAATATGATTTGTTAGTGAATTGTGGTATATGTAAAATAGTGTAGTGTCTCTCCTCTGTAGCAGCACGAAAAAACTTCACCGAGCCAACAAAACAAATTCACGGGCAGACATTTCCCAACAAATCCTATATTTTCTAAAACTGGAGTTGTATTTGTAGCCAGAGACGATGAACAGCTCCATGTTTAATTAAAGTAGGCGGAGTGGAGCTGAAAAGGTGGAGTTGGTGGAGCTGGAGCTGGTTTTTTTGTGGAGTGGAACTTTTTGCAACAATGATAAACATTATTGCAATGCAAGGAATTAGTGGCAATATTGCAAACTAGTCACAACCATTTTCTCTTCCGTTGTAATATAGGCCAACATTTTGCAACGGTGCTGAACATTGTTGCAATGCAAGAATTTTGTGGCAATATCCTCAACTAATTGCAACAATTTTGGTTTTCGTTGCAATATAGACCAACCTTTGGCAATGAAATTCTTGTTTATGACAACACAAGAAATTTGTGGCAATAATCTCAAGTAATTGCAACCATTCTGCAAAAGGTGGCAACAAGACCTACCTATTACAATGAAAATCAAGACTAACACAACACAAAATATTAATGGCAATAGTTTCTACATATTGCAACGATTTTGCAAAATGGTGGCAATAATGCCTACCTAATGCAACAAAAACAAAGAATATTGCAACATACTATATTTGTGGTAATATTGTCCACATATTGCAACCATTTCTCAAAATGGTGGCAATAACACATAGCTATTGCAACCAAATTCATGTTGTTGCTTTGCAATTTCGTGGCAATAGGGCCAAAAATCTAGTAGTGGGTGGGATTACATAAATTGTTAGTATTTGTCGTATGAGATAGGTTAGGTTAGAGGATTATTACCATGTTTTATAGCTTGATGCGTTTACCATTTTTTAAATATCGTTTAATAGATTTCGATCACTTTTATATTACCGAAACACCGACGTCGTTATCGTTTCTGACAATATCATATCGTTTTCGTTTTGAAAGGATCGTGATGTCACCTAGAGGGGGGTGAATAGGTGATTCTGCAAATTTCCATCACTTAAAAACAAATTGTCAGTCCAAACCCTGGATACTCCGAGGTATGTCCGGATACTCCAGGGATAGGTCCGGAGACTCCGCAACAACCTCCGGATACTCCGGATACAAATTGCTGGAAATTGATTAAGTCAGAACCAAAACCGGTCAGATCGGTTTGGGAAACCGGTCATACCGGTTTCTGACTGAGAACCACAACAATGTAAACAAACCCCCTACACGAGTTCTAGCACAAACCAAACTTGGTGAGTTTCTTCTATAGATGATTTCTAGCAGGTTCAACTAGTCCCTGCACACAAGATAAGCACAACCAAGTAGATCGAAGCAGAAGCAAATAGATGTGCTAGAATTGAACAATGTGAGGCAAACCAAATTGAGAGACGCTTGGAGTTGTTCCCCGAAGTTCACTTCCAAAGAAGCTACGTCTCCGTTGAGGAAGCCCCTGGTGACCCAGAGGTTGAGCTCTCTCCTCGATCCACTAACTTGATCTTTTCCCCAAAGGAGGCAAGACCACGCCTTCACAAACTTTCCGTGGCACACCACAACCTTGGTGGCTCACCGGCGACTCCTAGCCGTCTAGGAGGCTTCATCTCCAAGAGTAACAAATGCTTCAATGAGTTGCTAGACCTCAACCGCGAGTGCTCAAGATATGCATTCTCTCTTCATTGAGTTAGCTAGCTCTCTGCAGCTCTGAACAACTCACACACAATCCCTCTTAACCAAAATCCAAAGATGTGTACTATTTCAACCAATCTCACAAAGAGATGCTTGGGGAGAGCTTGCTGGTGCAAAGAATGCTTCTGGACGCCCAAGAGACCCAATGGAACCGGCAGCCTTGAAAGAAGAAGGCCAAGGGGTATAAATACCCCACACACAAAAACTAGCCGTTATGTTAGTGGAAAACCGGTCACACCGGTTTCCCAAACCAGTCACACCGGTTTTCAAACAAGACTAGCCGTTAGCACTCTGAGCCCCAGACCGGTTTGGGACCAGCCAGCACACTAAGCCCCAAAATTAGTTCTCTCAAAGATTATCTCACATAGGTTGACCTATGAGCACTTTTTGGTGTGTAGTCAAGCAACTAATGTTGCATCCCTCTTGATAGTACGATATTCCTATACTCAAGATTACAAATAACCAATAAAATTTCCACTTGAGCTTTTCTATCTTTATTGATGCCATACTTGATCAATACCAACTTGAGGGCTTCAACATCCATTTCTTGCTGAGCAAATCCAACTTGAGCTAGTGACTTAGAATTTTTAGGTGTATGATCACGAATTGATCACCAATTCATAAGCCACTTTATCATATGATTCAACAATGATTGGATGCATTGCATTGCTTCACTATATAAGGCTTGATTAATGTCTAGAAAACAAACCACAATACTAGCTTCTTCACTGTAGCAAAGTTCCTCAGCCACAAGACTATCTTGTCCTTCACTTCGCTTAGTACCTCGTCAGTAGCCATCTAGTTTGATCCCTTTCATCCTATCTTGACACTTTAATTTAGGCTTTGCTTTGCATCCACATGAAATCCACATTGAAATCCATGTCTTCAACTAATCTAAGATATATCCAATATCATCACATAAATTGTCTCGATATCTTTTGACAAGCTTCCTTTAAACGAGACCAACCATTATGCATAAGCTCATGTCTCATTTGTCATTTTCATTTACTTGTCATTGTCTATGTTAGTCACATGGGATCATATCCACTTGTTTGCTTTCACAATATTAACCCAATAGAGCGTATATTCTTATTAACAATTACATCACATGAATATTCATAAGAATAATTTCCTGCTTATATACTTCAGCAAACAAGTTAGATTACAAATCGTGTTGTCATGCAAATCACCAAAACACATAAGTGCATAAATATACTTTCACGTTTTCGAGAAAATAATGTGAAAATAAAAGCGGTGGAGTCTTCGGATCGTTTTCATCCCTACAGGCAGTCATCGATGCCGCCCGCACAACCTGTCAAACATTTTGTTTGTGCAGTACACCAATTCTTTTGGCGTGATTTCTCATGGTGCTGATCACCCAGGATTTGTCGCTGCATGTAGGTATTACCGAATTAAAAACCGATTCCGATTAGATAGGGACTGTGGGTGCGGATTTCAGTATTTGCCTTGGGCCAAACATTTTTGCAAGTTGTAAAGGCTGTGTTTAGTTCCACAAAGGCCGTGTTTCTTTGGTTACTGGAAAAAAATTTCCAAAAGGAATCTTGTATGCATGAAGCACTAAATGAAGGCTATTTGCAAAACCCATTTAGGGATACAATTTTACGCGACGAATCTAATGAGCCTAATTAAGCCATGTTTTGCTACAGTAATGCTACAGTAACCATCCTCTAATCGTACGGTCAAAGGCTTTATTAGATAGGTCTCGTGAAATAGTTCAATATTGTGAAGGTAGTTTTGTAAACTGACTTTATTTAATACTCTTAGTTATTGGTCAAAGGGGGTGGAAAAATTTTTCCACCCCAAAGAAACACGGAATTCACTATGGCTATGTTTAGTTCCTCAAACTTTGCAAAAATTCTCTCTCCAAACTTCACTATTCACCTATCACATCAAATCACATCAAATCTCTCTCCTCATGCATGTAGCACTAAACGTGGGTAAATAAAAAAAAACTAATTACATGGTTTTAATGTAAACGACGAGACAAATCTTTTGAGACTAGTTAGGTCATGGTAGGACAATGTTTACCACAAACAAACGAAAAGTGCTACAGTGTGCTACAGTGTCCGATGTGACATTTTCACCAAACTTTCTCTTTCTCTTTTTGAAACTAAACACACCCAAGATCGTTGAAATATAGTTATAAATATTTAAATACAGTCTTGTTCGGTTAAATGGAATCAGGTGCAGTGGAGAACTTTTACTAAAAAAAATGTAGTGAAGAATTGCAACACCGAGAAGAACATATGTAGCCATGTAAATATTTACACTCATGGGACATTTGCAAGTACACATCCATGCAGCCGCACATATGATTAGAATATCTAGTTAGGAGATGCGGCGTGATTTTTGTGCTCACTCTTTGAACTGTCCAAAAATATCATAAACAGATGCATACAATGTACAATATATCACACTTTTCACAAAACCATATTTAATATTATAGGATGGCATTCTACTTAGCAAAGGGCCAACATCCACGTGACATACTTGAGCGTACGTATGAATAATTAAACTTATATATGCATACCGTATATAGCCGTGTTTCTTTCGGATTGGCAATATTTTGCCAGCCCTTTGACCAATAATTAAGGGTATTAAATAAAGTCAGTTTACAAAATTATCTTCGCAATATTGAACTATTTCGCGAGACCTATCTAAGGAGGTCTTTGACCGTACAATTAGAGGATGGTTACTGTAGCAGTACTGTAGCAAAACATGGATTAATTAGGCTCGTTAGATTCGTCACGCAAAGTTGCACCCATCCATAAAAAGATTTTGCAAATAGACTTCATTTAATCCTACATACACGAAAGATTCCCTTAAAAAATAAATTGCCGGTCTTGAAAGAAACACGGCCAGGTAAAGACTTCTTTCCAGCCAGCCGTGCGCCTGTCGCATGGAACGGCCGGCTCCGTTCAACCCGCCATCTGTGATCCACGCGTCTGCCGCTTCACCTTTCATGTGGGACCCAGATGTCAGACAAAAGGGGGAATTTCTAGCGCTTCACCTTTCGACGTACTTGCGCCTGTTCATTTTCTCCGCTAGCTATTTCATTTTCGTTTCTCTCTAGGGTTCGTCTCTCTCTCTCTCTCTCTCTCTCTCTCTTACGATTCCAGGCGATTTTGCATCTGCATCGCTCCTTCCCATCGATCCCCCGAGAAGGAAGCGCAAATCCAAGGTGAGGGTAGCGGCGTCGCGAGGATGCACAGTGAGTCCAGTTCATTTCTCCTTTCCACGTTCGATTTCGCGAGCAGCATCGATGAACGAACTGATTTAGGGGGATTTATCTTCGATTGATTCAATCTAGGGTTTGGGGAGCGAAAGGAGCAGCGGGGCCCTGATATTCCAGAGGCAGAGGAGTGGATCTACGGAGGTGAGACACATCGTTGTATGTTCCCCGGCATTTCACAATGATGGTGATTTTTTCTGATGAGTTTTTTGGGGGATTCCTATTTTGTATGCATGATTTCGGCTTGTTGTCTATGGGGAAGCTACAATACAGCAATGATTTGGTTTTCAGGGAGCATCGCACACCAAGGTGAGATCCCATCCCCACGCTCGGTTCGTGAGCACGCTTGGTGGCCCCGGCCCATCTCTCCTTTTCCCATTCCATAACACGGTGTTTGTTTCGAGATGAACGAATTGATTTGGGGGATTTTTTTTCTTCATTTGATTCGAACCAGGGTTTGGGGATTCTAGGAAGGTGAGGCATGTTAGTTGTTTGCACCCCCCACCCCCGCGATGGCATTTTGTCTGACAGGCGGTGGGTGATTCATATTTGTGTTATTCATGGAGAACCCACAACCCAGGAAGGATTTGGTTCATGGAGCATCGCACACGGGGTTTGTCATTTTTTTTTGCTGGGCATTCTCTGGATACGAATTTGTATAAGTGAAGCACAGAACAGAAGCTGTATTCTCAGCAAGCATTCACGACAATTATCAGATTTCATTGCAATTCAGATTTTAGGCATACGTTTTCTTCACTGCTCAACTGTATTTTTTTTTCTTTTTACTGCTTTAGACTTTCTACCTCAAGCTGTGTTATTAGATACTAGGTTTAATAGCCATCAAGATTATCTTTCGTTAACTTTATAGTGTTTACTCTTCTTTTCTCCACATATCAGCCTGTTACTCCCTTGAGCTGTAGCATTGTTATGTTATCTCTAGTCTTAGTGACATTTTAGCTTTCCTCACTGTCACACCCGGGTTTTATATAAACCCGAAGTGCTGCTATATGTGTGCCCAGGATGTCCACATAACACATACAACTAACAAATATGATAAACAGAGAACATATGCTCGAATAAAAATAATTTAATCAGAGTTAGCACTGTTGGCGGTCGTTACAGTCCGATTTCGACTACCCCAATACTCGGGAATAAAAGAGGCTTTATGCAACATTCCATGTACTTAGGTTTTAGTTCTAATAAAGTTCCACGAGTTTTGGTGAGTGTCATGTATGCAGGTACACCTACGAGAAATATGTGCTATATAAGTCGGAATTGACCGATTCGGCCGAATGACACGATTCGGCCGGTTACCCCCCTTAGCCGTACGAGTCACCGGGAGCCGTCCATGTCAACGATGACCAGCGACCACAACTTACGACACGTGGACGACCGCCAACTCATCCCAGAGCACCGACACGTCAGCCTGGGCCAGAACAACACAAATCCAAGCACCAGAAGCCAGCCCAAGAGGTCCAGGAGTAAGAGGCGGTGCACGGGGGGCGTTCTGGGCTGAAAGCCCAGTTCGGCCGAACCGCCCCCAGTACACCAACCGCCTCCCAGAGGTGCATCTTGGCCGTAGGAGCAAAGGCGGTGGAGATCCATGGTTCGGCCGAACTCTAGGATTCGGCCGAACCAGCATCTTCGGCTGAATCCAGGGAATCTTCCCCCTGGATGCCTTGGCGGTTACCCAGCCTCCACCGCCATGTCTAGGCTATAAATAGAGTGTCCAACCCCCATGTATCACACACACCACTTGAGAGCAAGTCTCCATTCTCTTCTTTCAAGATGTAGAGTTAGGCTAGTCCTATTAGGAGTTAGAGTCAGGGTCGAGCTTTGCTCGGAGTTCCGGAGTCATCTTCTGGAGTTCTGGTAAAGCTCTTGTATCTTTTACTTTTCTTTATGTACGACTCTGAGTATTCTCAATATATTTCCTTTCTCCCGTATTTACTTGAGTTATTTGTTCTGCATTTATTCCGGGATATCTATGGAATGTCTAGCTCTGGTTATAAGCTGTTGTAGTCTGGTTCTATAAGTTCTATCTTAGTTCTTTATCTCAGCTGGTTCCTTGTTTCTGCTCAATGCTTCCGGTGAATTGTCACCGGGTTATTGACAGGAGTACTTGCTTTTTCTAGGAGAGTGAGTAGTTATTGCCTAGCGTAGGTGTGGTACCTAGTCTAGATGGTAACCTTGGTTTGTCCCCATCGCAACGGAGGTGGTAGCCGTGAGGTGGTGACAGCCCTCTCGATCTTTGTAATCCATCACGTTAGTTCCGGTCTGCAGGCTCCCCGTAAGAATACGGAGATAGTAGCACTCTCTCTACCCCTTTGCTTTTTGAGTGCTGCCGGCTCCGTTCCCGATGCTGAGATAATAGAACTAGAAGAAGAACCATATTTGCCATTCTTCATGCTAGCTATAATCTTTGCTAGAGATATCTCAAGGCCAGTGGAAGTATATAGGAATCCTCTCCTGTCTCGTTGTCCTCCCACTAGCTAGACCGCTCTTCTATCTCTTTCCTGAACTTCTCCTTGTGTGTGTCATCTGCATATCACTCCTATCCTATCCTTTACCCCCGCCTTGTTAGCCAGTACTTTAATTAGTAGTTACATCTTTGTTAATAGTCGATACTCTTTATCCAATGCTTCCCTGCGGAAATATAAATACGATACCTAGGAATACTCCCGGGTGAAATGCTACATCGGTATCCGTGCACTTGTGGATTTATATCTGTATCGTAAGAATACCAATGAACACTCATTGCACCATTACTGGGATTGGCAATCCTGATAGTGGACCGAAGAAGTGTCAACAAGCACATACACAACGGAAATCTAATCTTCAACTCCAAGGCGAGGCCACAGTCCACAGGGACACCGACTGGTTGACCACGTCTTAGTAGTACTCCTTCTGTTACCCATCCCGGAATGTCGAATAATAGAAGTGTAAGTAAATGTCTTACTTAGCAAGTATAGCACGGGGTATGAAGGCTCAAAAGGCTTGACACGGCTTACTACATTAGCACTTTTAGTTGGTTCATTTTAACATCATCCAAGTTACTGCAAGTGAATGAATCCCAGTTGAAACCACATTAATTAAGTATGAGTGACATTAAGCATAAATAAACATCATCTTCTAATAAAAAAGGATCCAAGACGCTCGTGACCCTGAGCAAGGCTATCATGATAGATTTACACTCTGCAGAGATTTCGCCCTTTACCCACCAGTCGCGTAAAAGTTCAAGGAACTTTAAACCCAACCATGCGGAGGTGGATCAGACCTCACAAACCACACTTCCGAGGTGTGATCGCACAGGGACGCTACGAGGCTTTTCACAAGACACCCTAACAAGACAGTAGCCGCTATGGTAATACAAGGTGGTGAGACTCTAGGCACCGAGATTGACTTACGCTCATGTAGCGACATGAGGGGGTCAATGGCGTCCATGCGCAGCAAACAATAACAACAACAAAATAAATAGCGCAACGTGTGGAGCCCCCGCACTAATGGAAGCTCCCAACACGGGACTGGGTCTAACAAGACCTAGCCGACGAGGCTACCGTCCTCGGTGGAATCAAGAAACACCCCGTGCCTTGCCTCCCATAACGCCGTCGGCTCGTCGGTAACCACTGTCAAGCTAGAGCCGTACAAGCTACTTGTCCAAGACCAGAGCCATGATAGTTCTGGCGGTGGCGATAGGCTTCTGGGTTGCCACTTTGAGAACCAGTCCTTAGGGAGAGACACTAGGGCCAAGCATGAAGCGTACACCCTAGCTCCCTGATTCATATTGCTAAAGAGCAATCTTTTAACATTAAAGTTGAAGTGAACCATTAATTCAAGATTAACATTTAAACAATAGTGACAGTAGCTGCGCATAGCAAAGATTCTATCCATATGCATAAACCCAGGTAAATCAAGGTACAGGATAAATAAAACTAGGTACAACCTTTATGGGAATCAAATTAGACACATGCAGAATGCAGTAAATAATGTATTAAAGGTGTGTAGGTAGCAAGGATTGTCCGTGCTATAACTTGCCTCAAATCCAGTATAATTAGTCATAGTCTTCAGCTCTTGATCTTCAAACTCTTCTCGTTGACATCTCTTGATGGCACTCCTCTACTCGCAGCAATCATCGGCACAAACATACAAGCAAACAAACAAGAATAACTAAGAACAATACACCAAACAGTAAAAACATAACAAAAGAAGGCTTTAGAAATAATCTACATGTCGCTGCGAACACGTGACCACAAGAATCGCTAAAATCGGAGTTAAAACGGAGAAGATACGGCTTTTCTAAGGTCAGGGGACTTGCTGGCAAAGTTTTAAAAGTTTTAGGGGCTTTTCTACAAAATTACAGGGACCTAAACAAAATTTATATAAAAATAGGAGGGTTAAACCATAAAAGAACAGGGCTGGGCTTCGGGGTTCAAAAACTGGAAAGATCAGGGGCTTTTTCGTAAACCAGGGGCATAAGTTTAAATATTTTTGAAAAGGGCTGGACTGCGGGTTGATTCCAGATCTTGCAGGGGCTCTTTTGCAAAAGCTCCAAGCACTGACCGGTATGGTTTGAGTTGACTCGGGGCGGGGGCGGATGCAGGCCGTTGGATCTGGATTTGGCGGCCAGGATTAGATCAAGCGAAGGGGGGTTTAAGTGCGACGGGGAAAACTTGCAGGAGCCTTAGCGCAAAATTGCCACCGCACAGGGAGCTCGCCGGCGCTCCTGGCGGCTCGGCTCGCCCGTGCTAGGGGAGGGCTGGAGCCCGGGCGGGGCGTGCAGAGGGAAGGGGAGGCCAAGGGGGTCGCGCGGAGGGCTTACCAGCGGAGAAGGAGGCCGGTAGTCGGGCCGGCGGCGGACGCAGGGGCCGGCGGCGAGGGACTGCCGCGGGGGAGCTCCTCCAGCGATGATTGGGGGTCGGCGAAGGGCGGCGCGTGCGCGGCTCGGTGCCGTGAAGCACCCCGTGGTGAAGAACTGGCCCGACGTGCGTTGGCTGCGGCGAATCGGCTCGGTGGCGGCGACGAATCGGCTCGGTGGCGAATCAGTTCTCATGAGGACTGAATACAGGGCGACGATTAGGAGCACTGTATATACAGTAGCCCCCGAGCGTTGGCTTGGTTCGTATAAGCAGGCCGAGGATCCAAAGAAGAAGTCATACAACATGTTGCCATGAAAAGCAGGTGAAAGCGTGCTGTCACCAAAATCTAGCGTGCAGCCCCCGAGCATGCGAGGTGTCCGCGTGACGCGAGGTGATGCCGAGCAAGAGCAACAGGTTAGAGCGGCGAGCTGCTCGGTTAAGTTGTTCTTGTTCGGCGTGTGTTTATCCCGTTTGATTTGACTTCGATGCTTTGTGCGACGGAAGGAACGCCGAGTCACCGCGCGTGCTAATTCCCGAGCATGCGAGGTTGGCCGCGCGACGGAAGGTAACGCCGAGTCGCCGCGCGCACCAGCCCTCGAGCATGCGAGGTCGGCCGCGTGATGGAAGGTAACGTCGAGTTGCCGCACACGCCAGCCTCCGAGCATGCGAGGTCGGCCGCACGACGAGAGGAAACGCAGAGTCGTTGCGCGCGCCAGCTCCCAAGCATGCGAGGTCGGCCGCGCGACGGAAGGTCGGCCGCACGACAGGAGGAAACGCCGAGTCGCCGCGCGCGCCAGCCCCCGAGCATGTGAGGTTGGCCATGCGACGGAAGGAAACGCCGAGTCGCCGCGCGGGCCAGCCCCGAGCATGCGAGGTCGGCCATGCGACGGAAGGAAACGCCGAGTCGCCGCGCGGGCCAGCCCCGAGCATGCGAGGTCGGCCATGCGACGGAAGGAAATACCGAGTCACCACGCGCGCCAGCCTCCGAGCATGCGAGGTCGGCTGCGCGACGGAAGAAAACGCCGAGTTGTCGCCCGCGCCAGCCCCCAAGCGTGCAAGGTTGGCCGAGCGACGCGAGGAACGCCGCTGTACCTGTGAGGGAGAGGAAGAAAAACGGTAGTCTTTTAGAGAAATGATAGTAAACTTATTTGTAATAAGTAGTTGATTTCACTTTAGCCTTTTTTTAGTTAATTTTATCAACCCCTATCACTTCACCGCGATCATGACAAGCGCTAGGGACTCGGGCGAAGTACTGGCTGGAGCTCTTATGGTGGCAGCACTCCTACATGCTATGATGCTCTGCATGGAGGCTTAGTCGTAGGCAGGGTCCCGGCCGAGTACTTTCACACGTGTTTAGACTTTCAATTTAGTGAGTCGGACTTGCCGTTTAATTTTGGTGCTTGCATGGGCAGTTTGGTTAGGGCGAACACATGTTTGCCGTGAGTTTAAACAATGCAGGTCAGCGGTTGTCACATGGACATGGAGAAAATAAAATACTTAGCTTGATTAGTGGCCGAGTTGAAGTAGTTGTCGTGCGTGATCTGAAACTCGGCGTAGTCCGGAAACTGGGTGGGTCGGATGGGTTCTCAGATATGAGATTCCCTTAGGGCGCGCCTCCACGCATACGAGGAAAACGACGCGAGATTGATCTGCCATCAAGCTAGCGGGGTTTTTGAATCGAAAAAACTTAACAATCTACCCCTACCTAGCACGCCAAATATCGGACCTTAGGACCGGCAATCCACCTGGGGTACCCGAGTGGTTGATTTGTAGGTGGGACGATGGATGAGCTAGTAGCTTGATGGTACACAGGAGGCACTGATTTAGACAGGTTCGGACTATCCGGAGGTATAATACCCTACATTATGTGTCGGTGGTGTAGTTTATATTGCTTGTATGGTTCGATGTGATACCTGATGTCTGATGCCCCTATCTAGGGACCCTTGCCCTCCTTTATATATTCAGGAGGTGTTGACACTTCTTACGGTCCACTATCAGGATTGTGAATCCCAGTAATGGTGCAAGGAGTGTTCATTGGTATTCTTACGATACAGATATAAATCCGCAAGCGCACGGATACCGATGTAGCATTTTACCCGGGAGTATTCCTAGGTATCGTATTTATATTTCCGCAGGGAAGCATTGGACAAATAGTATCGACTATTGATAAGGATGTAACTACTATTTAAAATACCGGCTAACATGGCGGGGGTAAAAGATAGGATAGGAGTGATATGCAATTGACACACACAAGGAGAAGTCCAAGATAGGGATATAAATAGTAGAGTGGTCTAGCTAGTGGGAGGACAACGAGATAGGAGAGGATTCCTATATACTTCCACAGGCCTTGAGATAACTCTAGCAAAGATTACAGCTAGCATGAAGAAAGGCATCTATGGTTCTCTTCCTAGTTCTATTATCTCAACATCGGGAACGGAGCCAGCGACACACAGAAAGGGATGAGAAGGGGTGCCACTAACATCCGTCATCTTACAGGGAGCCTACCATAAGAGCCAGGCGTGATGGGATACGAAGGCCGTATAGGGCTGTCACCACCAAACGGCTATCACCTCCGTGCCAACTCAGAGATATTCCAAGGGTACTATCTAGACTATGTACCATACCTACGCTAGACAATAACTACTCACTCTCCTAGAAAGAGCAAGCAATCCCGTCAATACCCCAGTGACAATTCACCACAAGTATTGAGCAGAAACGAGGAACCAGCTAAGATAAAGAATTAAGAGAGAACTTCTAGAGCCAGACTACAACAACTATAATCAGGACCAGACATTCTACACTTACTCCGGAATAAATGCAGAACAAATAACTCAAGTAAATGCCGAAGGAAATATATTGAGAATACTCAGAGTCGTACATAAAGAAATGGAAAAGATACAAGAGCTTACCAGAACTCCAGAAGACGACTCCGGAACCCCGAGCGAAGCTCGACCCTGACTCTAACTCCCAACTAGACTAGCCTAACTCTACATCTTGAAAGAGGGGAATGGAGACCTGCTCCCAAGTGTGGTGTGTTACAAGTGAGGAGAGGGGCTCTATTTATAGGTGGATTGGTGTGGAGATCCTCTTGGAATATTCCCCTTACTCTTCTCCTATTGTGCCATGTGTCCATGCTTGCACAGCCTCTTTTCCCTGGTCAATCCGCGTGAGCCTCGGTTGGCCACTCTGCCTGCGCCACGCATCCCTGTACCGCCTCTGTGCATGCAGACCGCCTCTGCTGTGGGCCCTGCTGGCTCTGCATGCCTCCGAACCGCCTCTGCTGCATTGCCGCCTTCGCCTGCTTCGCGTGCGCTCGTCTAGCGCTACTGCCGCTGCCAGCTGGACCCGCTCCGCTCCTCTCGCATGCACCGGCGCACCGCCTCGCTGGCACGCTCAAGTCCGTTGACTTGCGCATGCGCATTGAGAGCCTGGGCCCGCTGGCCTGCTGGGTTCGAGTGCTGCCCGCTGTGTTAAGCACGCATGTGCTTTGCACCAGCTGGAAGCTGCTGTGCGTACTGCTGCTGTGTTGCGTGTGTGTGGCTGTGCAGGTGGGCCCGACCTGCATGCATGCATCTAAGCACGAGCTGTTGTGCAGCTGCGTGTATCTGTGCTGCTGCAGTGCTGCTGCGTGTGGGGGCTGTATGTGTGCTGCATGCATGGATGTGGGCCCCAGTGCTGCAGGTGCATGACGTCACCACTAACTTTGGAGTTTAATATCTTTTTATTCTGAGCTCCGAATGAGGCAAATAATATATCTGCCGGAATCGTCTCGATGAGCCCTTCGCAATGGTGTACTCCAATCTGACATCCAAGACTATTTGTGCTCGTGATAATTTATAGTCCATTTCTAGCCCGAACGACGAATCGTCTGTTTAATGCCCTTTTTGGGAATAATCCTGTATAGCACTTAGAAACACCAAGACTTGTGGAAATAGTTAGTATAAGCCTAGTAATGCATGGAACCATGTCTATATGCCATTTATTTACCAAGACTTTGGCGGTAAAAATCGGCCAAAATCAGGCCGTAACAACCGCCAACAGGAGGTAAGGTTACAATCTGAGTATTTTCCATATGAGACTATTTACAATACGGGGAAGGGGGGGTGGTCCTAGTAGGAGTCTAATAGGACTCGGTCTTCTTTGGGCCGGCCCCCGCCGCCCTCGGTGATGTTCCCTAGGGTACCCATATCCCACAATCCGTTCTGTCAGTTTTTATGCCATGATGTAGCAATTTATTTATGTGTTATGTCAGTTTTTTGTTTGTTTAATTAAACTCCAGTAGAATGTATTTCTTAGCAGTGAAATTGAAAATTGTGCTATTGTTGGTTTGATGCTGTTATTTCTAGTTAGGCAAAAGAATTGTACTCATTTTAAGCAAAGTTTAATTCTTTGGTTGGCCAAAAAAAATTGTCCTTAGTCGAGAAAAAAAATTCTTACAAAGATAGAGGTAAATCACTGTTATTATTTAGTGGCCACACGAGTTGTCCACATGTAAGTGCACATTCTTTTAAATTAGACTGACTTTTTCTACGTATAACAAATAGGTTTTAGCTGAAAGCATTTTCTTCCGTTTAGGTCAATGGTGAATGAAGTGGCACTATATGCAATATCCAAAAGCTATGTAGTCTGCAATATGCGGTTCCCTGACACAGATTCACACAAGCAATCTGCAGTTCTCTAACTAACATAAATCTATTAATAAATCTAGTAATAAAGACATTTCTAGTACACAGTTCTAAATTAGAGAAAATATTGTACTTCATTATGCAATGTGATTGAGCATTTAAAAATTTCAGCGATCATTTTCTTGTTTCTTTGACTGCATGTCTTCAACAGTAGGTCATGTAGCACCACCAGAAAAAAATGTATTATTTAACTGAATAGGCAATAATATGATTCGGAAATAGGCAAAAGTATATATCGCATTAGGCAATAATATAGTTTTGATTAGACAAAAATATGGTAAACTGAATAGGCAATAATATGATTCTGAAATAGGCAAAATAATATATCATACTAGGCAATAATATGGTTTTGATTAGGCAATAATGTTTATTCTGGAATAGGCCAATAATATTGCAGCAGGGGTTTTGTTGATGTAGATGTAATAGCAGGGTGACCAGGTGTCTATGATTTCTTGTTTAAGTTGAACCCACAACAGATTGATAGGATTCATATTATTGCTGCAGCATATTAAACAGATGGAGGATTCAAAATATATAACTTCGCAGTTCAGATTGGAGACGTACTGTGCAGATTCCTTAAAACTTCAAACCATACTTTTTTCCTTTTACAGAACTCTATTGTTTCCTAATCTGTACCACATTTTGCCTAATAGAGAAAAATAGTTGCCTAACTTGACTAGCTACTTCTATGTCCAACTTTTTATTTGTGATTGAGACATTGGACATCTGCTAATTAATTTAGTATCTTTTCATATATGTTTATGCAAACTTGACCTTGCTACTTGTTACTGTAATTAGCTTATATTTATTTCAGTTATCTTTGCTCATGTATTACTTACTGAAGAATTAGGCAATTTATTTATTTAGAATTTTATAGTTCATTTTGAGTTAGAAATCCATTGGTTTATTTTGATTCTGAGTCAATGATCTTGTGCATGGTGCAAATTAGGACATTATGTGGGAGAAGATGGAGGTAAGGTCATGTTCCCATTTTTCAATCAGTTTCACTTCATGTGGATATTTGGCTCAGCCCCTACGCAAATTAATTGCCAGTCTGCAAGCTTGATTGTTCTTTTACGTTTATAATGAAGTGGGGAGTGGAAACCAGAGAGCCCTAGGGAGGCTGTGCATAGGATGATAGGAAGGTGAGCTTGATTGTTTTTGTTCTTGTTTACCAAACCTGAAAGTTGTCTTTCTTTAGCCTCAGTTAAGCAAACTAGTATTATTAGTTAGATAAATTACTGCTAATAGTTAAGCAAATTACTGTTATTAGTTAAGCAAAGTAATGTTCTTCAGTTTAATTTAGTTGGTAAATTACTATTTCCAGATATAGCATGCTTCATGTTCAGAAGATAGGGGAAACTAGCTTAAGGGAATTCATATTCTCAATTAGACATAGTATTGTACTTATATAGACTAATATCATTGATAGAATATAGAACATAATAACTTGAATAAGTAAAATAGTGCAATTCGGTAGGCTATTTTACAACTTTTATGAGGCAAAACAATGCAAGATAGCAGGCAATTTTCTTGTTTTCACCAGGCAATAAACTTGTTTGAACAAGTCAATCAGTAGGCAATCTTTTCACCTCATATTTTTCTGAAATTCTCCAATTCGTGTTGATTTTTATCCTTTGTTACGTTGCAGCTATCCATGATTCAGTGGTGCAAGGAGAGGTTTGACTCAAATATGATGTGCAATAACCATGAAGCAGATTAACTAAACAATCAGTTAGACTCGTTTTTGTTGGACATGCATTCCCGATGTTTGTAAAAAACAAATTGGTACATTGCTAATGATGGATCTTTGAATTCGTTTGTATGGAACAATGTATCTATCCCTACTAGATTACTAATTTCTGTTGGAAACTAAATTGCCAGACTGCCGCTAATATGTGCTGATGTGATGTCACAATGATTTGGTGCCGCTAGACAAAAAAACTCTTTTGCATGTTAGCGGCTGTTGCCTGTAAAGGAAAGCTACTAGTATTCTTAATTATTCGAACTTGCCAGATGAGGAAAGGTAGCTACCTGGTTTTGTTAGTATTTTCCTAAAATGGCATGGCGTACCGGAGGACAATATTACCGACGGCTGTAAATTAGCAAGGTCCTTATATTAAATAGCCTTTGCACACTAGATGTTGTATGGGTGAATGCTAGAAGCCATGATCCTCTAGGACGGTTTGTTTGATTTCCAGCTTTCTTATAGTATGCCTGAATTCTTTGACTAGGAGAAGCTCATAACCGTCGGGATCGATTGGATGAAGAAGACTCCCACATTTTAATCGGACATACAGGATAACTCCAGCTCACGATAAATGCCACTGCCCTCAAGGTTTCTAAATGTATTACCCACATACCATATATGTTTTTTTAGCAGTCATGCAATTTTTTGCCAACTCGACTGCGAGCGAATTTTTTGGACTGCTAAGCTATTTGCTGAGCATATTTTTTCATATATCTTTGTCGTGCTTCTCATCGATGCCAAATCGGCGGCATCAATGGCTCCCACTCACCTTCACTTACGAAATCCCCTTCACCCGCATACCCATCTTCGACCCGCCATCATTCCCCGGCATAGTATCTGTGATAAGGATCTCTCTTTTGTCATGCTTCTCATCGGATGCGAAATTGGAGGCGTCCATCGCACGGGCACAATTGCTAGTGTTATAAAAAAACTTAAACCCTTCTCTGGTCATCTTTGCGCAGGGTTATGCTAATTTTTCTTTATGGCTCCGATATCATTCATGTAATCATGTTTCGTGCTGACCACGTGTGGCGCGCGGTTATAGGATGTCTCCGAAGAGACATTGGAGGCCTGGGCGTATCGGCTTATAAGCGCCTCTCCCGTTTGTTGCGATAACGAGGTGCGCTAACACAAGTCGTCCCGCAGCCGGCGACGGACCTGGAGCCACGCGTGGGCTGTTTCCTTCCCTACGGCCCAGGTAAGAGAGCGGGGATATGGGCCTTGTTTGTTCTCGTATACGCTGTTGCAGTTGCTTAAAAATATATATACATACTCCGGTAGAAATACATTCGCACATCTATGTTTCGTCTTACAGTTACTTTATCTATATCTATACTGAAAAATTAGATTTGAAAACATTTCTCACCAAGATTAGATCCATCCCACCTCACAGAGAACCCACCTGTCACTTGACACTTCTCAACAAAATAATTCATCTAAATATTCTCTATGTGATCACAGCTCCAACTTCAGGATTTTTAGAGTACCCCATACCCAGCTCCAAATAGGGCCTAAAAAGGTTTTTTTATGTGATCACAGCTTCAACTCTAGGATTTTTTGAAGTACCTCATACCCAGCTCCAAACAAGGCCTTAAAAAGGTTCTTTTAAGGGAACTGCTTTTTTTTTAGATTAAGGATAACTGCTTAGGTACTCCTTTTTTAATTTCTGGTAGGAATCTTAAAACAATCCGTCATTTTCTTAATTGTTTTATTTGGGTCCAAGTAGGCCCGATCCTGCCACCCGTTTTCAGCCCAAACCCGCCCCCACCATTATCCACTCGGATCCGGAATTACCGCTCGTTACTTCGCGACGTTCGTTTCTGACGCATGAGGAGCTCAATCGAGCGGAGAGCGGTGGCACCATCGACCGGACTGATGCAGTGGCACTCCTCCTGCCGGCCCATTCATGCCATCCGTTCCTGCCGGAGGCCACACTCGCGCAAGGAGGTTCTTCGCCAGCGCCATTCCATCTCGGTGAGGAGGTCCTCCGGGCTCCAGTGTTGGACGTCTGCCACTAAATATAACAAATTAACCGAGGCCAAGCATCGGAAAAAATTGCTACTATAGGACTCCAAACAATGATCTTTGCTATTACAGGACTTCAAATATTGACTTTGCTGAAACGACCTTTGAAACATGAGCACCTTGTTTTATATGACATTTGGTTCTTTTAATCAATATTCTCATCTCTAATATATGTATTTTACTTTCTCGCAAAAAATATATATATTTTACTATCTTTGGACCGTATTGCCCTTGAGTCATTCCGGTAGGAATTGAATTGACGGCTGTTACCTTTCGTCGATCTCCTCCGACGTCGCCGCCCCTTTCGTCGATCTCCTCTCCGACGCCCAGACTCGCAAACAAAGAAGCCGTGTAGTCTGCGATTGATCTACATCTACTCAAACCCGAATCCACATGCGGATCGATATGATGGAGCAGAATGCCAGAGAGGATGAGGTCGCTGAGAAGGCAACGTCGAGGAAGAGGTCGTCAGCCATCGATGGCGGCGCGCCAGACGCATGCTTCTCCGACGACGTCATCGGCAACATCCTCGCTTGTCAGCCGACCCGCGCTGCCATCACGTGCAGGGCGCTTCAGCCACCGCCCACCTGATCCACAGCCCGGAGTTCACGGATCTCCACCGCCGCCTCGCCCTGCCGCTGCCCCACCCGCACAACGCCTACGGCCTACGTCACGAAAGCGCCGGCACGGCAGAGAAAATGATTGGGCTGCGTCAGCGACTTCCATGGCTTCTACGTCGCCGGCGCCGAGCTCAGCAGCGTCGCCACCCCGATGCGCGCCCTCGCCGGAGGGAGGTACCTCAAGAAGCAGTACATCAATACATGCAACGGCGTCGTGCTCCTCACCGTTGAGGCAGCGGCGGCGGCCAACCTGCCAGCCAGGCGGCGAGCGCTGCCTCCAGGCGGTTGCAACGCTGCTTGCCCAGGCGGGGCTAGGCAGCAGCTCTCAAAGCCTTCCTCCTTGCCCAACGGCCAGGCAGCAGCGAACGGCCTGCAAGAGAGCTAGCATGCCTTTCAAAGTAAAAGAAGGGCAAAGGAGTCCTTTTATGTCTCAAATACATGTGTTTAGATGAGAAAAGGGAGAAAATACTCTAAATCTATATATATATATATACCTAATTATAAATCAAGTAAAAATCTTCGTGCCGTTCTGCCGTCTTTTGTTTATGTGGTCCGTCGTCCGTCCGTGTCCAAGTAAACTCTCACCTTGAAAACAAAATCAGGGAAATTTGTTGAGGGTAGAAACCGATCAGAACTCATATGTCGCTAGGTGGGATCCTTTGCCGTCCACTCATGTGTCATGGGCCTATCAGCTGCTTCTATCAACTTGGGCCTCCACCGTGGGCTTCTGATACATGGACTGCCGACAGCAGCTTTGGCGATGCATGAGGCAAACACCTACCTCTCGTGTCTCCCAAGCTACTTGATGATGACGATGATGTATGGCCGGGGACAAACAATATATAGTTTGTGAGGCCAGTCAAATCCAAACAAATCACATATATAAATGTTCGACTATGAAATTTAAAATTTAACAATTATATCATAAAGGTTTGTAGCAATGGAAGTCTATCTGTGAACAGGGCTGATTCTCTAATCTAACATGAATAATGGTTATTTACCAACCATCCGTGAATTTATAAGACTAATCTTTAGGACTTGTATATCATGTGTTGACCCCGGGACTCATCACATGCGTGAAACGATGTACTTACCGATTCGAGAAAAATAATGTTATTAGTAATTTTACCATAGCAACGCATGGGCAATTTGCTAGTGTCATGTAAAACAAGGTGCTCATGTTTCTAAGGTCGTTTTAGCAAAGCCAATGTTTAGAGTCCTATAATAGCGAAGACCATTGTTTGGAGTTCTATAATAGCAATTTTCTCCAAGCATCGTGATATTCCCGGGCGTCCAAAACCTAGAAGGGGATGGATTAATATCATATTTGGAAATATATATAATAACATTTGAAGTGTGAAAATGATGAGGACATCACTACCGTGGACATACATGAGCCGGTCTCATCTACCTACAAATCGTCGTCATGTTGGACAACGTCTTCGGTTCAGATTCAGCAAACATGTCTGCACCAAAACGGCGATATCTACCTCATACGGCATCCAGTCAAGACGTTCTCGGATGCATCGGAACCGTGACAACGAGACGCTTCTTTTGGTTCTAGTCCTACTCCCTCCAAAACCTACTTATGGCACGACCCTTCTAAGGGGCGAGCCCGCATACGCATAGCAACTCTCTTACACCTTCATCCTCGCTTCGTGTAAAAGGGTTAATCCGGAGGTGTTACGTTTGGAATGATAAGTATTACAAATTGACCCGAACCTATTTAGACTACCAAAGTGGGACCAATTGCACAAGAACAGGACACATGGACCAAGAACAGACCGAAACTGGAACGCTATGAGCCGGAGTATTACATTCTCCCCTCCTTCAGGGATGACGCCCTCGACAGCCTACCGCTTTCACGACAGATAAATATACATGATATCCCCTCGGTGCCACGGCCATGCCATGTCCCCTCCACGGGCTGACATGCATGCGCACGTGCAGCGATGGTACTAGGTCTGAATAGGTACTAAATAGCGAATAGTGGTGTCATAGCGAATTCAGTTTGTATAGCGGATCGCGGATGGTGGGCGCTATAGCGGCATAATTAAAAAAAAAGTCAAAATTTAGAGCATACATAAATATTAACATCAAATCTACTTAAATAATCATCAAGTTTTTAATTAATTATTATGTTTTGTGGTTATTAAATAGTAAAGAAAACATAAATAAACATATATAAAAAAGATGCATGTGACATATATTAAAATTAAATTCTCTTCTCTAAGAACAACAAGAAGACAATCTGCCATCCCATTATTCTTCACCATAGCGTAAATTACTATTTTGAATATTTTTATTATCTTCCATCCATCGTTTTTTGGTACTTCAACCATCAATGTAGTGAATACAGTCTAACACGAGTAATAGTAGACGCAATAGCGAAGCTAGTGCTAAATGCAACAGCAGCCTATAATAGCGGGCGCTAAGTCCAAACATGCTACCTTGAGTCCGCTATACGCAATAGCGAAGCGAGTGCTAAATGCAATAGCAGCCTATAATAGCGGGCGATAAGTCCAAGCATGCTATCTTGAGTCCGCTAGCTTATAAGGGTCCGCTACAGCTGTAGCGGCTGCTATTGCTGGTGCTACAAACGCTAGTATCTTGGTAACACCTCACGTCCAAAACCTCCTTACGACCCAGCCCTTCCAAGGGGCGAGCCCGCATACGCATAACAACTCTCTTACACTTGCATCCTCGCTTCGTGTAAAAGGATTAACTCGGAGGTGCTACGTTTGGAATAATAATGATTTTAAACTGGTCCGAACCTATTTAAATTACCAAGATGGAACTAATTCCACTAGAACATGACACATGGGTCAAGAATAGGCCGAAACCGAAACACATGGGCCGTGGTATTACAAGAAGCCTCGTGGATCTTTTTGTGTGATCATGAAAAGGTGTTGTGTCACCTATTTTGGGCCTTTTCAGGCTTTTCATGTCGGGCCTTCAGCCCATGTTGTGGACGCCCACTCTGGTGCACCCCCAACCCTAGCTCGCTCCTAGGCTAATAAATTTAGTAGCAGCAGTCGTTTAGACTCGGGTTTTTCTTAGATTATTCTGTCGAGAACAGTTTCAGCGTTACCGGTTTGTAAAATCCCAACTCGTGTGTTTAATCATGCATATGCAGTTTGTCACTTCTTATTGAGAACTGCATTCTTTCGAGTTCTTACTTGTGTTCTTCGTTTCGATGACATGGATTAGCTTTTCTAGCGAGGTCAACCGGAGTGTAAAATGGTTGATAACCAGATGATCGAGTCATGGTGCTAAGATTACAGGGTTCGAGTTTGCTAACTTGAAGCTGGATCGGTGTGTCGTGCTCCGCCCAAAACGAGTTATCCTTCCCTTGACCATAGTTCCCATCAGAAAATACGTAATACTATGAGCGCTCACGTAAAACTCAATAACTCTATTATTTTGAAATACCTAATCTCTCATACCATATAGTACTATTTACTTAAAAATATATCCAAATAGTATCCAAAATATGTTTTCTATATTTAAGACAACAATTTCCCCTGTAAGCTGGTCACAGAAGTGTAATCGAAATAAATTCTTTATGTAGTTTTAAAATCTTGCTACATGTATGGAGATTGAAGGGTTCAAATAATTTTGGTGGTCTCACTTATCAAATGGAGGTTCTAAGTCAACCGGTCATAACATATAGGTATACAAAATACAAAAATATTTTCTATTCGGCACAACACCTTGAACACATTAATTAATTAATTTAATTATATAACCTCCAGTACTCATTTATATTAGACCATGTAGGTTGAAGAGCTAGTACATATGCCAATCAGGCACCAGCCAGAGAGCCAGACATGTTCAGGTTCTCTTACATTTGAATTGAAATGGTTTTGTAAATAGAACACGATGAACATCACATAATCATTCTAGTTACTCTCATTTGATGCTTTTTAAAAGAAGAATATTTGTAACATACCTAGTGCCTTTTGCAGGCAGTGATAATTTTTTTTTTATCTAGACCACAGCAATCAAAATTTCTTGACAGCGGGAGAGCTGACAAACAATGGATACAGGGAAGTGAATTTGCGCCCCAAAAGGACCCGATCCAGTCGCAATCTGGCGACTTATAGGTACATTTTCTAATATACATCTTTGCCTGGTAATCTGGTATATCCCTCATGGCGCCATTCGTGCACATCCCTTGATCCTAAGCATCTACTACGTAGGACACGTGCATGTAAAGATGGGCAATGTCGATCGAGCACGAGGTGGGCACCACGAATATGCTACGAAAAACGCCGAGGGTGGTGGATCGGATGGATGCTGCTGCGCGCAAATTGGAGGTGACGATGCAGACGTGGTGCTTCGAGCCTCCATCTAAATATATACAATGCACGGATAATTTGATCTTATAGACTACTAGCAAAATTTAATAGAAACACATGTTTAATAGAAAACTAGCAAATATGTCCGTGCGTTGCTACGGATTAATGACACTTCACGAGCGAAGACACGCGGGAGCCATAGAAGCCGACAATTCCGCATCTGATGAGAAGCACGATAAAGAAGAGGTTCTCAGCAAACGTTGCGCCTGCCCGCCGGCAAGCCGCTTACATGCACCTGATTGCGCGTAGCCGCCGGTGAACCTCTTCGTAGCTCTCCAACTGCCACCCTTCTCGCCACCGCCTAGCCATGCTAGCTACAGCCTTGCTTGACTGTTTGAGGGATGCTTGTCGTATCCTCGTCGTCACCGCCTAGCAGCAACGTAGCTGCGCCTACGGCTGTCAGCCACTCCGCTACCTTCTGCCCAATCGGCTGCATCTTCTTCGCCGCCGCTTATTAGCGGCACCGCAATCTCGCCTGCAGGATGCGAGCCCCTCCGCCCAATCGGATTGGAACATCGGCGGCGGCGGCGGCGACGACGACGATCTCCTCTAGGCCTCTAGCTTGATCTCGGTGAGGTGCCTGCCAATTGGGCCGTGTTTACGTGCGAATCGAGCTGCAGAGCTCCGTTGGTTCGCGCCACGAGATGGGCAGTGCCTCCGGTTCCCGTGGGTACATGTTTTAGAACACAACGCTTTACTCTCTTGCAAGTGGCCGCCCCGGTTGTGTTTTAAGGGCCCTCACGCAAAAAGACGACAGCGTATGGCATCCAATCTCCGATGTTAAGAAGGTTTGTGACTTACCAAAGCATTGATTTGTGGACCCATTGCCCTCGAATGTTTTGGATCTTTTATCTATACTATAAGGATCCAATACAATTGAAAACACTTTTCACCCAAATAATTCGTAACAACCCCTCACGGAGGACCCACATGTTAGGTCCAATGGTGAAAATGACGTGGAAATTTTCTAATGACGTGGAAAGTTTCTAAAAAATGATGTTTGTAGAGAGTTTTTGCCGTTTTGAGCATTATTTTTCTCACCATAGAATTTCTTTACCCACCCCATATACCCACCACCAAATATATTTGTTATTAATTTTAGACAAGACTTTTAAGAGACCACATCACATCTATCAATCCTTCGCACGATGTTTGTAGAGAGTTTTTACCGTTTTGAGCATTATTTTTCTCATCATAGAATTTCTTTACCCACACATGTACCCACCAACCAAATATATTTGTTATTAATTTTAGACAAGACTTTTAAAAGATCACGTCACATCTATCAATCCTTCACCTCCCATGTAATTTTCACTTATCTCATTATCTGTTATCTCCTTGGCACCACGGAATTAAAAGTCGCCTCAATCGTCATTTATTTGTCCATGTCTCAACAGGATGTTCCACGGCACACCGTAAGACCGGCCGTCGTTCATGAAGATCCTGAGCCCGTGGGTCTGCAGCTGGAGCTCCACCGCCGTGGACACGACGATGGGCACGTGGCGGTGACCGTGTGCGCTATTGGGCCATTCACAAAAGCACACGGCTGCAAAACGGTTCGCTGCGCACAGCCTTCTTCTCCTCAGCTTGTAGCTCTGGACATGGCCATCCATGGCAGCCGGTGTGGAGACACAGCCAGGATGGCTAGGTTGCCATGGGGAAGGAGTGAAGGACACGGTGTGGAGGGTCTGCTCGGCGAGTAGCTGGGGCAGCTGCCCCACCGTGCTGTATGGGGAGCTACGCCTATGGCCGTGTGGCGGTGGAGCGCCATGACTGCTCTGCTCAGCTCCCGTTCAACGTGCATCTGTATTCAATGTTCCACTGCTATCCGGCCGGCAACTTGGCACTGGAATTATAGGCTCAACATGTGTGTGATTTCGGGCATTATCACAAGGTTGCTGGGGCCGTATAACTGCCATCATAGGGCGTCGGAGAGGCGCTTCAGCTTGGTGCAATAGTCGTTGATGGACATGTCGCCTTGCTGAACGCCGCGGAACTCAGCTTCCAGATACACCGCACGCTGGAGTTCGTTGTCGCGGAACTGCCCCTCGACGTCCGCCCACAGCGAGAAGGCCGTGGTGCGGGGCTTGTGGATGATGTCAAAGATCGCCTTGGAGACGGTGATGTAGATCCAGTTGATCAAACAACTGTCAACCATGCGCCATTCAGCATCGCGTTGGGCCATCGGCGTCGGCGTCTTCACGTGTTGGTCAAGGCCGAACTTGCCAAGAACACAGTTGAAGAAGCAGCGCCACTGGGTGTAGTTGGCCTCGTCGAAGTCGAGCTTGATAGGAACATGGGAGCGGATGTTGATTGTTTGAAGAACGGCGGTGGAGGCTGGTTGGGGTGGAGCAGATTCAGAGTAGTCATCGGAAGAAGCAGAGGAGGTAGCAGGGGAATGCGCCATGGCAGCGGAGGGAGAGCCGAACGGATTTTTCAGGTCGGAAACGTCGGTCACTGATACCATGAAGAGAGGAATTGGATCAATCACACATACATTCATTGATCTCTGTGAGTTTTATACACGTACATGGAGTACAACCGCACGCGCGGTATGCAGGCCGAGCCATGCGGAGAGACGCGCAGCGTGGCTCGGGCGCGCCGTGATGTCCGCGTCCAGAGCGCGGAGTGTGCGGGAGACGACGCCCAGAGCGCGGAAACGCGCGGACGACATGCAGAGACGGCGCGGGAGAGTCGGAGATGCAACGGTCTGTCAACAGAGTTGTTGAAGACTGAAATTTGAAAATCATGACAGGTTGGATTATTTTAGCCCTATACACGAAGGAACGTGAAAGAGCTGCGCATATATATGAAGCATGACAAAACGAAGGAGCATAGCTGCAGGGGACTTGCATTATTCCCTGGTACCTGCGAGCTCATCCAGAAATCCTTTGGCAATTGACCTGCAGAGACCTCCAAAAAGATGATTGAACATTATGTTAGAAGTGAGGAACAAAGTCGGCTGACTGTACGTTCGATCTACGTGTTAGAGTATATTCACGTCCTGTCCGCCGAGTCGCCTGTGATCGTTTAACATGAGAGACACGATCAGAAGACGGGGAGCTCGACCTGATCGGTGCCCTTGCTGCGCATGGGCAGCGGGCAGTCGATGAGCTCCTTGCCCCCTCCAGGTCCACGCACTGTAAAGCCCCTTTAGCACCGGTTTCTCAACCCGTGCTATTGTTGCCTTTTTAGCACCGGTTTCTCAACCCGTGCTATTGTTTCGAGACTAAAGGGTGGCACCTTTAGTGCCGGGTCAAATAATCGGTGATAAAGGTGGGGGTACTTGCTAAAAATATTTGCATATTTGCGTATTGCGGGATTCGAACTCAAGACCTCCTGGCTCGCGCACACCCACCTAACCATGTCACCTACGCAGCGCACGTGATAGGATAGAAGATACGCTCTTTTTGAAGTAGCATGTGACACCCCATTAGCACCGGGTCGTATTTACGAACCGGTGCTAAAGGAGGGGGACCCTTTAACTCCGGGTCGTAACACCAACCGGTGCTACCAATCGGTGTTAAAGGGTCTCCGGGGGCACCCTAATTTTACGCCCGGTGCTAATGTTGTATTAGCACCGGTTTTTTAGTGCGCCGAGGCATATGAGAGGGGCGGATGATGGATTTTGTGGTAGCGGCACATGGAACAGATGTGCCTCGCCGTCAGCATCGCGGGTGCACTCCAGGTTCGCCGTGAACACTGTCCCCTGCGTGATCGCGTCGCTGACGCTGCTGAGGGATCAAACTCATTGTTTAATTGTGCTTTTAGTTTTTCTATTTCATTTTTATCTTTTGAAGCAATCAACATGTCATCGACATATAAGAGCAAGTAGATGGTTGATCCTTTGATAGTTTTTAAATAAACACAACTATCATAATTAGATCTCTTGAAACCTTGGGAGATCATAAAGGAATCAAATCTTTTATACCACTGTCTAGGAGACTGCTTTAAACCATAAAGAGATTTCTTTAGCCTGCAAACCAGGTCCTCCTTTCCAGGAATAATAAAACCTTCTGGTTGATCCATATAGATGTCTTCTTCTAATTCCCCATGTAAGAATGCAGTTTTAACATCCAACTGCTCAAGCTCATAGTCTTGCATGGCAACAATACTTAGCAGAGTTCGAATAGAACTATGCTTAACAACAGGGGAAAATACATCATTGTAATCGATTCCTGGAATTTGGCTATAACCTTTTGCAAGCAACCTTGCCTTGTATCTCACTTCATCACTTGGGGAAATGCCTTCCTTTCTTTTGAAAATCCACTTGCAATGGATAGGTTTCTTTTCTTTTGGTAACTGTACCAAATCCCAAGTGCCATTCTTTTCAAGTGACTCCATTTCATCGTTCATGGCAGTCATCCAGTTGTTGCAATTGGTTGAATTAATAGCTTCAGAGTAAGTAGAAGGTTCACTATTACCTTCGATTTCTTCTGCCACACTTAAAGCATAAGCGGCAATATTGATTTCATTAATCAATCTCTTTGGTTCAATGATTTGTCTCCTAGGTCTATCAACAACAATAGAACGCTGTCGTGGTGGTGGCGACCGTGAAACAACGGGAACATCCTCAGTAGTAGAGGAATCCACCATAATAGGTTCACTCGGAACACTATCAATTTCTTTTTGTGGTGCATCAACAAAATGCTCCACCTGCACACTTAACTTCTGTTGATCTTCAACGGGAACATCAGTAGGAGTGTCATGCAGCATAGCAGCTTCATGAAAGACAACATTCCTACTTATCACAACCTTTCTAGTTTCTGGATTCCACAATTTGTATCCTTTAACTCCAGATTTATATCCTAGAAAAATACACTTAATAGCTCTTGGCTCCAATTTTCCATTATCAACGTGAGCATAGGCAGTACAACCAAAAACTCTCAAATCCGAATAGTTTGCTGGAGATCCAGACCAAACCTCAATTGGAGTTTTCTTATTTATCGGAATAGAGGGTGACCGATTAATAAGATAGCAAGCAGTGGAAGCAGCTTCTGCCCAAAAACGTCTATGCAATCCTGCATTAGACAACATGCAGCGTGCCTTTGAGATGATTGTTCTGTTCATACGCTCAGCTACACCATTTTGCTGGGGTGTGTAAGGAATGGTGTAGTGTCTAACAATGCCTTCTGACTTGCAATAAGAATTGAATTCGTTAGAACAAAATTCCATCCCATTATCAGTTCGAAGCTTCTTTACCTTCTTTTCGGTTTGCCTTTCAACCATAACCTTCCACTCTTTAAAGGCTGAAAATGCTTCTGATTTATGCTTCAAGAAATAAGGCCAAACTTTTCTTGAATAATCATCAATAATTGTCAACATATAACGAGCACCACCTAGTGATGTCTTACGAGATGGCCCCCATAAATCAGAATGCACATAATCTAGTATACCTTTAGTGGTATGCGTTGAAGTATTGAACTTCACCCTCTTGTGTTTGCCAAACACACAATGCTCACAAAATTTTAGTTTACTGATGTTATCACCATCAAGAAGCCCTCTCTTGCTTAACTCTGCCAAACCAAGTTCACTCATATGCCCGAGACGCATATGCCAAAGCTTTGTAGCATCAGAGTCAGATAATGTCTTTGAAATTATAGCGGCATTACCTGTAACTGTAGTACCTCTTAAGATATACAAATTGGCAGATTTTAAATAACCCTTCATGACGACAAGAGAACCTTTGGATATCTTTATAACTCCACCTTCAGCAGAGTATTTGTATCCTTTCATATCTAGAGTACTTAACGAGATGAGATTTCTCGTCATAGATGGAATGTGCCTGACATCAGTCAAAGTCCTGATAATGCCATCAGACATCTTAATTTGAATAGATCCAATGCCTACAATCTTACAACACCATGCGCGTCACCTCAAGGCCTCCAGCACCCATGGGTCATCTGCACCTCCCTTCTAGCGTGGACCAAGCGCACCACCTCTGCCGCTGCACACGGGCAACACCACCAATCGACCACCACCACTGCCTAATCAAGGCGGGTCTCAGATACGGTGCATCCAAGAAGGGCACGGCGCCAAAGACGTCGCCGTCGCACGTCCAGAAATGAATAGGGTTCACAGTTACGCCTGACTCAGCACTATACCTACAACACGTTCTTGGCAAGGCAAAAAACCCGCTCCTCGTCGTCGCCTCCGCATCTCCTCCACCAGAAGAAGTCCGGCACAGCCCGAAGCACCACCACAATGCCACCAGCATGCACCAGCCAGCCCCCATCCCCACAACCGAGGCGGTGCCGGACCAACGTCGTCATCGAGAAGCACCAACCATCTCACCTCGGATCCCGTCACCCGAGCGCCGACCATGGCCAGCCCCGGCCGCCCCGCCTGCCACGAATAGCGCCTGCCTAGGCCTCCTGCCCATCCGCCACTACAAAAAATCTGTTGATCTATGACGTTTAGTATATATCTGAATGTCTACAAATGCTAGGGATTTACAATGAGTAATTAACTCAACCCAAGCGAAATTACAAGAGGAATAGAAATGCAGAATGACTCTGCTAATTGTGTTGCTTTTCACCGTACAACATCACCTAGTTTATATAGGCGTAATGGTCATGCATGCAGCCAGACAATACGAATGGCCAAGAAGAAATTAGCATGCAACCGGTGAACATGCATGTGTGCATGCATCCATGAATGCCTCTGTAAATTTAGTAGAAGCAAATTTAGTCAGTCCAGAAGTAGGTGCATGTAGTTATCTTGGGAATTCGGATCATTATTCAACAAGGGAGTACGTCTCGGTACTCGGTCTCCGACGGCACGATCCCGGCGCAGGCGAGGATCGCTGTCAGGTTATGCGCCGCCTGCTTGAGCGCGCGAGCGCGAGCCCGAAGTACTCATGCTGCTCAGGTTGGAGAAAGTGCGTCCCTTCCGCGCCGGCGGTGACCCTGCCATCGATGCCCGTCGTGCCGCCTCGGTGCCACCCGTTCCTGGCGTTGTCATGCCGACGTTTGTCCCGAAGCAAGCAAGGCATCCAAACGCTCAAAAAAAAGGTAGCACTAAGAGTGCAACACAATCCACGATCGAGTTTCACGGTGGACTGGCTTTCTGCTTCTGGGCTGGAATCAAATGGGTCTTTTATTCTTTTTGAGTCTTTAAGGTGTTTTGGGCTTACAAAAGGAGGAGTTATCTAATTAAAAGACTCAAAAGAGTAAAAAAGACTTGAGATCGGAATAAAAATGGCTCAAAATGACTTAGAAAAACTAACAAACAAATGACATTAAATACGTTAACTAGCCCTGAAACTATCATAACATTTACTTTAAGTATAACTTATTTTTTTACATTTGGACTAAATTTTTGAATTTGACGAATGATCAAACGTTGTCCAAAAAAGTCTCCTGCGAATAGTAATTTAAATATGTAAAAATATATGTGCATTTCTAAAAATTACTATATTATAAAAATACACGCCCGTATCGTGCGTGCATAACTACTAGTAGTAGATATATGAGAATGAGAATTGCTACGAGTCTAGGACCACCTGGGTACAATGTACTCTATTCTCAACAGTACACTGTACACGGGTTCCATCATTCGATCCATATGACCATATATTGAGCTAGCGATTCTCTTTAGTAGTGGGTTTACTTCCCCCAGAAAAAAATATAGAAACCTAACTCACCATCCCTTTTCCCACTTAAGTATACTAGTAGAGGCTAAACTTTCCATCCCTATATTTGTGCCAGTTAAGTTTCGGTCCAAGACTAGTCATTTTTAGTCCAGTTTGCAATTTAGTGGTCCCGGTTAATGTTACCACTTGACACGGGTTAATTTAAAAGGGAATCATCCAAAAGTATGTTACACGCGCTTTCTAGGTGAGATGGTAATGAAGCTACATATGAAACAAGAGGTCTCGGGTTCAAATCCACTTCATAGTTTCTATAATTATCATATCACATAGATACTACCTAGGGGTGGATATCGAGCAAGCTCGGCTCGTTTTGGCTCGGCTCGTTCGAGCTCGTTAGCCAAACGAGCCAGCTCGGCTCGGCTCGTTAAGGAAACGAGTAAAAGTTCTGGCTCGGCTCGGCTCGTCAAGCTCGCGAGCTGGCTCGTTAAGCTCGCGAACTAGAGTTAAATCTAAAATTGCCACAATAATATATATTATATAAAAAATTATATTATTTATATGGTCTTAATATCTTCAAAATCTATCCTATCATACTATAATAATAGAATATAACCATAGCATCATCTAGAACTGCACATATAGTATACATATATTATTATTAATTAATAATTTATTCATTAGTCTATTAACCTTCTAGCTCGTTCACGAGCAGCTCGCGAGCCGGCTCGAACTCGCTCGTTATACTAACGAGCAAAAACTCTTGCTTGGCTCTTTAGGAATATGCACCGAGCCGAGCCGATCCAAGCCGAGCCGGCTGCGATCCAAGTGAGCTAACAAGCTTCGAGCATTTTGTCCAGCCCTAATACTACCTATGAAAACTACTCTCACAAAGTGAAGTTTCTACAAAATAATTATTAACCAATCATCATTCTCCCATATCCTTTCCTCACCTAATTCTCTCCCTTTCTTGGTTCTCGTGTAAACATGATTCCAGAAACTATTTTCTTCTCTCACATCATTAATCCTCTATTCCTCTGCCACCTCATCAAACTGCATAATTGGGACTGCCCTAAGGGCAGTCCCAACCCAAGACATTAGTTGTGATGTCCATAGCTTCCACATCATTAAGAAACTAGTACATGACACTACCCCTCCAACCCAAACACTACTATTCCAAACTTAAATTTAATGACACTCATCTCTCACCATCTCTTGGATAACGTGTAGAAACCATGTCTCATGCAAGACCCGGTTTCCTTCTCTTTCTTCATTAACTCCCTTGACACATCATCTTTTAGCCTATGTGACATGTCATTTAATTATATGGACGTCATCCTAGTCATGGGGTTGGGAATGGCTTAATGGTATCTTCATCTTTCATCTTGATCCTTTTCACAGTCAAACCAATCATTGCTACAGCAGTCATATACAAGCTGCAACGTTTGTTGCATTTGAATAATGCAGCGTCATTTCTTTCTGCTCTTATATCAATTATGGTGCGCCAGAGATGTAGGAAAAGCATGCACCTCCTCGCCACCCTTGCTCTCCATGCAAGAAATGAATAAAGCTAGGGACACCTGTTACTGCATCCGTGTAACAGTGCCTCATCAGTTCAATTCTCTCCTACAAGAAAGGCATAGAGTTTTGGGTCTATGTTTCATAAGCTTGTCCACTTGTTCATGCACACAAGGCACTCGTCATTCCGCCGAGACCACTCAATAACCCAAGAGGTCGGCCAACAAGTCGGCCAAAGCAGCCATCTCCTCCCCCAGGTATGTATCGATACTTCAGATTCGCTGACGATATCCCAATTCTGTATTTTCTCTAATCTACCGCTTGACATAAAGATCACTAATAATGCACTAATGACCGTTCCTGCCATTTTCGATCCATACTACCCAAGTGAGAGGCAGCACATGGATCAAGCGAGCTAGTTTACTCAAAGGTCATGCACAGATTATCCAGTTATCCAGCCATTCAAAAAATAGATAATTTGACCTATGTGTTTAACATTAACATGAAAATCGGTGTGCTCCTTGCTTCCTGCATACATGCATGTATACATGGTGACACACATTATGCATGTCCATCTTATTTTGGATACTAACAATATTAAAAATAGATAATTTATAATCATAGTGTGGCATACATTCGATGTTTTTGATTATGTCATTTAGGTAAGCTAATACATTTTTAGTGGTTATTTTAGGCTATTATAATGATAAATGTGGGTAGGTAATTTAATGCAATTTTAAGGGGTTACACTTAGGATTAGTTTTTTATAATGACATAGGTCAATAATGTATATGAATTAAGTTCTTGTTCTTTGAACCTCAAGGTCCAAAGCTGAGTGGAAGCTCTCTTTCTATCGAAAATCTTTCCATTTCTTAAATTCCACAGTTCCCAAGCTGCTATTATTAATATTTCCATTAAGTATGGCAGTTCAACGGTCTGTCACGCGGTTTTCAAATGTTCAATGTATGCATGGAGAGCTAGTTCAATGGAAGCCAATCTTGTGCCAACATGACCCGGGAAATGGGCAATCGAAGAACAGATGATATTTATCCTCCTCACTCTGTTCATTGCATAACACACAGTGCACATTCGGCTAAACATTGAAATTTCTTCTTCACAGCATAGATTTAATTAGTATTCAGTCTATCCACTAGCAGTAGCAATGCAAAAAACTTCAGTCTTGGAGTGCATTTGAATTTCCATATCCAGGAGTACAGGTAGGTGGTACCTGCAGGTGGCTAAAAGCCAGACCATAAAACTTTCTTGAGCTGTATGTATGATTGCCCCACATAAAAGGTCCAACGACCCCCCACACTACCATCATATTTCACCATTTTTTAGAAAAGGGAATATATATTAATATTCTAGCCTCCGTATCGAATAATACATATAGCTGTTCATTATTACAAACTAGAGGTTTAGAATCCAAACTGACCACATTACCATCATATTGCACCATTTGCAGCTATGTTTGTAATCTGTGATACACTCATCCAGTGCTTGATCCGAAAGAGGCTGGTTAAAGATTGATGACAGGTCCTCTGCATCCATGATTTGCTTGACAGAGCAATTAGGATTTAGTGCAAACGAGTATAGCCGTGGTCACTGTACTGATAGGATACTATCACTCCAGAGATCTTCCCACAAGTGCACAGTTGAACCATCTTCAATTATACATTTTGCAATGCCTCTATATATGACATTGAGACGTAGTACATCTTTCCACCAGAAGGACCCACTTCTCTAGTACCGTGAGGAGCCCTGTTGCTTTGTAGTATTTGAACCATATCAATTGTACCCATAGTACGTCTAACTATCTCAATCAATACAGTTTACCTCTTTACAAGATTTCTCTTTTTTATTTCTCCATACACACATATTATTTTGAGTCGAAATTTTATGGTATAATAGAGCGGTCATAAATTATATCTAAAAAATATATTATGATTTTTTTCACTATTATTTTAAAAGGCTATGATATGTAATAATAAATAACTATATCAAACAAATTTTATGAGAAATAACGTAATAAAATTTTTTATGAAAAATTAACTATATCACTCTTGGCTTAGTTGTTCCCAAGGGCAGACCTAAATAGGTGAAGGGCATGAAACCATTTAACACCCATAAGCTGCCGCAAGATATGATCTACATTTTACTGTCTTAAACATTAAACGGAATCATGAGAGATTTTCTGAAATTGACTCAGCAAAGGTTCCTAGTAAGTCCTCTAGATAGAGTAGTTGTGTCGCGTTTGCTTGCATCAGTAATAGTGTATTTTCAGCATACTGAACAATGGGAAAATCATTGTTTGGTTGAGATAGGGGGATAGTCAGCCGATTAATAGCACAGGCCTCATTTACAATATTCTGTAGTAACTCAGCTGCCAACACAAACAGTAGAGGAGATAATGGGTCTCCTTATCGTACTCCTTGCTTGCAATGAAACTGCTTTCCAGGAATCCCATTGAGCAAGATTGAGGAAGTTTCTGTTTCCAACAGCATTGACAATCCACTATTAGCTTACTCAAACTTTCTGCGGAATATTAAAAAGGATTGTGTTATTCTGCAAAATTCGAACTAATTAAACCGTACAACTAATTGTATCCAACAGGTGCGATGAAGAGTTTGGTGAAACTATTTTATGAGTGGGAAATTCAGCTGCTTGTTCTCGTCAGCTTCATGCTTCAAATATTCCTCTTTTTTACCGGCAGCCTTCGGAGGCGCAGCACAAACATATTCCTTAAGCTTTCTATTTGGACAGCTTATTTGGGAGCGGACTGGGTAGCAGTTTATGCTCTCGGCTACCTCTCAGGACATGAGGATGTTCCCATGGTAGTACACATAGTGAGGAGAACTCAATCACTTTCTTTCTTCTGGGCACCCTTCCTTCTCATCCATCTTGGTGGACAGGACACAATTACTGCTTTTGCCATGGAGGACAACAACTTGTGGTTGCGGCACCTGTTGAATTTGGTTGTGCAATTAGTACTAGCTTTATATGTTTTCTGGATGTCCATTGGAAGACACGGGGTGGTGCTTTTAGTTTCATGTTTCTCTTTGTTCATTGCTGGAGGTATCAAGTATGGAGAAAGGACATGGTCTCTGATGTGTGGGAGCTCTAAAAGCCTTGAGAGCTCCACTGGAGATCAGTACAAGCAAAGGTTTCCAGAAGTAAAAAGTTCAGATTCTGAGTATTCTAAGGTAGTCCTGGATGCTCTACGTTCAATGCAAAATGTCCTCACTGTCTTCGCAGCACGCAACCTGTTTGGTCATAGCTCTCCAGCTTTCAGTCAAGATGCTGTTCAAGACACCAAAAGAATGCTCAAGTTGGTGGAGCTTGAGCTCAGCATGATGTACGATGATATCTACACAAAGGCTTTAGTTCTTAGAAGAAGGATGGGTATTATACTTCGATGCATCTCTCATATATCTGCAGCAATTGCTTTTGTGCTCTTCCTTGAAAGCGACAAAGAGGGGTATAGTACAGCTGACATTGCAGTCACCTATTCACTTTTTATAGGCGGCTTTTTCCTAGATATTTCTGCAATGTTTATTTTCATAATGTCACCATGGACTTGGGTGTGGTTGAAGGCTCGGAATTTGGGTAGGCTTGCGACCTTGTCGTGGTTTCTATTTTCTAGTGATATTGGGGTGCCGGAGAAAAAGCCCCGGTGGTCAAATACCATGGGACAGTACAACTTGGTGAGCTGGGTTTCTGGAAGCGGGCAGTCAAGATCATGCAATCAGAAATTGATGGCTGTGATAAGAAGACTGGGTAAGTTAGTCGGTGCTGGAAAGGAAAATATGTTATGGATGAGCAGGCTTTTGGACACTGAGTATGTGGATGCCGACGAGAAGACAATGGGATTTGTTGTCAAGGGGATCAGTGATCTACGTGATGAATTCACTAAGGAGCCTCGGAAATGGCCAAACCTTGGCCCATTTCTAGACAAGATACGAGTTCGATTTGCTGCAGATTTTGGTGCTGCTATAGTCGAGATGCATATGTTCACCGAGGCATACTTGAATGCTGCTGCTGCAGCAGCAGCAGAAGAAGAAGCTGATGATGATGCAAATGATATGATGGCGGGGGTGTGCCGGAAACTATCCAACTACATGATGTACCTCTTTGTTACACAGCCTTCCATGATGCCCCTCAATGCCAGCTCCGAAGCTACGCTGGCTGAGTTCTCACATTCCAGAGGGGAGCTATCCGGAGTCAAACTCAGCAAGGAAACACTGGATGAGATGGTAGACATGTGGGCGAGGCTCCTCATCTACGCCGCCGGCAAGTCCCGGGGGGAGATGCATGCGGCGCAGCTTGCCAATGGAGGGGAGCTCATCACCTTCGTCTGGCTGCTCATGGTCAAGGTAGGGCTTGGGGATTCTGAAGCAAACAGGATTCTGATTGCCAACTCTGCTGGTGGTGACACTAATTTGAAGGAAGCCTATGCCTTCTATTTCCCTCATTAAATCGGCGTTTGTATAAGGAATGAAGCTGCATGCAGGTGGTGGCTTATACCTTATTATTTTGAACGTCCTAGATTCTTCAAGCATGTGTATAGTTTTGCACTCCTTTCGTTTCTTTTTATGAAGGCGTGCGCGGGGCACATTTTTCGAGATGTTATTGGGTTCGTACTTACCTTATGGTTACTGTTTGCTACTATAATTATGGGTCAAACTCTATTTTTCGAGTATGTGCCGAGTCTTATATTTTGAAATGGAGTATATACTCACCCTTTTTCTCTACATGCTTATATATTCTTTGTATTTTTTTTGTAGGGAGTAAGATAAGATACAATTGTATTTTCATTAAGAGGGAGAATATTTACATTTCAAAGCAGGATCGCTGCATATATGCATGTGCCGATCAGCTAGGTATGTTTTTGCGTTTAGGAGTGCAAAGGGAGTATTCATTCAAAATTGAAGAAAAGTCTAATCTACCACTCCAAATATAGTTCAAGTCCAAATGACCCACTAAACAAGAAAAGAACTTATTTAACCCATGCATGGTTTTCTTTACGGGATCAAAACACACATTTGACATATAATTGAATACTGGATTAGCTAATTTGTATGATTTACAAATTGTTTTAGTTGAGCAGGACTGACATGTCGACGGCTATTAAATTGTGCATTATTACTTACATGACCATATGAAATACGTGTCCCCTAGAAGCTATAGGTGGAATGCTATAGGCTATCGTCGTATACGGAGCTACAAATCCATCATGCACACTTGCTCAGCTAGATTCAGACTGAGTAGGAGCTTGTGGTCTCGAGAGGCGACTGATATATAACCACAACACCAGAACCGGTCTGACTGGACGGCGAAACCAGTCTACCACTTTGTGCATTTTGTATTGTTACGGAGATTTTTGACTCTCGAAATAATTCGCTGGCATGCCATATATATTGTGGGTTTATAATTATGTGTACATCCTGCGGATTAGGAGGTAGGATCCTAGGTATAGTAACATCAGATATAATATCACTATCTCCTATAACTTGCTTGCCATTATCTAGCTTTTATTATATCAATTGTGCTTTAGCTAATGACGAGCGCAAATTGTCTTACAGTAGTAAGATCATCCAAGGTAACATAAGGAGATGGTGTAGATGTGCTCACATTAGTTTTTACCCTGGATGGAGGAATATCAAAGGTGACCTCTCTATCTTTCTTGATATTGCCTTGCCTATGACAAGAATTGCTTCATTGATTATCCATTGTGCCATTTTACTTCTTGCGCCGCATCTTTCTTGATCTTTCTTTGGGTACTCTTCAAGGGTCTTCTGTTCGCCGATTACAATCTTATCAAGATCTGGCCTGATGACGTTGGACTCACGAATCTTGCTACATTTAGAATTATCACTAGCCATGGCAGCCGATTCAATTGAATTAGGGTTTGATTGAACGATTAGAAACCTGGTCTTTCTTCCCCAGAGGAGTCACAAAAAATGCACTAGAGAAAACCGCATCTGTCCTTCAAATATGCCTCGGTGCAATTAAAACCTGGTGCTAATGCTACATCAAAAAGAAAGCATATTTTTACAAGGTCACATGCGCTGCGTAGGTGAGATAGAAAAGAAGGTATGTTTGAGCTAAGAGGTCCCAAGTTTGAATCCCAGCAATATACATATTTTTTTTAGTGAGTGTCCTTTTTTAGCACCGGTTATTTGACCCGGAAGATGAGCATCGGTTGGAAACCCGATGCTAAAGGGGGTTCCTAACTGGTGCAAAAGGCACTTTTCTACTAGTGATGTGTTGACGCAAAACTACGGCAGACACATTTAGTTGTGCTTGAGTGCATAGAAACACAGGCCCAGGAGGGACCCCGTCAGGGCTGGTACACCTAGGTTTTTTCTAGAGTCGGTATGCCACCTAGAACGACTTCAAATGTCGTTGAGACGAAGGAAGAACGTCGGTATGAGATTAGAAAAGTTAGGGCAAAAGCAAAACGATAAATTGTATTGTGTTTGATCGATTTGATAGATTCTCAATTCATTGTGGCCCTTTATATTTATAGATCGTTTGCAAATTGAATTCTATAAAAATCTCCAATTTTTACGGACTCTCCCAAAACTGGTCTACCCACTTTCCAAAACAGGTTTGACCGCTTATGCCTAGGTGCAGATCTTGTTACGGTAATGCTAACTATAGGCCGTCCGATCCCTCGGATGGACCCACACCATTTCCATCTGCCCTCTCTCCATTTAACCTTCCATCACGATTTTCAAAAATAAATCCCGCATCTGACTCTAGATGCCGTCTTCGACCCCGCGCCGCCGCTGCTGGCCGAGGGGAGCGGCTGCCCGCGCCATGGCTCGCTCGGACCGGGCCTTGCCGCCGACCTTGCGTTGTTGTACATCTTCGCCCCGGAGCTCGTGCTGTGACAGCCATGATTTTAAGATTTTCTGAATGTTGCAGTCATTGTATATGGATGTTCCATCTGCGTTTTTGGTATGCTGCGGCATGTTGATTTTAGATTTTTGTGTGTTGAAATCGCTGTTCACAGATGTTGCATTTGTTGCAATAATTTTTTTCAATGTTGCAGCTGCATAATTTTAATGTTACAATAACCTTGTCTTGATGTTGCATGAAGTTTGATTGGATGTTTCATATGAAATTCGATTGGATGTTTTATATGAATGGGATGTTTCATGAAACATGCTCTGATGTTGCGGTGGGAATTTTTACTCAACTCCAGTAGCAACTAGATGATATCCGATGACGTCCATTTCTGTAGGTGTCCCCAATGTTGCAGCCAGTGACTTCATGTTTCAGATATTGTTCTATGATGTTGCATATATTATTTTTGTATGTTGCAAAAAGTTCACATGTTACATGCAACATTACATACATGTTGCGGCGGGAATTTTGCATGCTACAGTACCGTCCGATATTTTAACCACCGTCGGACGTCCGGGCGCTAGGAAGACCCATCTTGTTAAGGTCATAGCTCCCTCATCCAATGTTTAAATCGAATGTTCTACATATGAATTTTGATCACCTCGACAAGATCTACACAATGGTTAAGTGTGAAGTCTAAATTATATTTTTGACACCGTCACCTAAACTGGTATGATTGGTTTCTACACCCGATCTGACCAGTTTTGCCTAGAAAACCGAGCAGTGCCAATTTTGGTCGTGAACAAGAAGAAAGAAAACAAGAAGAAAGGGAGGAGAGGGAGAAAGAAGAAGGGAAAATCAACCCCCTCTAACTTGGGCCTCCAGCTCCGCCATTCTCCACACAAGAAGACTCCTCGTTTCGACACAGATAGGACTAGCTAGCACTACTACAAAAACGATTTGTAAGTGTGCCTGTTTGGCAACTGATCCGATCCTGCAGACGTATTTCTAGGGACAGATAGCCTTGCGAGCCGCTCCTGGAAAAGGTCGTCATTTTCAGGGACGGCACGCAAGGCCACCCGCCCCTGAAAATTGATTTCTAAGAGCAGCCCGAAAATCCACCCGTCCCTGAAGATGCAGCACAAAACCAATATTTTTTATTTTTTATTTATTTTCTTTAAGCATGCTCCCATAATTCTGAAATTGGAATGCATCGATATTTTAGGTGTAAAAAGCTCAGCTCAATTTAAATTAAGCGGACTATAGTTTGTTCAGGAACTCAAACTTCTCTTATCACTTCCATATATATATATCATCAGAAACACTCACATTTACACACCGTAACATTTTACATATACACTTGTGTCATAAACGTATCTCTTGTGTCTTAGTTGGCGAAGTTTTAAATTTTTTCGAAGTCATTTACTATTTATTAAAATAAATAACCATTTTATAGGGGGCATTTGTGGGGACGTTGGGAAAATGATCCGCCCCTGCAAAAGATTTGCGGGGATGGGTGGGGTTCTCACCCGCCCCTAAAAACTGTATCTCACCCGCCCGTATAAATAGCCCTGCAAATTTTGTATTTCTAATCTGTTATTTTTTTAGGTATGCTCTCACAATTCTGAAGTTGCCGTGCACAAATATTTTAGGTAAAAAGCTCAGCTCAATTTAAGCTAATCGGACTACGGTTTGTCCAGGAACTCAAACTTCTCTCACCTCTTCCATATATATATCATGGAAAACACTCACATTTACACACCATAACATTTTACATTTACACTTATAACACAAACGTTTTTTTATTCTTAGTATTGCACACAATAGATGTTTTGGTGAAGTTTCGACTTTTTCGAATTCATTTACTATTTTTCTAAAATAAATAGTATTTACTTAAAAAGGATTTTTAGGTGCGGGTGAGAACCCCTCCCGCACCTATAAATGATTTGTAGGTGCGGGTGAGCATCACTGTCTGCCCCTACAAACTGCCGGACTATATAGGCAGCACTTAGCGTTGAGGAAAAACAGATCGATGAGGTGCTGCGTGAGAAGGGGAAATGCCACCGCCGCCGATGATGAGCCTGACCGCCCACCGCCGTCGCCGCCCTCCGGCGCCCCCTCTTGCGTCGCCATCCGCTGCCCCTCCTCTTGTGGCCCCTCCCATGGCCTCGCCCGCTGGCGCCTCCACCCGCGGCCCCGCCCACCAGCGACCCCACCCGAGGCGGTGACGAGGCTCTTACGGTCAGGGAGATTATTGCCTTTTTAGTCCATGCTTCCCCTGCCCCAAAGCGAGACTCTATCCAGATCTCAAAGAATAACGAGCTAGGCGGCCGACGGGCAAAGAAAGGGGGCGGGCCGGCCAGTCAGGGCCTTGGCGATACGCCAATACCTTCTTTTGAAGAGTTTTGCCAATAGAGCGAGGGCGTCCTTCTGGGGTGGAGCATTTTCTTGAAAATGACAACCGCTTGTTCCAGCAGCGGGGGCCTAGCATGAAAGCAAATCTCCCAATTAAGTAGCATTTGCTTCGCTAATGGGCCCAGTGAGGGGGCATTGTCCCTCAGTTCTTACCAACCATGTAATCAACATCTGCGAATGGGCTTGTAGTCCAATGGTAGGACGGTCCAGTGAGACGCTACCCACCAGGGTTCAAATCTTGGTGCTCGCACCTTTTTCTGAGATTTTTTCAGGATTTTCCGGCGCTATGAGTTAAGTGGTAAACGGCGTTCCCGTCGACAACGAGGTGCCAATGGTGACTTCGGGAATCTCTAGATGCTGGGTGCTCAGTTCTTCGGAGGTGCTCATAGGGGTAGGTTTGCGTACGTGTATTCATAGGGGTGAGTGTGCGTGCGTGTGTGAGTGTCTGTGTTTTACTGTGTGATTCTAAAAAAATGTAATCAACATCTAACTTATTATCTTTTATTTTTCATGCAAGCCTGACCTCAGCTATCCATTTCTTATTCATTCAAGGCACCCCTAGTGGACTTGGTGGTGCTCCTTTCTCAAACCAGAACAACTCCGAACGTTAGGGAAAATAAGGGGAGATAGTGGATCTCCCACAGCATGGAGGCATGACCGGAGCAGCGCACGAGGCTCCCCCGGCTGGGCCCGCACGTGGACTCCTTGCAATTGCGAGGCACGACTGAGGCAGCAGCAAGGCTCCCATGGCTTGAGGCAGGGTGGGCGCGGGCTCCCGTGGCCAGCGCGGCGGGGGCTTCTGCAGCTGGGAGACGACGCGGCAATGGAAGCAATTGGGAGGCTCGGCTGAGGTGGCGTGCAGGCTCCTACACGGCGGTGAGGCTCGGCGGGGGCGCTGAGGATGCTCGGCTAGGACAGTGGCAGGGTTCTCGTAGCGGAGCACAGGTGTCCCATGGTCGGGACACGCAGGCGCGCGGCAGGGCTCCTACAGTCGGGGATGCCTGGATGATGCCTGGCGGGGCTCCGTGCAGACGGTGCGGCGGTGGAGCTCACGCAGCGCACGGCTGAGGATGCTCGGCTAGGGAAGCGGCGGGGTTCTTGCGGCGGAGCATCGATGTCCCACAGCCGGGACACGTAGCCGCGCGGCGGGACTCCTACAATCGGGGATGTCTGGATGATGCAGCAGGCACCGGTGCTAAAGGGTGGGCACCTTTAGCACCACTCGTTAAAAAATAGATGTGAAAGGTGCCCACTCATTAAAAAATAGATGTGTTGTTGTGGGGATTCAAACTCAGGATCTCTTTGCTCGCACGTACCCTCGTTACCATCTCACCTACACAACGCATTGACTAGGTAAAGGATGCTTTTCTTTTGTAGTAGCACGTGACCCCCCTTTAGCACCGGCTCGTAACATCAACCGGTGCTAATGAGTTCGGGTGTCTTTTAGCACCCGTTGGTGTTACCAACCGGTGCTAAGGGGTGCCCGAGGGTACCCAAATTTTGGACCTGGTGCTAATGTTGCATTAGCACCGGGTTTTGAATGCGCCAAGACATATGTGCCGGGAGAATAATGGTTTCTCTAGTAGTGTGGGGCTCCCTCAGCAGCACGTGGGCTTCTCACGGCTGGCAGATACAGTCGGTGCGGCGACGGAGCTCCCGCAGCGCGCGGCTACAAAGGGCTTTTTTTTCTTTTTATTTGCTGGACCGGATTGTCTCTTATTGCAGGTGTGGCCGAGGTCGCCATCTGACCCTGCAAGTGGCATTTGTAGGTGTGGGCTAGCCTTCGGGCCGCCCCTCCTAATGGCATTTGCGGGTGCAGGCCAGGTGGCCGCCCGCACCCTAGCAAATGATATTTGCAGGAGTGGTTCAGCGCCCGCCCCCGTTGATTTTTAGGTGCGGCACCGGGGGCGGGCACTAATAGCATTTCAACCGTACCTAAAAACTATTTGTGTAGTAGTATAGGCACTGGCAATCTGTTCTTGTGTCTTGACGGTAAAGAGCCTCGGAAACCAACGGTACAATCCCTTTTTGCGCTATTGCAAGCTAAGCATCTACCAACGGCGCCTGCATGCAAGTGCTGAATTTGAATAATGGCCAAGCATTTCTTTCTGCTTTCCAATCAGTGTGTTGCGCCTGGGATGTGGGAAAAGAATGAACCTCCTTAGTCCACCTTGCTCTCGTTGCAAGAAACGAATAAAGCTATAGGGACAGTAATCCCGTTGTCTGGTGTAACTGTGTCGGAATTCGCTCCTACAAGAACGGGGGACAGTTTTTGGCAACGCTTCATTAGCTAGTACGTTTAGAAAGCACTGATTCTGTTGGAACCACAACAATGGAAGCATAGGCTTGGCGCTACAAGTCACATCGTAGCAGCCGTTTTGTGCTGAGCTGAGGTATGTATCTATGTTTCAGATTTAGTACTAATGAATTCTGTAATTTCTCTCATTGATTCATCTCCCTGCTGATCTAAACGAACACTAATAACATGTGAGATTAAATAAGAATTGTATTGGCACACTAACGACATGCCTGCCATTGTCTATCCTTGCTACCCAGGCCAGTCACATACTGCCATCATCGATTTCGGTTACCAGTTATCCAGTGATTGGGGGCATACTAGATTACCAGTAGGCGTTATAACTATATTTATTTTATTTCTTCAATCATGCCTGTCAATTACTTTTGGCACATTATATTTCCATTTTCAGTTTAATTGTAAGAAACAACATCAACACTTTGGCTGTAGTCCCAGCTTTTATCATGACAATCTTTCACAGCGAGGTTGCCAAATTGTATAGTAGGAAAAAAAACTAGATACATTCAAAAAATGGGGATTAGTCAATTTCAAATATAAAGATATTTATCATGCTATCTAGACACAGAATTGCATAGGAAGATCATCTAAGTGTATGTCCAAAATGAATTTTAAATATGTTCATGGATCAATTGATTCAATCTTATAATTTTCAACTTGACCTACGGATTTTTATAATTGAATTGATGTTTTAGTTTTGATATTCCTTTATTTTCTAGATTGGGATGATAATTTCTAGTGTTTTTCCTACAGTTACAATGGGATTCTAGAAAACCTTTAGTTAATGTAGATGCAATCTTATAATTTTCAGCTTCACCTATGGATTTTATGAATGAATTGATGTTTGAGTATCGAGATACCTTTATTTCCTAGATTGAGATAATAATTTCTGTTGTTTTTCCTGCAGTTATAATGGGATTTCAGAAAACCTTTAGTTAGCGTAGATGCTATATAATATATACATAGGTATAGCTATCAGGGACATAGAAAAAATCGCACAAATATACTACAGGGCATGCAAGCGATAAAGCTAAAACCAAATTCTGTTATAAACTGAGTTTTTTTCGTATTTCAAAATATTAACTTGATTGTATAAGTAATTGTACGTACCCAACAGGTGGACATATAGGATCTATCGTGTGATGGAGAGCGTGGTGAAATTCTTTTACGAGTGGGAAATTCAGCAGCTTGTGCTTCTAAGCTTCACACTTCAATTGTTCCTCTTTTTTACGGGCAGCCTTCGGCAATGCAGCACCAACATATTCCTCAGGGTTTTTATCTGGACAGCTTATTTGGGAGCAGACTTGGTAGCAGTTTATGCTCTTGGCTACCTCTCACGACATGGGGATGTCCACAGTCTGAGGCATACATTGAGGAGAACCCAGACACTAGGATTCTTTTGGGCATTCTTCCTCCTCATACATCTTGGTGGGCAGGACACGATTACTGCCTTTTCCATGGAAGACAACAACTTGTGGTTGAGGCATTTGTTGAATTTGGTGGTTCAAGTAGTCCTAGCTGTGTATGTTTATTGGAAGTCTGTTGGAAGACACAACGTGGAGCTTCTGGTTTCGGGTGTCTTTCTGTTCATTGCTGGTGTTATCAAGTATGGAGAAAGGACCTGGTCTCTCAAGTGTGGGAGATTTAAAAGCATCGAGAGCTCAACTGGGCATCACTACAAGCAATGGTTTCCAGAAGAAAACGATTTGGATTCTAACTACTCTAAGATAGTTTTGGATGCTCTACGCTCAATGCAAAATGTCAACAATGTCTTTGCAGCACGCAATCCTTTTGCTAATGATCAAGGGGTTAGCTCCCCAAGAGTTGGTCCAGATGCAGTTCAGGACACCAAAAGAATGCTAAAGGTGGTGGACCTTGAGCTTGGCATGATGTATGAAGATCTCTACACAAAAGCTCTTTTTCTTCGAACAAGGATAGGCATTATACTTCGATGCTTCTCTCATATATCACTGCTGGTTGCTTTTGGCTTCTTCCTTGCAAGTGACAAACGGATGTACAGAAGAGCAGATATCGCAATCACCTATTCACTTTTTATTGGAGCCTTTTTCCTGGATCTTTCTGCCGCGTTTATTTTCATGATGTCACCGTGGACTTGGGTGTGGTTGAAGGCTCGGAAGTGTGAGAGGCTTGCCGGCCTGTCTTGGTTTCTTTTCTCCAGCAACATAGGAGTGCAGGAGAAAAAGCCATGGTGGTCAAATTCCATGGGGCAGTATGACTTGCTGAGCTGGGTTTCTGGCCGTGAGAAGCCAAGATCATGCAATCAGCAAGTTATGAAAGTGGTGAGGCGATTGGTGAGCTTGACTGGTGCTGGAAAGGAAAGTGTGCTTTGGATGAGCAAGCTGTTGGAGACTGAGTACGTGGTGGCCGATGAGAAAACGACAGAGTTTGTAGTAAGAGGGATCAAGCACTTACGTGATGAGTTCATCATGGAGGCCCGAAAATGGCCAACCCTTGGTCGGCTTCTGGAGAAGATACGGATTTATTACGTTGCAGATTTCGGTGCTGCTATAGTCGTGATGCATATGTTCACAGAGGTGTACTTGAATGCTGCCGCTGAGGATGCAGATGCAATTGGTATGGTGGAGGTATGCCGGAAACTGTGTAACTACATGATGTACCTCTTTGTTACCCAGCCTTCCATGCTGCCACTCAACGCCAGCTCTGAAGCTACCCTAGTTGAGTTCTCGAGGTCACGAGGGGAGTTCTCCAGAGTTCAACCAAGCAAGCTAACGCTGCAGGAGCTATACAACATACTACGTCAGGGTGAAAAACCAAGGAGAGGAACACTGGAGGAATTATACAAGATCATACTAGATGAAGATATCCAACCAAACAAGAGAACACTGGATGAGATGACACACATGTGGATGAGGCTTCTGGTGTACGTAGCTGGGAGGTCCCGGGGTGAGGTGCACGCGGCGCAGCTGGCCAAAGGAGGGGAGCTCATCACCTTTGTCTGGCTGCTCATGGCCAGGGAGGGGCTTGGGGAATCCGAGCTAAAGAGGGTCCGGATGACCTCCACCATATCATTTACGGATTCCGCGAGCGGTGATACTAATTTGAAGGAAGTCTATGCCTTCTATTTCCCTTACTGATCATGAGGTTCGTCCCATAAAAGGAAGCTGCGCTGCAGCCTATAGTTAGCTAGTACCTTATTCATTCCGCCCCGGCCCCTACATTATCTAATTCAACATTTACTCTCCAAATGCAGGACGTGGGGTGCTCGACCGACCGAGATTGGTTGATTCCAAGCTTTTCACCACCCAGCAAGAGATTGATTTGATTCCTCTCTTTGTTAGTTTGTTTATTGTGTTTCTTTTTTGACACTCACTTTAAACGGCTCAGTGGCATAGTTATTTGAACCGGACCGGACCGGCCGGTCCGACCGGTTGAACCGGGAACCGGAGCCCTCACTGGTTCGGTTCACTTAAAAGACCGCCTGTGCAATTGAACCGGAATAAACCGGTTGAACCGGCCGGTTTGAAGGAAAAACCGGTATAAAACCGGGCAGATGGACCGCCGGTCCGACCTCCCGCATGCGGCAGTACACGCACAGAGGGGAGTGCGGACGCGGGAACGAGAAATAAACGCTAAAAAACTTGCGAGGGGGTTCGAACCCCAGACCTCCACCATTGAAGGCTTGTTGCCTACCACCAGACGACTTCGGTGGTTGTGTTAAGATACAAACATACATCTATTTGAACCGTTTGAACCGGCGGTCTAACCGTTTTGAACCAATGAACCATCGAACCGAGGGCTTGAGCGGTTCGATTACCGGTCCGGTTCAAATAACTAGGCTCAGTGGCCGGCGTGGGAGAACGACATGCATGTCCTTTATGGCATTTGTGCGTTGTTTAATAATAAAGCTGTACCACATATGTTTTTCCCCAATTATAATAAAGCAGACATCATGCGCCTTATGCTTTGGATACTTAGATGGAGATTGAACATTCCAATGTGTGTCATGCTGTTCTTCTGTATATGTCCTCAGATTCTCTAACTTTCACCTTCATCTTTATTAGCTCCAAGGAGGTATTCTTGAGGTTTTGCATCTCCTTGTTCAGTTGATTGGCAATCACGGAAAGCTCTCTATCAGAATTTCCCAATTCTTGCTCCTAGATCCTTGCATCCTTTTTTTCCATCTTTGTCTTCACATCAGCTCAAAGATTGTCTCCCTGAAGTATCACTTCATCTTTTTCAGCTCATTGGTGTTGACGTTTCTTACCGACCACTATCGGGATTGGTAATCCCGACAATGGTGCAAGAAATGATTTAGTGGTTTTTATTATGGCTTAATAAAATAAATAAATATTCCGCAAGCGCACAGAATTATCGATGTATCATTTCACCAGGGAGTAATCCGAGGTATCATAATTTATAATTTCCACAGGGAAGCTTATGGCAAGAGTACTAGTAAACGAGTATTCAACGATATCACATAGGAATATACTACTAACATGGTGGGGAATAACGGTAATGATAAGCGCGAAAGATCATGACACATAGCCCAAGGATAACTCAGATAGGAAAGAGAAGGACTAGCTAGTTGGGAGGACAACGATACAAGACAAAGGATTCCTGGATACTTTATCTATTCGGGTCACTCAAGTAAAGAGGTACATCGATTGATTAACCAGCACTTAAAGGCCGGGCTTAACTCTACTATCTTAACGTCGGGACAAGGCGCATGCAACTCGCAGAAAGGGATGAGAAGTGAACCTGCTAACGACCTCTCAGGGCTCCTACGTAGGTCGTATAGGGCTGTCACCACCTAATGGCTACCACACAACCATGGACTCAGGGTAAACCAATGTTACTGTCTAGTCAACAACTACTTACTCCACTAGCAAGAGCAAACAACCCCGTTAATACCCTAGTGACAATTCACCATAACTATTGAGCGGGATCGAAGAACCAGCTAAGACATAGACTTAAACAAGAACTAGAAGAACTTAGAACTACAACTGACTATAGTCTAAACACGAAATACTTGCAACTAGAATAATGTAGAAGCTTATACCAGATGACTCGGATAAAGTGAGAAAGACGATATATTGATAACTCAAAGTCTTACAAAAGGAAAAGTAAAAGATACAAGAGCTTATACCAGAGCTTCTGAAGACAACTCTGGAACCTCTAAGACAAGCTCAACTCAACTCTAACTCCCAGACTAAACTATCCTAACTCTACTTGAGAAAGTGGCAAATGGAGCTTCTTGTCTTGGTGTGTGTTGATCCCAGGGTTGGACCACTGAATTTATAGGTGGGTGAAGGTAGTTGGGTGGAGCACCGGCCAGGCCCAGTTCGGCAGAACCGTGGATTTTCCACCGCCTTACTCCCACAGTCCTGATCTTGTCGTGGATAGTGGTTGTGAGGCGGTTTGGGGTTCGGACAAACCGACTTGGTTTAGCCGAACCGACCCAGAGCCCCCTCTGCCCTCTGTTGCACCGCCTCTGCACTTGGACGTCCTAGATCGCTTCCACTTGGCCGGGGTTGTGCTTGTTTCCCCAGATTGGTGACGTCATCTATCGATGTGGCTTTCATCTTCATTGCTTGGTTACTGCTGACGTGGATCTTGTGCAAGAGACTTCCTGGCTGTGGCTAAGTGGGGTAACGTGGCTAAGGGGGGTAACCCTCCCGAACCAAGTGGTTCGGCCGAATTGGCCAATTCTAACCCCTTAAGCACATATTTATCATCAATAATGTACCTACATAATGGATATTCACCAAAACTCATGGAACTTTATTAGAATATAATCTAAGTGCATGAAATGACATATATAACCTCTTTTATTCCCGAGAATTGGTGGTCAAAAACGTGTTGTAACGACCGCCAACAATTGGTAGTCTCTAAAAAGTTCATTGTTAGCATTTCCTAACTCTTCGTACCACAACCTTGCATCCTCTTCATCACCTTCACCATAATACCTTTAGTAATAGAATACCATTCAGGATCAATCCTCTTAAACATCCTGCATTCCTTCTGAAGCCATGACACCATAAGAGGAAGGGGGGGGGGGAGGGGGAGAGTGAACTAGGTGTTTTAAAAACTAAGGCTCCAAGCACATATTAAATCTATTCCAATTTCTATCTAAATGTCCACTAAGTTTTTCTATGTGTTTCTTTCTCTACCGCGTAAAAGTTTTGCACTCTAGTTTCCAATCCTATTAACTATACATGATAATTCTAGGAAAGGTAAATGCATAAAGAAGTGCAATGTCACACCCGGTTTTATAAGAAAAATTATATGCATCTAATATGTGTGCCAGGATCAAGTTTACATACATATGATTGACGTCACAACTGAGTATCCATAACCATGCATAACAAAAGATTATTAAATTTCAATTTATTATAATATCATAGTTGACACGAATGTCATAGCAGAAGAAATAAACGAGTGTTTAACTAAACGAGGAAGAAGTAAACTCCATCTCCAAAGGTAGATGATTGAGAGAATTGCATAGAACTCATCAAACTCAGTAGTATAATCCTCAATATTCTCCTAATCTGAGCATCAATTCCGGTGTTGTAGATGCAATATAAATAAACAAGTGTGAGCCCATGCCATACACAACAAAGTTTGGAAATAAAATGACATGCAAGGGTTTATAAAGTGGATGGCTAAAAGGATAGCTGCATTTAGCACTTTTAGTTGGTTAAATTTTATTAAGCAACTAATTGCTAGCAGATATACATATATACCAAACCACAACTATTGAAATATCATAAAGCCATAATCGTATTCAGGTAACCACAATTTAGATCATATTCAAGTAGATTAATTATGTAAGAGTCTAGACGCTCATGACCGTGAGCAGGGATGTGATAACAGTTTTACACTCTGCAGAGGTTGTATACTTTTATCTTAACCGGCAATCCCCATTGCCATAGGCATGCCCCTCCTCACAACACATGAACCGAGTACTAGGTTTCACTAAGAGACCTTTACAAAGCAAATATATTTAATACAAAGTAACCCTCTAAGGGTGTGTTTGATTGGGTTGTGGCTTTAAGAAAAGCAGCTGTGGGCTGTGGCTTTGAAAAAAGCTGCTTTGGCAAAGCTACTGTGGGATGGATGGAGGTCTGTTTGGTTGAACTCATGTGGCTTTTGAAAAAGCCCCCTCACTTTTGATCGGACCCCACATGTCATGCACATGAGAAATTTTGATTTTATTTTGTTCACTTCATTTTGCCCCTTTGGCTTATCTCTTCGCTGGATTATTCAATCGGGCTTCATCATCAATTGGACCGAGCGGTGCTCTGCATAGCGCCGCCACCGCCTGACACACCGGCACTGCTCTCCGCATATGCCTGAGCCCTGCTGCTTCCGTTTTCCCTCGCCGCCCGCTCCATCACGCCATGCTCCGCTGCTTCGCTAGTGTTTGGCGCTAATGTGAGGCATGGCCCCTTGTATCTTTCCCTCCCCGTGAAACGTCATGGTGCAGCATGCCGTAGGAGCTCGAGCACGTGGAGTAAGGAAGAAGTCCAAAAGTAAGCTCAATAGCTCCGTTGGTGGATGTTCATGTGCATTTGTGTGTTCTAATTTAAGGAACAGCTTGTTCCAATTTCATCCTATTGATTACGGTTACATAAAACAATTTTATCCAATTGCATGTGGATGTGCTAGGCATCGAGGATTTGAAGTTGGGGATGGAGAAGGGCTGGAGTTCTTGAGCGGCGGTGGCCCCTCTTGTTTACGAGTGAGAGAGAGGAAGAGAGGCACGGTCACACGGAAGAGGGATATGATGCAGTCGAACAAAACGGGCCTGATCTAATTGTATAGACAACGCATACGCGGCGAAGGACGCGGATGAGATGCATATGCGGCGAAGGACGGGGTCGTGCTTGTGCGGTGCCGTGGGAGATGGAGCTATTCATGGCCGCCGCGGTGGCCGGCGGCGTGAAGGCAGGCTGGACGCCACGCGCAGGGTCCGCCGCGTGCTGGGGAGGGCGCAGGGTCCTCTGGCCGGGCGTGCGAGAGCCCTGTCACCGCGGGCGAGCGCCGCCCCAGGCGCAGGGGCCGCGACGAGCTGCCGGAGATGGGAGTAGGAGAGAGGCGCGGGAGAGGGAGAGGGGGCGGAAGAAGAAAAGGAAAGGAGGAAAGAATGAACCGGTACATGTGTAATGGATGGCAGGTGGATAATTTTGTGACCCAAGAGCAAGTGAAATCAGGGTTTGAGCCGCTTTCAAATTTGTACTAGGCAAAATCTGCTTTGGGCTATGACTTTGGATGGCAGCCAACCCCTTTGGTTGGTCTTTTGGCTTTTTTGGAAGCAAAAGAAGGTTGGAAGCCCAACCAAAGGCACCCTAAGGCTTCCAGTCAAAGCAGAGCATAACCCTCCCTAATGAGTGCAGTATCATAGCAAAGCCTACTGCTCACCACCTTGCTTCTCTCATATGCTCCTTGCCATTTCCACTTGGTAGAGCTTCGGCAAAATACCGAGGGCCTCTCGTCCCTCTCACAACTACCGGCGGCTACTCCACTAACTCGGTTGGAGGGTCTCACAAGACTTAAAAGGCCTGAATTTACAATACAAGGTTTATGCAAGCACCGATAACAAAGATGCAAACCTCGCCTAATATATAATTCTTGGCTAATTCCTAAAGCAATGCTATAATAGGCCTAAACTAACACTGATCAAGACCTTAGCCTTGTTGCTAATTGCCCTAGTCTTCTCTTGAACACTTTGGTGGATAGTGCACTAAAATTTGTGTGGAATACAAGTATACAACTTTCCCAAGCTCTAACACCCCCAAATATTACCGACCTCAAAACCCTACCTTTGATCCTAAGATCTCTAAATTCTGAACCCTAACACAATGTAGAAGCTTGCTTGCCTAAAGGAGGCTTTGATCGGATATGCAACATATGTAAGAGGATCTCCAACAGCTTACCTAAACCAGATAGGTATACCTAAAAACTACAAAGAGCCTAAAAACGAGCTCCAACAACATTGCTATATGGATTGCTATCTCTAAATTTTTTAGACTATAACCTAAATTTCTCTTCTCTCAGACCGCAAATATACTCATCCACCACTCGGATTCCTATATTGTATCTCTCCTGCGGGAGAGCCCAACTGACAGCACCGGGACATTTCTGCACCCATCCGTCATCGCGCCTATGCATGGCTACCGCGCCTCCAGCCGCCAGACTCGTTGCCTATGGGATTCAACAAAGAAGCCCCCCGATTCACATTGCAGCTCATTGATTCAAAGCCTGATTTAGAGTTCAATCAGAGCAGGATTTAGGGAAGAAGACGATGAGTTCAATTTGGTAGATTTATAGCTCTAACTAGAGGAGGATTTGGAGGAGAAGAGGACTTGGGGAAGATGAGGTGCGGGCGAGCTCAGCTCCTCCCGCCACCTGAACCTACCATGCGTAGGGACGACGCTCAGAAACGGACGCGAAGGTGTGGCCCATGGCTACGGAGGAGATTTGGCGTGTAGTTGTATTGCAAAAAGGGCCTCATCAAAATTTATAATTTTTGTTGCTTTTCTATGTCTTGGCCTTTTTACAAAAAAAAAAACCATAGAATCTAAGAGTATTTATAAAAAGCTTTATAGGTTTCTAGTTTTACATATGCTATTGGAGAGAAATAAAATGGTTATCTAAAAATTTTCTTTCTTCTATACTAAAACTATTTTTAGTTCTTTAAATTTATATATATGGGTTGAGATGCTCTAGCACAAAACTATTTAAAATTAGACGAGGAATAGGACTACCGCGGCCTTCTTGGAGCCTTTGTCGGCATGCATGCATATTGGCTCTTGGGAATAGATCTTTAATAATCGATAAAGTCATTAGCAAGGGATCGAACGTCGTGTCGGACTCAGACATTGCCTGCCACTAGTTTAGAATATGTACCCATTTGTATGGACCACCCTACATAATCGCACAATATGCTTGTTGGCCCCAGGATCACAATTCCCAAAAAGATTCGACTGAGCACACATGACCAGATCGTCCTATAATATGTTGTGCTGTACAAAGGTAGCCGCCGTGTATTCTTCAGGAGCAGCTGAACAAGATAGAGAAGGGATAGGATGTCCGGCGGTGAGATTCAGGAAACTGCGACGCCGTTGCTGGAGAGGAGGCCGAAGGTGTACTTCGAGGGCTGCCCGGGCTGCGCTGCCGAACGGAGGAAGGCAGAGAATCCGGGCATCCCCTACAAGCTATTCTTCCACATCTGGATCATCATTCTTGTCTCATGTATGTCTCTACACCTACAGCTTAATTTCTGGCTTCTTGATGCTGCTTGATTGCCTCTCTATGCCGTCGCCTTTTGACCGTTCCTGCAAGGCTGCAACTTAGCAACAATGCTATTTGATGGTTTCTTTAATCTGAAATCGTCATATAGACCAGATACGTGGAGCAGAGCAGGACACTTTTAAGCTGGAAATTTTTTAGTGGAGGAGGTTCCTTGAGTCATAGCTTCCGTTTCCTACTACTAGTGATTTGAGTGACGCCGATTCTGCTTACTTGATGCTAACTATAACTAGTTCTTCAGGCTACAGGAAAATCGCTCTATAATTAATTAAGCTTCACTATTCCTTATAGTTATAGGTCAGTACATACTATACTACATATATAGTGCCCAAAGTTACATCGTCGAATATCACAGCGTGCCTCGGATTAGTGAAGAGCTAATACTTTTAGCTGCCGGTCAGGTCAAATGTATTTGGCACTGCGGAAACAAATATAAATATAGTAGGAGGAACCCAAATGACCTGCCTGACAAGTGCCAACAACCAACCCGGTATAGATATTGATCCTCTCCCCGGTCATGCAAGAGAGCGCCTCCAGGGTTTTTATTACTGAATCATCTCCGTTATGTTTAATTGACCAACAGCAGCAGTTCTCTGAGGCACATCCTGCTCAGGTTATGCTTTTGTTGACACCATTTTTCAGCTACTTCTTTTATCTTAAAAGAAGCCGACAAGTTCACTTTCGGTCTACTCCATCCACAAAAGAATGCCGCGTCCTGAGATCCAAATTTTGTTCAATAAAGAGTGGCATCCTAGGATTAAGGCATGAAACAAACACATCATGCATGATTAAATAGTAATAATCCCGTTCATATGTGATTAAATAGTAACAAATTTCGGCTCCTAAAATGACACCTGTTCATGCCGGCAACGAGTTCAACTAACAGGGACATGCTTTTTCATTCACTGCTAACGAAAGGTTCTAGGATGTCATGGCCACCTTGCACCTTGCAGCAACAACCGCCAGGGTAGGCTTTACAAAAAAGAAAAGAAAAGCTCTAGGTAGATATGCTTAAGATACCGCCATGCCAAAGGTTTTCAACCAAGAACCCCAAGGTGGGGGAGGGGACCTAAACAATAAGAGCTCAAACAATAATGCCTCTAGAGTGGATGCTCAGCCAAATACATTGCCATTGTTATCATCAGCATGAAGATGGGGTTTCACATGAAAGCCATCCACCCCACAAGTCTCCGATCCAAACTTATGGGTGATAATGGATCATGGCCCTTATGCTCACTTCACAACCCTACTTCGTCCTACCTCATTTCAGCTAAAAAACTAGTCACAGGCGAAGCTATTCATCAGCAAACCTGGGCCATGAGCCCCCTTTGTCCAGCGAAAGTTTACGAAGAGCTGAGTATATGAGTCGCACTTGTCCATTTGGTTAACTCAAGCGTCCAAACATGCAGCGGCAACCTGCGAAGCAGTCTATTTAGAACCAAACAGAGCCCCAATACAATATAATCTTGCCCTTCCAGCTAGCAAGGCAATCCACACACCGCACCCAATCGCCCGGCAGCAACACGTCGCGGCGATGACCACCACGCTCTCCAAACACCACTACTTTTTTGGAAAAGGCTCCAAACACCACTACAGCGCTGCTACTGCTATCACAAGCTGCCCTGCTCGTGGCTCCTGCCTCCTGGTGCAGATAAGCATCAGGGTTCTTCAATTTCTTTTTTTTTCTTGCTTCTAAACCACAAGAGTGACTTCCCAATGCATCAATATATTGTTTCTAGTTGGTATGAGTTTTAGTTAAAAGCAGCCTCCGAAGTTAACAAATGGGCTTGGCAAACTGTAGCAAATCACCTCCCCCACCGCCCCCTAGGATGAATGCTAGCATGAATGCGCTAGCTCCACCATTAAAACTAGTAGTATTTTGGCCCGGCCCCATATTGAGCCCGACCTTTGAAATTTCTAGGCTGAATTTTAGGGCCCTTTACCATCACTACCAAAACTGCATGCGCCATCCTATCGCGCTGAACAAGCCATTTCCAAGAGAGACAAGACCCTGACCACGGTGGATCATTGCCAGCATGTAAGAACAACGACACCAATCGTTGCGTAGGCATGAATGACTTCTTACCACAACATTAGGCAAGGTCTTCTACCACCGCCGTGGGGCGCCACTCATTGTTGATACTCCAAGACAAGGTCTGGTACCAACACCAGTCTCCAAGGCCAAGTGCGAGGGTCGAGACTAAGGGGAAAAAGGCTAGCCGCTACTACCTTTGCCACCGCATAGACTTCCCTTGGTGAGCTTAGGCAGAGGTGAGGGTAGGGGGAGCAAGAGTATGGAGGGTTGGTGAAGGACAATTTCGGGCGCCACTCATGTCGCCTTCTGGGTGACACTGTGCTTAAGCTAGGCGTTTTTTTTCTACAAGTATCTTTTTAACCACAAGTTATTCCCTCTAGCATGAAATATAAAGTGTCTTGTTTGGTTGTTAATGGACGGGTTCAAAGGCTATCTGATTGAGTAATGACGTAAGGACATAGTTTAAAGGAAGCATTTACCAGGACAGAGGTCTCCCAATAGCCTTGGTGGAGAGCCCCGACACCCCCCATGGTCTTATCTCTTCCCCTCTCCCTCACGCACCACTCTCACTCTGCTCATGCCGCCTCCACCCTGCCAGCGCCGCCTCCACAGCCATCCTCCCCCTCGCCGGCATCGACGGCGGTGAGGACCACCACCCTCCCCCCTTCTCCATCTCCTTCCCTCCCCTCTGCCCGGATCTCGGAAGATGCCACTATCGCCATGGTCTTCTTCATCTCCAGCAAGCTTCCCCGCCCCTCACTCATCTTCTTCCTCTTCGCCGCGTGTATATGACCATGTCAGCATCTTCGTCTCCTGTGAGCGCCCTCGCCCCGCCTTCCTCCTTCGTCTCCAGTGGCTTCCACCGCAGGATCCACCACCACCAACCTCCGCCGACACACACACACACACACACACACACACACACACACACACACACACACACACACACACACACACACACACACACACACACACACACACACACACACACACACACACACACACACACACACACACACACACACACACACACACACACACACACACACACACACACACACACACACACACACACACACACACACACACACACACACACACACACACACACACACACACACACACACACACACACACACACACACACACACACACACACACACACACACACAAACACACACACACACACACACACACCAATCGGCAGTGCCATCGCCGGCCTAGCCTCACAGCCCTCGATCCACCACTGCTGCGGGGCCAGCCAGCTCCCCGGAGCTCCCTCTAAGCCTGCCGACATGGAGCCCTCCCCTGACAACCCCAAACCCTAATCCTGTGATTTGTTACTTCCTTTGATTCTTGTTTTCTTTCCTTTTCTGGGTGATTTGTGGTTCCAAGCACCTCGACCCTTCCTAATCGGGAGGCTCTCTGGATAAGCCTAAAACATGAGGGTGCTCATTCTAGATTTTGGGTAGTTTCAAAGTCATTCTCCATGTCATTAACTCAAGGCAGCTTTCAGAGGGGTATTAGTTGAGAACTAAATGACTGGTGTATAAATACACCTAGAATCACTACTATAAATTTGGCTATTGCCATGGAATGGATTCAACAACACAAAGTTGCAGTAGGTACGTTGCCAACATTTAAAATGGTGCCAGTATATGGACAATATCGCCATGAATATCTTGCTTTGTGAAAATATCGAGTTTCATTGCAAGAGATAAATGTTATTGCATTTATGTAGTGGGGTGATTGTTTTGCAATGATTTACTAGTGTAGTGGTAAAGTGGCGTTGTATGGCTAATAAGTTTTAGGTTGGATTCCAACTAGCAGCAAGTTTAATAGTTTAGTTTTCTAATGCACACTATAGCCACGGCATTGGCTACTGCAACTCTTTTGTTGTGTGGCAGTTACCATAGGTATTGAGCAAAACAAAAAAGGACAGATGCAATGCACTTATTACCCCAGAGCTGAGGTAATTGCCATGGCTACCCAACAGAAGTGTCATTGTGGCAATTGATACCTATTGCCATGATTTTAATCCTATTGCTATGTTTCTTCACTATTGCTATAAACCAAATAAAAAATCTAACAGTGGATTGTTTTTGGGTCAATTTTAATGCTCGGATACCTTACATTTAGTATGAAGGAAATACTTTTTCGTTAGACTTTTGACTTGTGGTGTGTCTCTCATCCTCCTTCGCCTGCAACGTGGCGGTCACCAGTATTCTGTATGAAAGGATATTAAGGGCATATTTATTAGTGATGCATCCCCAACGCTGATATCTGCACTGGAAGCTAGCCTAAATGAAGTTATCCCACTGTGTTCTAATTGAGCCATCAATCTGATATTCTAGATATTTCTTTCTGAATATTGCCAGTTCACTGGTTCCATCTTTGTACACATTTGTTTAATATTGTGAAATTAAAGATGTATTGCTAATGGTGTTTCCTTTTTTATTCTAGGTTTGCCAATATCATTTCTGTATCCCTTCTTATATTTTATGGTATGTACATCTCATTCTAAAATACGCAGAATCGAATCAATAATTCCGTGCACAACGTAATCAGGAACTTTGCTATATAGCAATTATAATATGCATAATTATGTTATGTGGTGATGTCTCAATAATCAACTGTATAATAAACATTCCAACATAGTAACTAGTGGTTAAAGTCTATATAGCAGTAGTAACATTTAAATCCTTAAACTGTATATGGTTGACTTTTGCTCTTATAACTATATATACGGCTTATATGTGCATTACCTTTTTATGTTGTTAGATAGCTAATCATCAAATACATTTTATTTATGTTTTCATACTTGTTAGTTAGTAATTAATCTAATATTTTTTCATGATAGTCTAATAACAATAACAACTGCAACATTATTTTTAGTGCACTTGTCTTGAAATTGATTATGGTGACTCAAGTGTAGTGTTGTTTTTTCAGTAAAAGTTGTAAACAATATTTCCTGAATTCTATTTTCAACTTCAGATAAGGGACTTGCATATTGCTCAAACAATCGAAGACATTGGCTTTTATGGAGGTTTTGTCGGTAAGAGTCCTCGAAACGTTAAATGTGGTCACTTCGAATTTATTACAACGGGTTCAGTTGTTATATTTACAAGTCCCTACAATATTTCTATGATTTCAACGAGTGTTTTTTGTGACTGGCGGATGGTTTTGGTCTTATTTACAATCTTTTAGCCTAGTTGAGGCAATCCTGGAGAGTTATTTCTCAAGTCACGGACAGTTTTCTTGTTAAAAATATTGGACAGGGTTAATTATTGGATATTGGTTGCTAATTTCCCTTGCCCAGAAATGTCCAAATTAGAGTAGAAAACACCTACATGAACTTGATAAGAAATTTTTAAGAACAATAACCCAAAGTAAAAAGAACAGTCGGGAAATCTTCCATGTCATGTACTGATACTTGCCAAAATTTTGTAATTAATATTCTTGTGGAATAATTGTCATGTGCTTATCTTTGTAGGTGCTTCATATATGCTTGGTAGAGCTTTAACTTCTACTGTTTGGGGGATGGTAGCAGATCGTATTGGGAGGAAGCCAGTTATTGTGTTTGGAATTTTCTCCACGTTAGTATTTTCTTCTCTATTTGCATGAGAATGAATTAACCTACAGGCAGGAGGAGTTGATTCATTATCTTGTATTGATATCACAGGCTTTTATGCAATACTTTGTTTGGTCTAAGCACAAGCTACTGGATGGCAATAACTACTCGTTTTCTTGTTGGATTTTTAAATGGTTTACTTGGCCCAATAAGGGTACGATGTTGAGTTACTCGAAGTTATATTGGTTATTTAGGCATGTTAATTTTAGTAATTTGGTCATTTATCTTTACAGGCTTATACTACTGAAATTTGTCGACCTGAGCATCAAGCTATTGGATTGTCACTTGTAATCGTCAAAGTTCTATATAGAAATGTATTTTACTATCCTCCAATGCAATAGCTTAATTTGATTTTGAATTTTTTTCATTTGAATAATTAGGATAGCACATCATGGGCGGTCGGTCTTATTATTGGGCCAGTTATTGGTGGATATCTTGCACAGGTATCGCTAAAATTTATACTGTGATTGCAAGGTCTTTCAATCATTTTGACACTAATATTTTCGTGATATATTTTCTCCTATTAGCCAGCAGAAAAATATCCAAAGTTATTTCCTATCAACTCACTATTTGGGAGGTATTCCATTTCACATGTGAATGCAAGTGTACTAGACAAGTAACTTCATCTTACTAATTTTCCTTTTCTTCATAGGTTCCCTTATTTCTTACCTTGTTTATGTATATCAGCCTTCTGCTTTGTCATCCTTGTAAGCTGCATATGGCTCCCGGTATGTGAAATTTGTCAATGTTATTCTAATGCAAATTCAACATGATGGACACTTATCTATATTTTCATGCTGCTAAGTAATACTCATTTTACTTTGAAAACCATAGAAAAATACGTAAATTAGAGTAGTAGATAATAAGTTGAATATATTAGACTAAATTTTACAATGTAAAGAATTTCTAAGAAACTATAATCAATTGAGAATGCGTATGTGCACCTATGAAATGGTTATTAGATTATGAAATGTAGTAAACTTTGTTTTTTCTCATTACCTACTATAACAGAGGCAGTATCATATTGATTTTTAAATGTCTAACATATTCTAGGAGACACTACATAATCACAAAAATGACAACCATGACGATGAAACTGAATCTTTGACTTCACATCTGGCCAATTCTGAAGAGCTTATGGAGCAAAGTATTAGTGCAAAGACAAATAAGAACTTGTTTAAGAATTGGCCATTGATGTCATCTACAATTCTCTACTGTATTATCTGCTTTGATGATATGGCTTATACAGAGGTATGCATTTAAATCTTTTTTGTAAGTAAGAGCTGCATTGTTGCTTCTTAAAAATGTCACTCTTAATTGAAAATGATATGGTGTAGTAATCTAGCATCTATCATTCAGTGGAAAACAAAAGTATATATGGATGCAAATTAAAGAATGACCAAATGTCCATTCTCTGATAGATGGCAAAACAGAAACTGAGATTGATTAAAAAAAATGTATGGGTTGCCTAAATCAGTATATTTCCATATACTTTGCTATACTAATGCATTTAGTGCAAATATCACTACAAGGAACTATTTAATCTGCGACGGAATCATTACGTCGTTGAAAATCCGTTGCAATTCAATGTCTGCGACGGTTTTAGATTTCGTGGTAGAATGAGCGTGGTGGATTAAATCCACCGACGGATCTTACAAAACGTCACGGATTGACGCAATCTGTGACGTTTTTTGACCGTCGCAAAACAGCCCGAAGCCCACTCAGCTCAGCCCAAAGCCCAATGTTAGTGACAAAAATGACCATCACGAATTGCTGCTAACTTGTACGCTAACGTGGCTGCCAACGTGGACAATGATGTGGCGGTCTACATGGACGATGATGTGACTGCTTACCCCGATGACATGGACGCGGACGTGGCATGACATGGCTGCTGACGTGGACATTCACTTTTCGATCGTGGGCCATTTATTAATGAGCCGATTTCAATCGTGGGCCATTTATTAATGGGCTGATTTCGATCTATTAATGGGCCAATTTTAACAGACTAAATTTTAATCCAAAATCATTTTAGCAAATAAAAATTTAAGCCCATAAAAATTATGGGCCTGAATGATTTCAGCCAAACAAAAATATAGAATCCATAGATCCTAAAATTCAGTACCAATAATTATAGTATAATTACAGCATCAAAACAGGTACAATATCTGAAATAATATAAAAGAGCAATAATAAAAACTGCTTCTGCTTCTTCCTGCTAATCTCTCTCTAACTGCTTGTTCTTTGCCGCATTTAGTTCTTAATCTGAAAAGGAAGTCAGAATATTATCACCAAAGCTAGAGGCATAAACATAGTATTAGAGGCAGGGAATAAACATGGCTATAAAAGAGGGCAAATGACAGCTAGCAGTAATCTAGCAACATTATTGAACTAGAGACATTTCATTGAAATGAAAAACACATTAATATAACAATTCACAGCTCAGGCAAATGAACATGGCTATAAAAGAGGTCCTGGTGACCAGAGAAGGTAAACTTTAAAGATACACAATGTTGCATCAAAGGGATCCCTTCATCAAAAGAGTGAATGACACCACAGCACAATCAATAATCACCAAGATATTATTGTGTTGGAATGCCAAAATAATAATTAAACCAAGATATATATTATTGACTCCCAGATTACCCTTATAAGCAGGAAGAGTACCAGTGAACAAGAAGCGGAATCATCTAGGACTTGAGTGATATTTTGTGCCAGACTATGACATATAAGCAATATTTCACAACTAGGACTTAGAGTGATATTTTGACATATAAGCAATATTTCACAAGATGATTCGATCTCTCAAACTGAATGGCTTACGGAAAGAAATTGATGCATATCAACTTATAAACAGATCCATGAATGGTTCACGGCTCGAAGGCCGGCGACAAGGAAAGAGAGATAACGCGCGACAGGCAACGAGACGAGGCCAGGCTGGGCTGATGCTCACCGAAGGCTTGCACGGGGCAAGGCGAGGCAAGGCAGCGAAGGGGGTGCGGCCGTGACGACTTGGTGCTGGCCAGTAGACTCGCGGTTCACAGAAATGCAGATAGCAAAAATGGAACGATCAGTGAGTAAACAATATTACAGTGTGATCAGTCTTCGAATGAACTAATTACATAAAGTAATTATAGTAAGCATAGGTATATGATTTAATTGTTTCTGATTCACATGAACTTAGAAAAAAAAGGCAATTTAGGAGCTGGTTGACATCCAAGAACCTACCAATTGCATAACTTATTAATTTGCTACTGCATACACACATATGAAACATGTTTTATACACTACAGCCTACAGCTATGGCAGCGATCCAGGTTCACTTCGAAGCAAAATTCTCAATGGAAGCTTATAATCTAACATAAACAGATAAACCTATATGTTCAAATCATAGCAGTGACACGACAAAACACTAGCATCTTAACACAAGTATCAGGCAAATATGTTCTTAATGGAATTAATTTAACTGTTTGGGCACTAAAAAATAAGATAGCCTGACAGAGCAGCAGCTAACTAATCTAACTGTAAGGAATGAGGTGCAGGTCATACACTCGAGCTCAAATAACGATTGATTTACTATGGAAAGCAAAGTTTCACAGATTCTAGAACCGAGCTCCTACAGAACACAGTTTATCACACAAAGAAAAACTGTTGAGCTCACGAGCTCCCAGATCGATGAGCAGGTGGGGGAAAACAATCCCCAACAGAACACAGTTCACCACGAGATCCGCATCAGGACCAAGCCAATCCACAGTAATTAACGAGAGAGGAGTCCCGAACCTTGCAGGGCCAGTTGTCTGCTGGATCCGGCGCTCCCGCAGGGCCTCGATGCCGTCCGGGTCGAAGCAGTCGAGCGCGGCGACCTCCTCGTCGAGCTTGTCCTCCACTGCCTTCGCGGCTGACAGCACCTGCTTCTCCAGGATCTACAGCCACCCAGGCCGGCAGCCGCCGCGTCAGAGAGAGAGGGGGGGGGGGGGGGGTTGAGGAGGAGACGGTGGATGGTTACCTGGCTGCCACTCCGCTCCCTTTCCTCGTCTCCCCCGTCCCCCTCCACGCCGCCGCTGCCTTGGGGAGGACAGATCTGAGGAGCTGTAGGTGGAAGGGATCCGGCGGAGCTCGCCCTCGCCCTCACCCTCGCCTGGTGAGGAGAGGGAGCGGCGGCGTGGAGGGGGAGGGGGAGACGAGCAGAGGGAGCGGGGCCGGCAGTCGTGGAGAGCGAGCGAGCGGCGCCGCGGCTGAGAGGGAGCGGGCGGCGGAGACCCAGGGGAGAGTGGACCGGATCTGATGAGGAGGAGGCAAGGGCCGGTCGGGAGCGAAGACAGGAAGAGGCTGAGGGAGGGGAAGGATTTCGGGAGTTAGGGTTGAGGAGGCTGTGGGAGGTATATTTATGCGACAATTGCATTCATCTGAGACGTCCAAAGCTTGATCCGACGGTTAGAACTGATGTTCTCTGAAGGGCCAAATGTTTATTGGTCCGAAATAGGCTTGCTGCAGTAGGTTTTTCACTTCTTAAGATTTTTCCTTTTCCTTTACTTTTTCGAAGCACCTATTAAAGTAATTTGCAAACACACAAATCTTAGGTACCCAAATATATTTTTTAAATTCAATGTAATATGTATATGTTGTTGTGTGGGAGTTCCAAAAAATTTTGATCACATTTGATAATTTCTATCATTTAAATGATTTTCTACATGTTTATAGAAAGTAATTCCAAGTTGAACTATATGTACTCCCAATAAAATTCAAATAATTACATAAAAATTATTTTTGTACTTATATGTTCCATATTAATCCAAATCTAGGAGATAGATGAAAAAATTAATTATTTTCTAGGGACAATTCAAACATCTACTAGCAACGTCATTATAAAATAATGATAATAATAACTAAAATTTATCCAAAAAATCTGAAAACTCTTGTACATTCAATTTATTGATGTACAAGGTCAGTATAAAAAATCCATAAGATTTGATGCAAATTATACTATACATTGTTCATAAAGGATACATCTCTCACAATGTTTCCTACAACTCTAAGTCAAACTTTGAGATTTCAATACATCACAACATGTTTGAACTCATATGCACCTCAAGTTTGTACATGACCTTATTTTGACCATAACATTGGTAAATATCAAGTTACATTAGCAAGTCTTATGAAAAATCATGTTTTTTTCTATTTTGTAATTCGGTGGGAAAAGACAGTGTATGTAACAAATTCTTTAAAATAGCAATTTACATGCAAGTAAATGTCATCAAGTCATAGAGATTGATTTTAGATAAAATCAGAAAAAAAAATCACAACGTTTGGAGTTACTAAGACGGAGAAATACCACTTACAAGTTTTAATTGTAGATTGAAAAAACAATGCGAGCCGCAAGTTCCTTTGATGAACTCTACCAATCCAAGGGCACCACGTGGATGAATTCCACAAATCCCACGCACCGGCACGTCCCCGCCCCGCCGCGCCACCGCCCTGCCCCGCCCGCCACTGTCCCGTCGCGCCAAACCTTCTCCCGCTCCTCCCACGGCCAACCTAGGCTCTGCTGCCGCCATTACCGCCACAGCGAGCTCCCCGCCATGGACATCCCTCTCCAGTGCTCTTCAGCCCAAATATTCACCACCGTCATGTTCCCCACCTCCTAGAGAAGCTACCCGACCACCTTTGAGTCTTCCCCCGCCGCTCTCCGAGCCTCACCGCCGCTCACCGGCGCCGCCGTCTGCCACCTCCAGTGGGCAGCCTCACCTACACTTCCCCAGCCCAAAACGAGCCCACCATCACAATCCCCGTCGCCCCAGGAAGCACCCCGACCCATTCCTCGAGCTCTCCTGTGCTCCAAGACGCTGGTACGACCTCGCCGGCGACCGCCCAATCTGCTCCACCGCCGGCAGCCCACCTCCGGTCACCGTCGGCCCCACTAAGCACCTCTATAGGCTCATGGTCAGCTCCTGATACTCGTAGGCTAGATCAAGTCGACGGACATGGCCCCACATCATCGGAATTGTAGTGCCAGAGCCGCCGATCGGCGAGGGACCCAATTGCGAACATTTTAAGACTTGAAGGGACTTGAATGCAAAACGTTAGGGAGGGGGAGCTCGTGCGTGGGCCCCTCGTGGCAGAGAGAAGCGAGGCTGGGGGCGCGGCGACCGGGCCAAGCTGGGCCAACCAAAGGGCGCTGCGCTGGGCTGGGAGCGACTTGGGCCGCGGGTTGGAGTCGGGCTGGCTTGGAAGGCATTGTCCGGGGGAAAGAAGGAGGGGGGTGGGCTGGACTAAGAGGAAGAGTTCAGGGGGCAAAGGTGAACTCCAACCAAAGCAACCTTACTAGGGCTCAAACAAAAGCAATTCAAACTCGAATTTAAATTAGATTTAAATTCTAATTTGAACTACAAGCAATCAAAACTCAAACGTTTCAAAAGTTTTCAGTTAAAATCCAATTTGAAATTTAAGTTCAAATTTGTTTAAAGAAGTTTAAAGGAAACTCAATTTTTCTCCTAGGTTTAGAGCTTAATATGAAAGTTGTAGAACTTTTAATTTTAAGAAACTTTTGTTTTGACCAATCTTTGAATTTCAACATTTAAAATCATATTTCATTCATTATTGATTAAAGGTTACAGTGTTTTGGGTCATATGGAAAATAAAATTTTTTAATTTATGTTCGTGACGAATTTGTATAAACGTCACAGTGTTTTGGGCCGAACCGTGACAGATTTGAAAAAATGTCACAATTTTCTGGGCTTCTCTGGGCTAATTTGGGCTCAAGGCAAAATAGTGACGTTTTATGAAACTATCGCCAGGATTCCGTCGCAGATTAAATAGTTCCTTGTAGTGTATTAACATCGTTAGTTGATTCTCTTAAGAAAAAGCATTAGTAAAATTTTCTATTTTAGTTTTATTTTGGGTACTGATCATTGAGTTGGTTGGCCAAATGACATACAATTCACATGAGTCGATTGTGTCTATAATTTGTTTTCTCAAGTATCTTAGTATTAATTTTATTTTATGATTGGATTTAATCATTTTTTCGGATTTACACTTGATATGATCTATCATGCTATGCACACTTTGTCAGTTATAGAAGGTTGTTTTTCCTAATGGATTCAGTATTCTATTAAATCGGCTCTAATATGTGATATTGCTTTTTTAGATATTTTCTCTGTGGTCTGAAAGTGATAGAAAATATGGCGGATTAAGTTTCTCACCTCAGGATGTTGGCCAAGTACTTGCAATTACAGGTAAACTCTATTAGTAATGTGTCTTTCATGCAAAATATTATTGTTGCGTGTCACGGTACAATTTCTAATGTTTTTTCCCTTTTATAGGTGCTAGTGTTTTTCTGTATCAAACATTTATTTATCCTCATACTGAGAAAATTCTTGGACCAATCAATACTTCCCGCATTGCAGCAGTGAGTTCAAAAACCCATGTTACTGTGATTTTTTTAAGATTCGTAAAAGATAACTGTAGTTAAATTTTACAGGTACTATCTATGGTGCTCCTTTTTACATATCCACCTATGACACACCTCTCAAGACCTTGGCTGCAGATAGTATTAAATATTGTATCAGTTCTTAAAAGTAATTTTGTTGTGAGTACCCTCTGAACCTAGACTTATGTTCAACATGCTCGAAACATTAGCTTATATCCCAACAAAATAGGTATTATTTCTATTTGTATATATGATTCAGAATAAGGGAAAGTTTTCAATGTGAATTACCTTATCAGTAGATATTTACTGCTTTTGTTAAACAATATAATAATTTATAACAAAATTTTTGTTGTTTGTGATTTTACAAAATAAGTTGCTTATTTTAATTGAAAATGAATTTACTTTGTACTAGATACATAAAATTATTCATTATTTACCAAAACTTTAACTTCTAGCCAACCTAGAAAAGATTTGACAGGAACACCATATGTGGATGTCATATTAATTTTCTTCAAACGTGAAGCTAGCAAACAAAATATATATAGTATGAGTTGTTATGTTACTAACATTTTCCCACGTCAAATGCTTATTAGGTCACCATTGTTACATGCTCTTTCATTCTTCAGAATAATTCTGTGGTATGCACATTCATATCCTAATTCATTTAATTCAAGCTCCTTACAAATATTATTTTTCACACCCTGTTCCCTCATTAAAACTACCAGGCTCAAGATCAAAGAGCAACTGCAAATGGCTTAGCCACAACTCTAATGTCCTTTTTTAAGGCATTTGCTCCAGCAGGAGCTGGAATTGTGTAAGCATAATCAATTTCTTTTTTTTTTTTGCTAGCATTCACATTGCTAAGAACAAAAGTTTTGGTTATATTTGCAGTTCATTCCAAACATGTGGCCACTAGATATGTTCCCTTTTAGATGCTTTTGAAGAAATTTGCATTTTTTATTAAAACATTATCTAGATACGAAATGTGCTTTCTGATGATGATATAAATACAAATATGGCATGCATTTTCAGTTGAATATCAGTAAATGTATTTACTAGTCGATATACTCCTCTATAATTACAGGTTTTCATGGGCACAAAAACGGCAACATGCTTTTTTCTTTCCAGGTATATGCGAAGCAGTACTATTATAATATGTAAAAAGGACTTAAGAAACTTTAAGTCTCATTTAATTAATCTTAAAGATCTTATACTTTCCCTAAAGTTCATTTTACCAGTACCCACTATCAGGTTTGTCCCAAATTCATGGCTACAACTTTTATTGTTGTCACTTCTCAAATTCTTAGAACTATACCCCATGGCTGGATAACAAAAACCTAAATTGCAGTATGATGATGAAATCCATGCTCTTGACTATTATAGTCCATTTGATCTTTTCCATGCACTTTTATGTTAAGTTTCTTCTTTTGATATGTAGGTGATCAAATGGTGTTCTTCCTTTTGGCCATTGTTGAGTTTCTTGCACTAACTTGGACATTCAAGCCTTTTCTTGCCACGCCAGAGCAATTTTCTTCAACTTAGTGCTTCATTTAAGGTTCTATTTCTGGAGGAGCTGTGTAACAAATCGTATTACACTATATAGGTTAGAGAAAGGATTAGCCAAAAAGGTCGAACATTAAAATGTTTTGTGCAATTAATGTGATATATAATCGATATGAAAATTATAGCTCTCAAAGAGAACTATAAGAACTATTAATGAGATCAAATGAACTATAAGAACTTTTCCTCTGTCCATAATGGTGATAAGTGGCGTTTGTCAAATGTCTATGGGCCCTGTGATAATCCAATGCGTACTGAATTCATAGAATGGTTCAGAAGCTGTGACGTGACAGTGGATATTAGCTGGCTATTTCTTGGGGACTTCAACTTTTACAGATCATTGGAGGACAGAAATCGGCCAGGAGGCAATCTAAATGACACAATCACTTTTAATGAGGTAATTGGGCACCTGGGGCTCATTGAACTTCCTATCAAAGGCAGAAAATATACATGGAGTAATATGCAGGAAAATCCCCTCCTAGAGCAGTTGGATTGGTTTTTCATCTCTCCAGAATGGACACTCGAATATCCCAATACAGAGGTTATGCCACTTGCCAAGATCACCTCGGATCATGTCCCTTGCAAGGTGTCCATTAGCACCAAAATACCCAGAGCTAACTCATTCAGATTTGAGAACCACTGGGTTGAACAGGAAAGCTTCATCCAAACAGTGGCCAACAGTTGGATCAGTAATCGCAGTGACAGCAACTCAGCAAGAAGAATATCTTCCTGCTTCAAAAGGCTTAGAGCAGATTTAAAGAAATGGAGTGAAGGGCTATCCAATCTGGGTCAGCTAATCAAAAACTGCAATACTGTTATCATCTTCCTGGATACACTTGAAGAAACCAGAGAATTATTCAACCTAGAAAGAAATCTCAGAAGGATGATCAAGAATCAACTCAGCAGGGTTTTACACTGGAGGAATATATATTGGCGGAACAGATACAAGACAAATAAAGTAAAATTTGGTGATGAGTGCACCAAATTTTTTCATGCAATGGCTACAATAAATTTTAGAAGGAACTCTATACCACAAATACTCAATGACAGTGGAGCATGGATCCAGGACCACGAAGGGAAAGCAAATCTGCTATGGATCGCTTTCAAAAACAGATTAGGTGTAAGCAATGGCATAAGAATGCTCTTTGACCTTAATAATCTGATAAATCCCAATGCTGATCTCCAGAGACTTGTCGATCCATTTGAAGCGACAGAGATTGAGGGGATTGTCAAGAGGATGCCCCTGGATAAGGCCCCGGGGCCTGATGGCTTCAACGGCCTCTTCCTAAAAAGATGTTGGCCAATAATCAGACATGACTTTCTTAAGTTATGCAGTGATTTCTACGAAAATAGAGTTAACATGGAAGGAATCAACACATCATATATCACCTTGATACCAAAAACTGGAAGCCCAGAAACTGTGCATGACTACAGACCAATTTCACTGATGAATATTAGCCCAAAATTGATCAACAAGTTACTAGCAGACCGGTTACAGAAGGAGATAATTAGCCTGGTGCATCAAAATCAGTATGGATTCATTAAGACAAGGACAATACAAGATTGTCTTGCTTGGAGCTTTGAATATATACATCAATGCCACCAGTCCAAAAGAGAAGTCATCATTCTCAAGTTGGATTTTGAGAAAGCCTTTGACACTGTTGAACACCAAGCTATACTGGCTATCATGGAGCATATGGGCTTCCCAAGGAAATGGCTTGAATGGTTAGATGTATCCTAGACTCAGGGTCATCGGCTGTGTTACTCAATGGAGTCCCTGGAAAATTTTTCTAGTGCAAAAGAGGAGTTAGACAGGGTGACCCCTTATCTCCATTGCTCTTTGTCCTCGCAGCTGAATTACTTCAGATTATTGTCAATAAAGCAGCATCCTTAGACCTCCTTGTACCACCAATACCACAGCCAAGCCTGGACTTCCCCATTGTGCAATATGCAGATGACACTCTACTCATCATGCAGGCTGAGGCCAAGCAAATCTTCTTTCTCAGGAGCTTGCTACACTCCTTTGCAGAATCCACTGGATTAAGAGTGAATTACAGAAAGTCCCAAATGATCCCCATCAATGTCACAGAAGAAAAGATCCAGTGTCTGGCACAAACCTTTGGTTGCAGCGTGGGAACATTGCCATTCACCTATCTAGGTTTGCCAATGGGAACTACAAAACCCAGGATGGAAGACCTGACACCCATGATGGACAGGGTGGAGAGAAGTTTGTCAGGTTTCACAACATGGCTTTCATATACAGGCAGGTTACAGATGATAAAATCAACACTCACACCGATCACGACCTATGCCATGTGTACAATAAAACTGCCTAGAGGGGTGATTGAAAACATTGATAGAATAAGAAAGCAATGTCTGTGGAGAGGGAATACAGACAAGAAGAAAGGGGGGAATTTAGTTGCATGGGAAGTGGTACAGAAGCCAAAGGAGAAGGGTGGACTTGGAATTATAAACCTCCGGTTACAAAATGATGCCCTTTTGATCAAGCAGCTACACAAATTTTATAACAGGGAGGAAATACCTTGGGTTCAGCTAATATGGTTCAAATACTACCAAGGCAAAGTACCACATGCAACGAGAGAAGTTGGATCTTTCTGGTGGAAAGATATACTACGCCTGCACAACTTGTATCGCTCCATTTCCACATGCAGAGTTGGGGATGGATACTCAGTTTGCTTTTGGGAAGACAGGTGGCTGGGGGAGCCTCTTTCAGCTACTTATCCGAGGCTAGCATCATACGCATGGGACACTAGGATATCCATCAGGGAGATTATGGAATGTGATGATCTTAGCTCATTGTTCTGGTTGCCACTCTCGGTGCAAGCGCATGAAGAACTAGATGAAGTGCAAGCTCTGATTCAGCAAGTCCCTTTCGAGGAAGATGAGAAGGACAGTTGGCTTCCATTTGGTAACAGCACATACACTTCGAAGAAATTTTATTCATATGTACATGATCTCTCACAAGCCCACCCGGTCTACAAACTCATTTGGCAAGCAACAGCACATCGAGAGTCAAGTTCTTTGCATGGCTAATTGCAGTAGACAGGCTGAATACTAAAACAATGCTCACACGCAGACATATTGGTAATAGGACTGGTGATCACTGCATAATGTGCGACACCGGATCAGCAGAAAGCATCGAACACCTGTTCTTCACCTGCCTCTTTGCTAGGAGATGTTGGACTCATCTCAACATTGTATGGAATCTTTCGTTGAATCTGGAGGACAGAATTGTTGAAGCAAGACAAGCCAATGACCTGGTTTTCTTCATGGAAGCGGTATTAATAGGAGCTTGGGAACTTTGGAAAATTCGCAATGACAAAGTGTTTGGCAGGCATGAACCTACCTTTGCAAGGTGGTTCAGTAACTTCAGGGCTCAGGGACACTCCCAGTCAGTTAGATTCAAACTAGATCTCAAAACTTCTTTCTCAAAACTTCTTTTTGCTTTTGGTTAGATGCTTTCAGCTAAATACTTTGTAAGTGAACTCCTGTCTTTTAATTAATCAATGAAATTTATACTGTGGGGATCTCCCCCACAGTTCCGTTCAAAAAAAAAGAGTGTAATAAGTTCTCGCGCATGCGTCTCGAATTATTGTGTGAGCTCCCAACCTTATTGGATCATCGTGTGATCGAGTTCCTGCACATTCCCCTTGGATCACGCAACACTTCAACAACGCAGTTGTCGGTGTTCGGATTAGTCCCGACACTAACTAGTGATTGCGCTGCGTCCTGTCTCCCGATGGTTGATGCAAGAGCTAACACAATGACACGGGGTTTATCCTGGTTCCGGCCACAGGGCCGTACGTCCAGCAGAGTGTGCAGGTGCACTGTATTATCTTGCACCAAGGTGCTCGTACAGGAGGCTACAAGCAAGGCGGGAGAGGAGAAGGAGTCTCCAAGTCCAAGACGGCTAAGTGATTGAGGCGAGTGCCAATATCATGAGTTGTAAGTGATCGTGCTCGTGTTCGTGTTTCTTATGAACTTTTTTTCCCTGGAAGGGTGTCCTCCTTCTCCTTTTATAGGCCAATGAGGGGCGGTTACAAGCGTGCGTTGTAGTAGATCTCTACAGTTGCGACGCACGGCTGGTCGTGGCAAATCCTTGCGCCTGGCGCGAATCGTGGACGTGCTCCGGCTTCGGCGGGCGGCGTGGTAGTTCCTGTGCTTGTCCTGGAGTGGCCTCGAGGGGTGGCTTTGACCATGGTTCGTGTCCGGTTGCCGTCCGTGCACCTGTTCGAGGGTGCTCCCGCGCCATTTCGAGGGCCTCGTCGTGGGAGGAGGACGGGAGTTGGCAGCACAATGTCGCCTTGTGGCGTTCCCTGTTTGCACAGCGTGCCGCAGGCCTGCTCGTGGTGGGAATGGCGGTACAGTGGCCGGAGTTGGTGGACAAGACTCGGCTCGTGTCATCTGTGCGGCAGCGCGGACCGGCGCCCATGCCGAGTCGCCGCCTGTACACCCGTTCGGAGTGTTCCCACACCCGTTCGAGGGTTTCGTCGTGGGGGATGGACGGAAGTAGGTGGCATAGTGTCACAGAGTGACATTCGCCTGTCCGCACAGGGCTCCGCATGCTCTCACAGTAGGGGGATGTCTGCACAGTGACGGGGTTGGCGTACAGCGGGCCTGACCGTGTCAGCCGCGCGGCGTGGGGGATGATTCGCCTTTTGACTTTGGTGTCCCGTGACAGAGTTGGGCATTTAATGCCGTTATCGGGCGGAGCGGACGAGCGTGCGTGTCGTAGGTCGAGGGGTGGCCTTGAGCGAGGCGGAACCCGGTGCTTGCTCGAGGGGGGTCGTGACCCTCTAGCGAGGCGGAGGTTGTACAGCGTTTCTGTCGTGGGGGCCGAGACCCTCGAGCGGGGCGGAAGTGGAGTCCGCGCGTCGAGACCCTCGATGGCGGGGCTCGAGCGACCTCTGGGCCGTAGTGGGCTGTGGGCCTTATACGTGTTTGGTCTTTTTTGGTCCACGGATACTTGATCATGGGTTTTGCGTTTGCGAGAGTGATTATCCCCGTGGTTAGGAATGACCGTCCCTGACAGCAGTCACCGCCTCATTGGTGCCTCCGGCCAACAATTGCTGAAATCATCTCCAAATCGGCAACACACAGCTGTGATTTTCGCAAGGTTCCAAGACAAGCAAATAAAATAGCTCATAAAATAGAAAAACAGGGAAGGCAGTCTGTTCCTCAACCATGTAGCTTTGTATGTCAAAATCAATGTCATGCCATAAGTTGTGGTATAAAGCAAGCACTTCAGAATGCCCAGTGGGTGATATTTTCCCTCATATATGTCTGTACAATGTTATTGAACTCATGAATGAGCAGTCACCTATTCCAAGATGATACACGTTATTGACTAGCTAGTTGTTTCAGGGTAGGAGCCTGCACCACAAGATGGTTCCACATGCCTCCTATATCTCTTCTTTCCCATGATCGCTCGTTAGCTGTGCTGACCCCCTTTGGATATATTAAAAGGGTATCCGTCAAGTATACTTTGAAAGCCCATGTTCCTAGTTAGGTATCAAACTACCGTGTTTAAGTTCATTCATCTCTTTTGGTCAGGAGGTAGTGCCTTTTCAAATTACGAGGGGCTCGCACTAACCGCCATGTTCTTGCTACCAGTGAACAGAGCTTTGGGCCATGGTGGCGAGTTGACCCTGCCTGAACCCATTAGAGGGGCATTTTTTTTAGATAATGGATAAAATTTACCCGGCCTTGGCCCTAGGGGTTACAGCCAATATTTACAAGCTTGCAGCACTTCCGTCTGCTAAATCACCACGAACTCAAAATAGCCACACTATACAGTTTGATGAAAGAATTAGTTTGTAATCCTATTACTAAACCTCCATCCATGGTGAGCGAAAATATGCATTACCAAAACCTCCAACGCCTGGCAAGCATCTTTTATTACTTGTCTGTCCGCTTCAAGTCGATGCAGCTGCGCTCAAAACCGAAGCCAATATGTTCCTCTGAACAGTACCTGCAAGTAAGATTTTCAGGAGTTTTCTCAAAGACCAAATCATTCCTGCGAAGCCAAATGGACCAACATAGAGCTGATGCGCCAAGTAACATTTATTGCTTTAGCTTTTTATTCAAACCGAAAAGCCAATTATTGAACAAAAAATTGAAACTATGCAGTTTCTGAATATTAAAAGCCAACTGAACAGCTCTTCAGAGAAATTTGGCCAACTCCTGCCTCTATTGTGAGCAGGTCTACGACCAGTCCCGGACTTCGTTGCCATACCCGAACTCATCCGCTGAGCATCACGCTCTTGCTCCCCCAACTACGACTCCATCCTAGGTGGTGTGCTGGCCGGCCTACTACTGCATGCTAGGGCTTCAAAGTCGTATCCTAACTCATTTGGAGGGATACTTATATATCATAATGCTCTCTTATTTCTTTTTCGCTGGCCTTAGCACGTATTTTATTAAAAAAAAGCAGTTTTTTAATTAAAAAAGCATATTACAAACAGTACTTGTTCGAGGCCAAACAGGAGTTGACCTATACAAATGCACAAATAACTAAAAATAGTGAAAAAACTGAAAAAATGCCAACAAACAAACGGCCAGCAGACCAACAAGCAAAGAGCGACAATGGTTCCGACACACACCAACCCAGAAACCTAGACACGACCGCTCCCCTGAACTTGCAAAAAGAGATAACCTCGTCAGCGCTAAAGGACTCGATGGTGGCAAAGTCATCCGCCCGGACCAACGGCCAAGCACAGCAGGGGTGGCAAAGCATCCACCCCACCGATACTACCACGGCGGCAAAGCATCCGCTCGAACCAACCAAGACGACCACGGCAGCGCAGCATCCCGCCAAGCAATAGGAGAACTGAAAAGACCACGGCGGCAAAGCACCCGCCAGAGCAACGATGATGATGACGACCTAAGCAACCCAGACGAGGTGGACGATAAAGCGAAGGCAGGCACGGGAGCAGAACTACCACGAGGACGACCAGCAACCACCGCCAGGCAGGAGGCATGGCCAGGTCCGCCGGGGGGCGTCAGTATCACTTCCAAAACAACGCCTCAAGGGAGGGTGCAACGCCAAAGGCGCCATCGTTGCCCGACCAATCATGGTCAGGGTTTTCACCTGGAAGATCACCAGAGATGGGGAGGGAGGAGGGGGGAACGCATGATGCCTTCAGCAAGGTAAACGGCGCCGGAGCGCGTCACCATCATTTGGCTTTCGCCATCACCCCTCCCCCAACCAAGATGCACAACTCCCAGTACGAACGGCAGCGTGCGGTCAGACCCCCGACGCACAGCCACAAGGTGGCGCAGTGCGCACCGGGCGGGGGTCGGCGACAGCCCAGCAGCAAGGACAGCCCCCAGGGCGGGCGGCAATGTGGATCAGGCCGGCACATCCCGGCGGCGCATGGAACCGGCGCAGGGGAGGCCGCCGCCGGTGGATCTCGCGGATCTGGGGTGGGGGTGGCCGCCGGCGGCGGATCCATCGAATCCTCCGCAAGGGGAGGCTGCTGCCGGCAAAATCCGGGGCAGGGGTGGCCGCCGGTGGCGGATCCACCGAATCCGGCACGAAGGCCACCGGCGGCAGCGAATCCCACCAAGCTGGATGTCGCGGTGCTAATCCACTCGACAGGAGGCGGCGGAGGGCGAGCGACCAGTGGAAGCGGCCGGAGGTGGGGTGGTGACTGGCGGGTGAGAGAGGGAGCTAGAGGAGAGGAGGGGGATGGGGGAGGGGAGGGGCCACCGCCGCCACGCGCCAACAGCGGCGGCCGGCACGGCTCGTGGCGGCCCCGCGCAGCAGCAGCACG
>OAMR01000078.1:717557-764593 GCA_900205405.1 Echinochloa crus-galli
CCACAAATAAACGAAAAGGGAAACAGTTGTCATCAAATTATTTCTTGTTATGCTCTTAGAAATTTGTTCCTGTATGTAGCAGAGAAACTCCTTGTTTGAACTCTATTCTATTTTTAATTAAAAAGGCAAAGCTCCTGACATTTGTTCCAAAAATAATTATGACGCATTAGAGTTCAGAAATTAGCTTGTACAATACTCATAGTTGGTAATATGCCATTGCTAATGTTGGAAGAAGTACCGGCAGAACAAAGAGTTCTGGACCAGTAGGCATAAAAAAGGAATAGAAGACATAACACATGGACACATCTGCTCTAATCGAACCTAATGCAGATGCTAATTATCATATATATCACAGCACATTCAGAATTAGATGAAGTTTAATAGATCAACCATGCTTGCGCACACAAAATTCCAATAGATGATAGCCCACATGCATTTCAAGGAGAACATATGACAATCTAAGTCATAGGTCGACCAGACAGCAAAGGGAACACGAATGCAATTACCGCTAGAGAGGATGTCGCCAGATGTGTCAAGGGCTAGGACTCACAATGAGGAAGGCCGACGCCCAGTTGCAGAAGTACTACGGCGAAGATTGAGAGCCAAGATGGTCGTCATTTCGGCAGTTATGCAGATTCCCCGATCAGCCTCCCTTGGTTAGGTCTTGCAATCTCAATCATGGGAGATGATGGCGACACGGTGGTGCGGGTCGCAGAGCTCGGCTTGCTGGTCAGACTCGAGGAGTGTGAGCCGTGCCTCGACCTCCACCACGGGGAGGGTCGCGGCCGTCGACGGCGACACCAAGCCTGTCGTCGTCACCCGTTCTGGAGGGTCTTCTTCCTCGCGACGCGCCTCGGAGCCCCCATGGGGCGCCGCCGCGGGGAGCGCCTCGCCCCGCATCCCGCCACGGGGACGGACGGCGCGGGTGGGAGCCGGCGGAGCAGGGGCGGCGCGGAGGGAAGGGGAGGGGACAGCCTGCGGAGCAGTGGCGGCGCCGCGGGAGGAATTACGGAGCGGAGGGGAACGTGGCGGCGAGGCAGGGACGAACGCGATTCGCCGGTGGCGGCTGCGGCGGCGGCGCGAGGTGGGGGAGGGGATCGTGGGGGAAGGGGATCACGGGGGCGCGGGGGATCTGGGGTTGCGGGCGTCGGGGGTGGGGCGCTGGGGATCTCGGGGTTGCGGGCGTCGGGGGCGAGCGGGGGGTTTCGCACGAAGCGTCCGATCAATCGCGTGCGTGCGGATCGCAGGCAGACGGAAGGGGAGGCAGACCCACGGAGTCGCACCACGCGGTTCCTGAGCATAGGATTATTATGAGTAGAGATTAGGTTTATTAATTTAGAGCTCTCTACCATCCTTAACCGAAGCAAATAGACGTGGCAAAACTGTAGTTGTTTTTATATAAATAAATAAATTGGAAAATCAGTATTGTGGATATATATGTTGTAGACTTAAAGCTATATATCTGGACAGCACACAGTAGGGAGATATACGTGGCCGAGCAGGGCGTGGACAGAAGCCTGAAGCCTCTAGCTTTTGACCATCCCCCGGTGCCGCGCTGATGGAACTCATGCATATCTCAGGCATGTTGCATGCGTTAGAAATGGAATGGGCCAAACAAGATTTCCAAGCGCATCACGTCGCGCATTTAAACCTCATGACCGGTCGAGCCAGTTCCGGCCGGCGACACACGACGACGCACAGTTGATTGATGGATCACACATGCATATATGCATGGCTGCACGTATATAACTAGTATACTCCGTACTAATATATAACTTTATCTGCTTCCGGAAATGTGACGTTTAACAGGATCTATATACGACTCCAATCATCCATCTATATATGGTGCACATATATAGTACGTGTAGAAGATAGGAATCCACCAAAACAGGAAAGAAAAATGATGCCGGCCGAGTTTAATAATTGTGCCATGGTTTTTGCAAAAATAAGCTTAAAAGGACACAAATCAGTACTACTCGTAGGCATTCGTTCCCAAAGCTGCAAGAGATCGAACGAACGGATTAATCAATTCAATCAACCCGGATTATATTCTCTTATTCCGCTGGGTTTTCGTCTCCGCTGCCGGCCGGCGACGGTGCGCACGCGCGCTTCCCCTGGCGGCGACGACTTGCCGTCACGTCGCCGGCCGGCGTCCCGTCGAGTCGGGTCGGGCCGCGCGCGTGGACGCCACGGCCCGTACGTGCGCGGTGGCCGGCCGCCGGCGCACGCGCCCAACAGTGGTGCGACACCTCGGCGCGGCTCGAGGGCCCCGCGGCGGCCTCGAAATTAGCGCCCGTGGGCACGGGCTACGAGGCATGTGAGAGTCCCCTGGCCTGGCGCGAGGTTGGCGGTGGAAAGGAGAATATACCTGTGCTACTCTAGTAAAAGTGCGTGGACTGCCCGCACGGGCTACAGCCACACAGCCGAGCGCGCCGGCATTTTTCGCTACGTACACCGCCGAAATGCTACCGTCTCGGTTCATTATTATTCTATTTGTGTGTTTTTATTAATTTTTGAACAGATTTTAAAATTGTAATGCATATTCTAAAGATAGATTTTTTTTCTAAAACTCATTTGAGCTGAAATCTTTCCCGTTGCTACATTATTTTTTAGGGCATCCAAGGTGAATGGATATGCCCTAACCTTTTTTTCACAACATAATCGCAAATGATGTTATTTAAGAATTCACAAATAATGTAAAAACATATTTTTAAATGAGTATGAGCCTATTAAGTTTCTCACCTCATTTACATTAGAAATTAACTACTTTATTTGAGTGGGGCATATGTCCTCCTATATGTATATAGCTATTATTTTCATACCATAAAAAGAAGAACGATAACATTTTTATGGTTAACGGAAATAAACCGGTTCTGTGTTACTTAAAAGAAAACAGATCCGTGGTGGTTGGGGGCAGCATTGCCAGAAAAGGTATCATCATCATCATTAAAACAAGCGGCGTGATGTTTAGGTACCGTGAGATGATGTTGGAGGCTAACGCCGCCCCCACTCTTTTTAGGCAGACCTGTTATCGTATTTGAATAATATAAAACACTCAAGGCACAAACTTTATTCTACTAAATATAATTTTAATCCGAGGTACGTAGCTAGTTAAATGTTTCATTTGTTCGTGTGAGAGGGTCTCCTACTCCTTTGGAGTGGGTGGGGTGTGTAGAGATGAAAGTGATGTGGATAATTTCTGCATCTAAGCCGAATCCGAAACTTAAGGGAAAATTTGCTACATGACATGCAAAGTGACGACGGTTTGCTAAAACACACCGTTGACCACGTTATATGCTGGTGTGGGCACTCTAGTTTTGTGTCAATTAAATAGTATTTTTCTGTTGTAGAGGAGAGAGAAAGGTAAGAAAATGTCTGGTTTGCCCTTGGCCCCACTAGTCAGTTTCTTCTTCTTCCTTCCCCTTCCTTCTTCCTTCCTTCGCCGTGAGAATGCTAGCCGCCGCCGAGCTTGAGCTCCATGCCAGTGCCCCGCACCGCATCCTCCGCCCAGCAGCACCACCACCACCACCACGGCGCGCCGCCCGCAATGGTGGCGGTGACCAAGAGGCGCGGCGTCCCGAGCGACGTGGTGGCCGAGCCGCCGGCGCCGCACTTCCTGATCCCGCACGCGGACTTCCTCCATGGCCACTTCCTGGCGCCGGTGACAGAGCCGACGGCCCCGCCGTCGCTGCCGGTGTCGGCGGCACCGGGGAGGACCTGGTGCTGGCAATGGCGGCCGCCGCCGAGGACCTGATGCCCGCCTCCTTCTCGTTGGCCCTGGCGTCCTCCGCGCGCCGGTGCCAGAGCTCCTCCACCTGGCGCTCCAGCACGCCGACCTTCTCCCGCAGCCGCGCGAGCTCCCGGGCGCGCGACCACCCCCAGCTGAAGCCAAGATCGCACCCGCCGGTAACTCTCCCCTGCGCTCCTAGCGCTGCGAGAGCGCAAGAAAAGCTGGCGGCGCGGTCCATACATCCGGCGTTGACTTGTGTGTAGATATATTATCCATATCCCGTGACCTTTCCCGTTAGGTATGGATAATTCACGGTTTGCTGGATACGGGCAGGGTGCGGATCGGGGAATCAGCTCGCGGGTGTGGATTGGAAAAAGCACGGGGATCAGGAAGTGCGGCGCCAGCGGCTCTGCCACCACGTCGCCCGGGACGCCGTGCCTCTAGGTCACCGCCACCATTGCGGGCGGCGCGCCGTGGTGCTGCTGCTGCTGGGCGGAGGATGCGGTGCGGGGGGAGCTCGAGCTCGGTGGCGGCTAGCATTCTCACGGCGAAGGAAGAAAGAAGAAAGGGGAAGGAAGAAGAAGAAACTGAAAAGTGGGGCCAAGGGCAAACCAGACATTTCCTTACCTTTCTCTCTCCTCTACAACAGAAAAATACTATTTAATTGACACAAAACTAGAGTGCCCACACCAGCATATAACGTGGTCAACGGTGTGTTTTAGCAAACCGTCGTCACTTTGCATGTCATGTAGCAAATTTTCCCTTAAGTTTCGGATTCGGCTTAGATGCAGAAATTATCCACATCACTTTCATCTCTACACACCCCACCCACTCCAAAGGAGTAGGAGACCCTCTCACACGAACAAATGAAACATTTAACTAGCTACGTACCTCGGATTAAAATTATATTTAGTAGAATAAAGTTTGTGCCTTGAGTGTTTTATATTATTCAAATACGATAACAGGTCTGCCTAAAAAGAGTGGGGGCGGCGTTAGCCTCCAACATCATCTCACGGTACCTAAACATCACGCCGCTTGTTTTAATGATGATGATGATACCTTTTCTGGCAATGCTGCCCCCAACCACCACGGATCTGTTTTCTTTTAAGTAACACAGAACCGGTTTATTTCCGTTAACCATAAAAATGTTATCGTTCTTCTTTTTATGGTATGAAAATAATAGCTATATACATATAGGAGGACATATGCCCCACTCAAATAAAGTAGTTAATTTCTAATGTAAATGAGGTGAGAAACTTAATAGGCTCATACTCATTTAAAAATATGTTTTTACATTATTTGTGAATTCTGCTCCCCCCGCACCGCATCCTCCGGCCAGCAGCAGCACCACGGCGCGCCGCCCGCAATGGTGGCGGTGACCAAGAGGCGCGGCGTCCCGAGCGACGTGGTGGCCGAGCCGCCGGCGCCGCACTTCCTGATCCCGCACGCAGACTTCCTCCATGGCCACTTCCGGGCGCCGGTGACAGAGCCGACGGCCCCGCCGTCGCTGCCGGCGTCGGCGGCACCGGGGAGGACCTGGTGCTGGCAATGGCGGCCGCCGCCGAGGACCTGATGCCCGCCTCCTTCTCGTTGGCCCTGGCGTCCTCCGCGCGCCGGTGCCAGAGCTCCTCCACCTGGCGCTCCAGCACGCCGACCTTCTCCCGCAGCCGCGCGAGCTCCCGGGCGCGCGACCACCCCCAGCTGAAGCCAAGATCGCACCCGCCGGTAACTCTCCCCTGCGCTCCTAGCGCTGCGAGAGCGCAAGAAAAGCCGGCGGCGCGGTCCATACATCCGGCGTTGACTTGTGTGTAGATATATTATCCATATCCCGTGACCTTTCCCGTTAGGTATGGATAATTCACAGTTTGCTGGATACGGGCAGGGTGCGGATCGGGGAATCAGCTCGCGGGTGTGGATTGGAAAAAGCACGGGGATCAGGAAGTGCGGCGCCAGCGGCTCTGCCACCACGTCGCCCGGGACGCCGTGCCTCTAGGTCACCGCCACCATTGCGGGCGGCGCGCCGTGGTGCTGCTGCTGCTGGGCGGAGGATGCGGTGCGGGGGGAGCTCGAGCTCGGTGGCGGCTAGCATTCTCACGGCGAAGGAAGAAAGAAGAAAGGGGAAGGAAGAAGAAGAAACTGAAAAGTGGGGCCAAGGGCAAACCAGACATTTCCTTACCTTTCTCTCTCCTCTACAACTGAAAAATATTATTCTAATCGAGGCAGTGTGTTCCAGCAAATTGACATAAAATTAGAGTGTCCACCAGCATATAACGTGATCAACGGTGTATTTTAACAAACCGTCGTCACTTTGCATGTCCTGTAGAAAATTTTCCCGAAACTTAAGGATACGGAGAAGAGTCTTTTTATATCCATACGGATATGGAAAACCTGAATCCGATTGTGTGTGGATACGGAGTAGGATATGAATTTAGTAAAATCTGATGTATATGGATTATCTGATAATTCAACATAGATTATTCAAGACTTATAATAGGATATTCGATTATCTTAGCAAATCAAATATAGTAGAAATCGAACCTAGCTCAGACACATACATAATATTTTAAAACCGACAAGCTTTCAACTATATATATTAGGTATACATACACTGGTTATCCCTAAACACCCGCCGGTTGATCGGCAGTCTTGTGGGCATCGTGAACACCAACCACCGGACAATAGCTAGCTCTACCCCTTCGTCCTCGACGGACAACATGTGGCTGATTGGAAGTATTTCATGTTATATTGTTGCTTTATGATTTTGGTTTATAAAGTATTCACCACTATAAAAAGCTACACACAAGAATATGTCTTATTCGTCTATTATTTTAATCCATTTTCACACTTACTCCGACCCGAATCCATACTATTTCTAACATCCAAAAATTCCACATCCACAACTAAATCAATGTAATATCCGCTCCGAGTCGCATCCGATAAAAAAAAGTGAATAAGGATATGAAAAAAAGTATTATCTCCTCATATCCGATTTTATCCCTTATGTGGTGTGCCATGTTAGTCACACACTTTGCAAAGGGATGTGTGTTGTCATGTTGCGCACTACTGCCCAGCCGGCCTGTCGCGTATATACGCATGTTTGCTTGCTATACATGGAAGAATGGAAACCTTGATCCTCGCAAGAATCGTATCGTACGCATGGACAAGACACAAGGGGATATATACGCGAGGAAGTGCCTGGAAGAAGCCTACTGTTTTTCCTGATTCTCCAACTAGAAGATAACAACTCCAACTTGTTCTGTTGCTGCTTGGAAGAAGCTAGCTCTCGATCTCGTCTCTCGATGGGAGCGAGCGAGCTGAGCTTCCCATGCATGAGCGATGAGGTGAGGTCCCCTGGGGGGCTTTCGGCAGGAATCCTGTCCTGCCGCACCAGAATGGGCGAAGAAGATGATGACATTGGCACTGTCACTCCTTACTGACTCACAGTGTGAGTAAAGAGTGTGTGTGAGAGAGAGCTGAGCTAGCTGTTGCACGTACGCCGAGAGGAGTGAGAAATAAAAGCTGCGCGCATGCATATGGCTGTACCTGCAGGTCGATTGCAATGATATGCGTACGGGCTGAAGAAGACGAGTTCAATTCAGTGATGAGAGAGGTGACTCGCGCAGTGGTCGATGGGATGAGAGAGGAGAGCACACAGGCGGCCGGCCGGTGGCCATCAAGTCGCCGAGATCTGGCGATCTCCGTCCCTGTTCGCGTAATGCCGGCCTCCTCCTCGCATCGCATCGCATCGCATCCATCCATCTCGCTCGTTCGCCGCGCGCCCAATTATTTCGCGGCTTTCCACGCATCCCATCGCATCTGTACACGCACGGAGCCTCAGCTCATCGGCCGGGGAACTGCTGCTGCGCGTCCGTGTCTCGCCCTTTCTTCCGTGCTCCATCGTATCGTCGTCGTACGTCATCATTGCGCCATGTCCCTACTCCCATGGGTGCGGATAGTGCAGTACCTACGATACCGAGAGAGTGCTAATCGTAAATTTTTACTGGTTGTTCACTTCCTGAAAAGAGGGGATAAATTTTGTTGAAAATATCACATCGGACACTGTAGTACACTGTACCACTTTTCGTTTGTTTGTGGTAAACATTGTCCTATCATGACCTTACTGGACTCAAAAGATTTATCTCGTCGTGTACTTCAAAACTATACAATTAGTTTTTTTTATTTACCTACGTAGTACCTATGCATGAGGAGAGAGATTTGATGTGATAGTGAATAGTGAAGTTTGGAGAGAGAAAGTTTAGGAAAATTTTTGAAAGTGAACACAGCCATGGTTTCTATTGAACAACTAAGATTCTGAATCCTACGACTAATTGCTAGCGACCTACCCCTTCCGTTCTATAAAAAGTGCAATTCTGAAATTAAAAAAAATCTGACAATTAATTCTAGCCGCAATTAACTATTTAATTTTTTAAATAGATAATTATCTGTATGCACCATCAATCTCTATGCCTAAATTACTAGAATTGAGATAGTTATTAAGGATAGAGTGATGTTTTGACGACACTAGTTTGTCTAAAAAATTAGAATTACACTTTTAATAGGACAAATAGAGTATTTTTATTGTTACGTATCAGATAGAGTATAACTAGTCCTATTAGTCCCATCTAGTTGGAACTCAACTATTCAGTTATGTACTTATACCTAGCTAATTCTAGCTGACTGAAGTCTAAAAATCATACCGCCCTACATTTTAACAAAATTACAAATATTTTCAACAAGTCTACATTTGATGAAGGCAAGATACTCCAATCATACAAAACTGTGTTTTAGCTCCCCACTACTGATTTCTCTCAGCTATCAGCTTGCCACATCATCATCATCCACTCACCCCCTCATTCATTCATCTCTTGACCACTAAGATCGGCTGCAGAATTCAATATCCACTTTCCAGTGAAACTGATATCCCATTATCAACATCTTTCAGTTTCCATCGTCAAGCACCTCAAACACAAATAGCAGTGGTCATAACTAACTCCACCACTAATGGCTTTGCACCTCACTGCCTGACCCCTCCATTCCTTGCTGAGCCCTATAAAAGGCCGCTGAATCATCTGCTCCTTTGATGGTAAGCGTTCTACGGCATGCTGCCCGGCGCTGGCTCCGCCCTCAGGCCGGCGGCCTCCGCAGTTACAACACGGGCACTCAGCTCCGCCGTTACGAGGGGGACCCAGTCGGACGAGGACAGCGTCCGCGAGTACAATAGCCGTCGCGATGTCCAGGACTACGTCGCCCAGCCTGTTCTCAGGTAGTCGTCATCTTCGCGTCATGCCCAGCTCGTTTGCTTCGTTCTCTGAACTGAGATAGTGGAATTCCATCGCATTGAAATGTCTTTAGCCAAATTATTTTTATAATATTGTTTTGTATGATAATTTTTTAATCACTATTATGTTTTAGTGATAAATTAGCTGCAAAGTTCTCTCACATTCTACAGCAACGCGCGGGGAATCACCTAGTTAGTATAATTACTCGGCGGATCCAAATACCCCAGCTGTTTTTCAGCTGGCTAATCTTTAGCTATAGCAATTAGTTAGCTAAGAGCAACTCTAGTAATAGCCCCAAATCATATCCTCCAAATACTACTAGAGAAACCATTATCGGTTTTTGTCAAATATACCTGACAGTGTTGGACCCAGTACTAATGCTTGCATGCATTTGCATTAGTACTGGGGTCCAACGGCTAGCTCCTCTAGGAGCTCGTTGTCGAGTACCTCTATACCAGGGGTTCGCACAAAGGAAGGACCCAAGAACAACAACTGGGCCACCCAGCCTCACAACATGCATCCTAGCGAGCACACTAGGGATACCCGATGGATAAGTGAAGCAAGCCAGAGCGCCTATGGCCCGAACCCTGATAAAGTGGACGAACGAGGCTTCACGGAAGCTTGCCATTCAGCTTCCACGACCTCCCCGATAGGTCGGGGGAGCGGCCAGTGACCTCATAGGCGGAGCTCAATATTGATTGGTCATGCACAGCTTGTACGACAACCAACTCCCTAACAAAGGAGGCTGGAATCGATGTCCATTCCTTGAATATCGACAGGGTGTGCCTCTTAGTATGGTCGCTCCATATACCCTATGCTATATGCATAAGGACCGAACCCATTGCTACATGCACGCTATCTCTTCACAGAGTGGCAAAGCCGAGCACCCTTGACCTGCTAGCAAAGGACGAGCCATGCATGCCCACCTTGGGGATGGGGCCACCACTCGACCGCCAACCCCAAGAATGACCTCCCAACCTCGCCATGGGGTCGTGGCCTAGATGAGGTCATCCCACGTGGCGCTGATCAGTCAGCTCCTGTCTGGACACCCCATACCATAAACACGACTATTGTATGCCACCTCCTACACCGGAGTTGGCGGATGAGACCGTAGCCACGCCTTACATTGTGCCAAGTTCTATGCATAGTGTGCGGTACCACGATGAGGAGTGCTGTAGGACCCCTAACATGATGGGGTGCAACGCCTTGGGGGTAGCTGCCTGACCACTCAATAAGTTTTAACCACCCAGGCTGTGGTACCTCTTCCTCTTCTTTGTAAGAAGCCCTTGAACAAATAAGAGGAGCTGGATCCTTTTTTCTATGATGAGACACCATTTTTCACGCATTCTTTCGCCTTCCTTCACTTATAAGCACCTTTGTTGTAAGCACCTAAGCATTTGAAATCAAGGAATATGAACTCAATCTTGGATTGGACGTAGGGAATTTGACTAAACCAATATAATCCCTTGTGTTCAAGCACTTGCCATCAAGCCATGAGAGGCACGATGCAATTAACTTGTCGGTAGTTCAAAGCACTGACAGTTGGCACTCTAGGTAGAGAGATAGTCTTGCCCACTTGGGGAGGTTTCTTCCCGGTGTGTGTTGGAGTGAAGGCTTCACTCCTCTATTTATAGGAGCTTGGAGGGGTTCCCAGGAGAATCTTCGAGGGAATATTCCATAACCGACATAGGATAGGAGGCAACTGCCGACACGTGGTGGCCAGAGGCGAGAGGAGGCAAGGGTGGTTCGGCTAGATCGAATGATCCCAACCATCCAAAATCAAGAGTTTCAAATGGCCCCATATTATATAAGTTAGCTTCCAAAATTTATAGTGGATCCAAACATTGGGCTTAATACCAATATGGGAATCTACACATGTGAATGCGACCTTGTGATGGGCTAGAGGGAAAACGCATTATAGCATAAGCTGCCTCTTGTCGAACGAGACAATCACTTGGATTAAACAGTAGGTTTGGTAGAACAAATTTCAGCATTTGAAGAATTAATTGGACCCTAGAAAGAGTTGTCATCTTTCTAATTAGCCGGCAGCCGTCCAGAAAGCTCCCACCGATTGAGCTCCGACAATTCTGTACTTGCTTGTTTTCTCTCAAAAGTTTCATTTTCCATAACTTCCTATATTTTTAGAAAGCTAGTTCACATACATAACTATGTACAACTTTTTTATTTATTTCATGATTTTTCTGCACAATTATTCGTGAGAATGTGTCAATAAAGATTCGCATACAACTGCTCCACACACGACTTCTCATGACAACTTCTCGATTATGAGTTTTTAGCACAACTTAACATATAGTTTCTCAAGTTTAATGAATGATAAAATTTTTGGCCAAATCACAGCCTATTGTTGTTAGAATAACTTTTTTGAGCAAACTTTCTATGTTTATAAACTTTTCTAGGCAACTTATATTTTTTTGCTATTTGACTACTAAGATTAACCTTGTTGAGAAAATAGTTTTCGGAACAACTATTTTTTGTACAAAGATTATTAAGAAAATGTTTGAAGCACGTAATTTAAAAAAATCATGTATGTTATCCCAAGAAACTTTGTTTAAACAAAGAATTTTTTTTAGAGATCCTATGAGTAGATCTATTTTTAGAAAGCATGATGGATACAAGTGGTATGGCAAAAAATCATGATGTATGGAAAATAATTAAAACAGAAAAAGAAAAAGAAAAGGGTAACAAAATGACATGTCGTGTGAGGCCTGCACACATAGAGGCACTGTGGTGCGGGGAGATGGTCGGTTCGACCACTCGGAGTGGACGATCTCTCTAAACTGGATTTCTTACGTTAATAGTGTCTCGTGGTGATAAGAGATTTATGGTAGATCCCATAGTCCTCATCTCACCGCTGGTGGAGGGTCTAACCAGTGGCGGAGGTTGGTGAGGATCAAAGTGGGCCATGGTCTCCCTAAGCTTGAACAAATCCTAATGAAGCACTTAATTTCACCCCTTTAAGTGCCAAAAAATATTAATCTGGCCCCCTCTCTTTGCATTTGGTGTCATATTTCTCCAATTCCCCCTCTCTTTTCATGTACAAGCTCCGCAAATGGGTCTAACCATAGTCCGTTGGAAGTGATTGTGTTTTTCTTTTAAACATAATCACTTCCCAAAAGAATTGAGAGGAGGTGTGCACTACTACAACAATGATTTTTAAGGAGCAATATTTTTTTTCTAGTAGTGGACCAAAATGTGACCTGTTACTATAAAACTACAAATGCACTGTCGCAATTAACCCTGCACCTAAAAATTGATTTCTAGGCACGGTAATGACATCATCTCCCCTTGAAAATTGTCTCAATTTTCAGGTGCCATTAGCGGATCCTACAAATGTCATTTCGAGGAGCAGGTGATGCCCATAGATGATTTCTAGGGGTGGGTGATGATGTGGCCCACCCATAGGAATAGTCCCATGAAAAAAAATCATAACTTTCTTGTACGATCTTCAATGAAGATAAACTTTATATCAAAATTATAGAGCTCGATGAGACCTAAAACATTATAGTTGGCAACCTTTTCATTTGAGGTCATTTAGTGGTCGGTCAATTATGAGTTACCTAATATTGAAATATATAATTTTAGAAATTTCCAAATGACCTTATATGTAGAGGAGCTCTGTGTAAATAATGTAGTGGTCAATGCGATTTAGTATTTTATAATTCACAATTTTTACATTTGCGATGGTACATATGTGTTGAGATTGTAGTTCACATGTACTTGTTTGAAAGCATGAGTATATGTGAATGTGAATGTAATTTGGATATATGTATTGAGATTGTGATGTTTTGACTATTTAAAAAACACCCGAGAAATGTAAATTATATTATATGAAATACATTTTGTGTGACATACATATACCTTAAAAGAAAATAAAACAAAAATGAAGAAATAATTCAAGGGGAGGTCACCCGCACCTAGAAACGATTTCTAGGGGCGGGTGATGCCATGACCTTCCCTTACAAATTGTTTTCACGGTTAATACAAAACAATAGCATAACAGAATCAATCACAATTGACTCTGTGGTGTAATCGGGGATACATGCGCGAGCTTGGAGGTTGTGGGTTTGAACCTTGTGGAATGAACGAGCGTGAAAAAAATGCACAACTCTATGATGGGATACCTGATGGTGTTGGAGGTGTGGTTCCTAGATACCTGAAAAAATTCCATTTTTTGAGTTGTTTTCTATTTTTACTGAATTTTTAAATCTATTTCTAGGTGCAGATGTGCACCCGCTTCTACAAATGATCGACTTTTAGCTGTGAAAAGTGGGTGCGGGTGAGCCGTCTGCAATTACAAATATCATTCCGCTCATGCCTAAAAATGCTTTTTTAGTAGTGGTGGCATCGAAGAGAAGGTGGCGGTGTTCACCACAATGACATGACAGTTTTATTGTGGGTCAAGGTTTGTTAGTGTCCTTTACTGGGTTTTATCGAACAAGATGATATGACGGAGAGGGAGAATGCTATGGTGAAGAAGATAAGTAATGCATGGTTGGAATATGATAAGCTGGACCCTAGTCCCTATGCGATTTTTTAGTTAAAAAAACGAATCCCTTTTGTCTCTCGGATTCTCCGGCCACAATGTCACTAGACAAACAACTTTGCGTACACCCTACTTTGCTATGCATCGTTAATCTTGCAACAAGGCCGGCTGCAGTACAGCTAGTGTCATCTATATCTATGCTAGTGTTGACTTGAACACTGCAAATCAAGCAATGCCTTTGTTGGTTTCTATTGTTTGGACCACAGAACATGCATTGATTCATTATCTACACATACACTTGCATCCAACCAGTAACTTTCCATGAGCATTACGTACGTGTGGTTCTTCAGCATATACCTCTGTGCCGCCATATTTTTTTCTCTTCTGCTTGCAACCGTTGATTTATGCAAAAGTTGTTGAATAGTTTGTATAGCAGGTAAAAGTTTTTGAATAGTGAATGAAGTAAGCCACGGTTTGTACCAGTCTTCTTGAGAAAATTATAATTAATTTGAAATCACACTAATAGCTGACGCTTTGAGGTTATACTAAGTCAAACATTCCAAACTTAGGTTGCATAGTACTTCTCATACGTTAAGTTACTTGGACATTTGGAAACTAATATGATCACTGCTAGAGAGCACATCGTCCGTGCTGGCTTCTAAACCTCTTCTGTTACGGTTATACTAAAGACCGACACAAATATGCGCCATATCCGTGCTAGCTGGCACAAACAGTAAGCATATGTGTCAGCGCCTGCAACGGATAGTCAGCATGTCTGGAGACCCAGCCTCGAGCTACCCACATGGTCATATAATTCATAAGTCAAACGTTTTTTTTTTCAGTTTTGAACTCACGACCTCCCGCTACATGATCTGTCCTTACCATCCCACCTACGTACCATTGCTATGTCGAATAGAAAAATTCAATTCCTTTGACCATTGATATCTAAAGTTTTGATCCACTATGTAGACATCCAAATAACTTTAGATAAAAACTCAACCAAAAAGTTATAGGTCTCATTGAAACATACAACTTCATATAAAATTTGTCTCCATCTCATGAATCTGTCTGCAAAATTTAGGAATTTCCAAATACAACTTAATATTTAAATTTAAAAAGATGAAAATTTATTGATGTCGGCTCATTTGAGAGCCCGCACTAATAATTCAGGATGATATCCATATTTGTGCCGGTTTTCAATAGACCCGGAATGAATGACTTATCAGTGCCGAATTTAAATGGCCAGCATGGATAAGTCGATACAGATGAGTGTTTCTTGAATATTGGAATTAATTTGTATCGAATTGTATTTCCATGAGATACACTATTGCCATGATATATCTACCTCAATGCTTCTTGTAATATTAATTAATGATATGGAACCACCATTCCATTTTATTTGGAGTAAAACGATTCTTAAATATTATCTCTTATGCATCCTATATGATGTTGTGTCGAAGGCAATAGGTTCTTAAGTAGGCAGTAATTAGTTAATTATTTTAGTTCTCTTTTCTTAACAAACTGAACCAACCAAATAAATAAATAAATAAATCCCAATCTTGAAAATAAATCCATGGTGTTCATTCCAGTATTTTCTTAGTCTTTATTTGTCTTAATAGATAACTAGCAAATATGCTCGGGTGACAAGCACGTGCTACCTTCATTATGCCAGTGATCACGGCGCTGCTGTTTTGACGATGAGGAGTCCTGGGTTCATACTTCATAGGGCATCTTACCTCTGGTTCATGTATATTTTGACGTTGAGTAGTCATGAGTTCGGGCTGTTCCGTTAAGCGTGATAATGTTTCAATGAATGGTGGGTCCATCGGTTCTCGAAAGTTTTGGATTTTTATAGTAAATAGATGCGAAGCCATTCCTCATGAAACAAAAGGATCAAACCCTTATGTGCTCCTTGACAGGTAAATTTAAGTCTAGCACTCAAACCGTTGTCCAATTGTTTAAAACCAAGGACCAATGTCTCCTGAGGCCAAGGAATGTGCTTGAATCAAATAATTATGAGAGGTGCGGTTTCCTTTCGTTTTCAGCCCCATACCTAAAGTCCTAATCAACACCAAATAACAACAACTTCTGTAAGCACCACGCCAATATTTATGTAACGTTATCTGCTCCCACTAATCATAAACAATGACTTTGTCGCCATAAAAGTATAAAACCAAAGCATAAATCTATCATATAGAAGACCACTGCACACTGTAACCTTGTGGTCATGCAGAAATGCATGCATTTCAAAACGGACCAGGGACATATTTGGTTTCGGGACCATATGAATAGTCCTCACATGTAAACAAATCAATGTAGTTACAAGTTTTAAATCCACATCTGTCCTGCTTGCTTGCTTGCTATATGGTCCCTGGATGAGCATCCCCTTGCTTCTGGTCCCCCATCACCATAAAATAGTTTTTTTTTCTGCGTCTAGTAGTGATTCATCCAAGTAAAAATAAAGAAGCGCCAATTATATCTACAGACAAGGTTAAAATTTCAAACCCTTCCAAAACTTCCATCCCCTGGTTTTCATCTGCTTGTGCACTAATTTTGTTTGCTTCACCATGTGACACACATTCAGTTCCCAGGCCAGTACAAACCGAGGTCGTGGTCTCTCACTCGGCAGCACATGACTAGGACACGCCCTGGCCCTTGGAGAGTTGCAACGTTTGAGGATTGGATGGTCAGCTAGATCACTACTTAGGATCCCAAAAGTTCTTTTTGTTTGAAAAAACAAGATCCCAAAAGCTGATGACCAGCAGCGCACAAGGCAGTGGTTTGCATGTTGTTTGTACTGCATAGTTTAGTGGTGGTTTAGTGGGGAGGTAGTGGGGATTAGACAGAGCTTGTGTCAGAGAACAAATCATGCAAGTGGGAGGTTAATTATATATAGTTAAGTGAACAGCAGCTTGGTTATGTGAGGAGCAAGCATACATGCATCAGATGATGTGCACGCTGCAACTAACGGCTGCAGGCCCATGGTATCCCAATCACCAGCCACCAGTTAGTCCCCCCACTACGCTTTCTCTTGGCTGGGATCTTCTACAAAAGAATTGTCACATTCCGTTCATGTTTCGCGGTCTGTATCTCACACCAGCAATCGACCAGGCTCATGCAAATGCGCACGCCTTCGTTTCTTACTACGTCATTCACCATCATCAACCAAATTAATCACATATATAAGCATGAGATAGCTTGCTCAAGGTAAAAGAAAATAAAATGGGCTCTACATATAAAGGAGCAAATAATACACCACCTGAAAGCAAGCAAAGATGACACATTTAGTAGCCCAGGTTAGTGGCAGTACAAACCATACAAGCATACATCAGGTGAATCCAAACATATATCCATCATTTGGACACAGGCAACCTGAAGCCATAGCTCCTGAGGCCTTAAGGGTTGATATGTTGCCATCATGATGTGAAAGAATCATCATATTCAGAGCAAACTCCAAGGCCGGAGGCTACCACTTGGGTACCAGTAGGGACGTACTGCTCTGCAGTGTGAGAAAAAATGGGGAGCATCAAAATTGAAGCTGCAATCCACCTTGGATTTTGCGCCACGCACAATGGACCCATCGCATTCACATGCCTCATACGCACATGCCAAGCACTTGTCCACCTCCCCTGCATATTCACTATCACCTCTAGAGCATTCACATCATTCACCTCATCCGCATGGTGTTTTATCTTTTACCATGATAAAAATTCAGATTCCAATGTAAAGTTGCTGATGCTGCTAGTATTTTCTTCCTAGAGAAAGGGGTAAACAAAAAAAGAATGGGGCCTAGGAAAAGGGCGACAAGGTAAACGACTATATTATAGTATATAATATTAAAGTTTATATTTAAGTCTGAAGCTGAGGCAGCACATGGCAAAACTCTACATAAAGATATCATCCATAAACTTACAAGTCCAGGCTTATTTATTATACCAGAAAGGTGAAAGGGGTTTCAAATTACAAAGGAGGAGAAGAGAAGAAATGGAAATCTAACCCCCTCAAAAAGGCTGGTATTTTTCTTCAACTTGCCATTTGCTTTACTCAAGGTTTTTTCTACAAAGACAACCTCCAAATTATGCAGCTCCCTCTTTCTAGTCCCCCTCTTATTCTTTTTTTCTAGATAGGCCCCCAAAGTTCGTCCCTATTACATGACGGAGCATGCATTTGGGTTTTCATCGCTGAAGATCTGTGGCGCCATCATCTGGTAGTGCGGCACGTACTCCGCATATGGTAGAGGTTGGTGCACCGGCTGGTAGAAGTACCCAGGTGGCGGCGGAGGCGGGTAGTACCCACTAGGGAATGCAAATTGTGGGTAGTACATGTACATGTTGCTCCCTGTGACACTTATAGCATCCTCTATGTCTACATTACCCACTTCACCACCTTCTACCTTCTTCCCCTGATCCTTGCCCTTGTCGTCACCACAAACGCTCTCTCGTGGTGCAACCAACTCGGACTTGATGATGGTAGCATGCTTGCCAGTGCGCCTGTACACGTACCTGGGAAGCTTGGCCTCCTCGAACACGCCTTTCACTGTCACCTCTGATGTATTTATGTCTGGCTCTGCAGATTGCACCCCTGCATAACCATGAACAAAAATTACATTTTTTTTATCTGGAAGCATTACTAAATTGTAATATTAATTAATCGGTCAGGTAAGTGAAGGGAGCTATTCCTATATCAGATTTCTTGTTATACCTTGAAGAGTTCTAACCCAATCATTTCAATAAAAGATGACTAGATTTGGCCAAGCTAATACAAGAAAGTTAATCGCAATTGAGAGGCTTAGTAAAACTAGATAGGACATGCAAATGATATGGATAGGCAAGAATAGGAGCAGAAATCTGATTGAAACTAACTAGTAATTAAGCACCTTTCATCTTGAGGATCCACTTCGTGATCCACCGAGCGCAGACCTCGCAGTGAATATGCACCTTCAGAACCACAACAATCATCGGCGGCTTCAAGACCAAACAAAGAGACAAGGAAACATTATGGTATCAGTATGAGATGCACCAAAATTAGTATTAGAAAAGACTACAATGTGGAGCGCCAAGGGCCAATGAAGTGATAATTTAGCAAGATGTTCAAATGAGAATTGTTTCATTCACCTCCTTCTCCACCGGTTTGGGCAGCTCAGGCTCTTCCTTCTTCTCCTCTGGCACTGATAGTATTGGTGAGATGAGCTCCACCTTGCGTCTTGATTTCTTCTGGACATGCACTACAACTTTCATTGGGTCAGCGGCCGCCTTTTTCCCCTTCACAACCACCTTTTGCGCCTTGGAGTCAGCAATCACATCCTCCACTCCTGCAATTTCAAAACAAAAAAGATTCATTTTAGGCATCATTAAGATTTAATCTTTGAGCTAAAGAATAAGAGATTATCTTTGATCACAACTAGATATCATGCTTGAAACAAAGGATTTTAAGGTGGTTGCCAAATTAGCTTCAATTTGGAGCTCCGAAGACAAACACGCAAGGCTGTCATTCTCTCACTTAGATATCTAATCAGCCATTCTTTCCACCATATTAATCAATTAGATTCATGTGCAATTGCAACAATTGAAAGCAAAACTCTACTAACCCTTTTCAAAATGGAGATATTTTATTTGTTATAAGTCAAACCTCTAAGTCTAACCAAATTTATATAAAGGTAACATCTACAATGTCAAATCATTTTCATTAAATAAACCATAAAATATGTTTAATAGTATAATTATTTGGTATTATATATTTCCTATGGACTTTATCAAAATTAGAAAAGTTTGATTAAGGACACAATTAAAGTGAGCTATATTTTAAAATGGTAGAAATAATTGATTAGCTAAACTCAGTTAGCTATATTAATGGGTAGGCCAAGCAAACCCCTTCAAATCCTACCATAAATCACAATAATCCTTCTAAGAATAAGCATTGAAATGTACCAAATTCAAGGGGTTTTCCAAAAACAGAGAGATTACTATGAGATATCAATAATATCGGGCAAGGTTATAAACAAGGTGAGAACAAAGAAATCTATCTTTAGCCTCCTTTACACAATCAAAAGTAAACAACAAAATCTTATAGAAAAAATACTAGCACACTAAAAAATCTTCTCCATGCTACAAGACTTAATGATCCAGCAAAGGGTGGAGAGATGGAGATTCGGCCGGTAGGTGGGCCATATTAATTAGTCGGTCAAGTAAGTGAAGGGAGCTATTCATGTCTCAGATTTCTTGTTATACCGGAAAGAGTTCTATCCCAATCATTTCAATAAAAAATGACTAGATTTGGCCAAGCTAATACAACAAAGTTAATCGCAATTGAGAGGCTTAGTAAACTAGATAGGATATGCAAATGATATGGTAGGCAAGAAAAGGAGTATAAATCTGATTGGAACCAACTAGTAATTAAGCACCTTTCATCTTGAGGATCCTCTTCGTGATCCACCGAGCGCAGACCTTGCAGTGAATGTGCACCTTCAGAACCACAACAATCATCGGCGGCTTCAAGACAAAACAAAGAGACAAGGAAACATTATGGTATCAGTCTCAGATGCACCAAAATTAGTATTAGAAAAGACTACAGTGTGAAGCGGCAAGGGCCAATGAAGTGACAATTTAGCAAGATGTTCAAATGAGAATTGTGCCATTCACCACCTTCTCCACCGGCTTGGGCAGCTCAGCCTCTTCCTTCTTCTCCTCTGTCACTGACAGTATTGGTGAGATGAGCTCCACCTTGCGTCTGGATTTCTTCTGGACATGCACCACAACTTTCATCGGGTCAGCAGCCGCCTTTTTCCCCTTCACCACCACCTTTTGCGCCTTGGAGTCAACAATCACATCCTCCACTCCTGCATTTCCAAAACAAAAAAATCATTTTAGGCATCATTAAGATTTAATTTTTGAGCTAAAGAATATGAGATTTTCTTTTATCACAACTAGATATCATGCTTGGGACATTAAGGATTTTAAGGTGGTTGTAGAATCAGCTTCAATTTGGAGCTATGAATGACATACACTCAAGGTTGTCAATCTCTCACTTAGATATCTAATTAGTCATTCTTTCCATCATATTAATCAAATGGATTCATGTGCAATTGTAATAGTTGAAAACGAACGTCTACTGACCCTTTTCAAAATGGAGACTATTTTGTTATAAGTCAAACTTCTAAGTCTAACCAAATTTATATAAAAGTAACATCCACAATGTCAAATCATTTTCATTAAATAAACCATAAAATATGTTTGATAGTGTAATTATTTGGTATTATATATTTTCTATGGACTTCATCAAAATTAGAAAAGTTTAATTAAGGACACAATTAAAATGATCTATATTTTAAAATGGTAGAAATAATTGATTAGCTATATTAATAGGTAGGCTACGAAAACCCCTTCAAATCCTACTATAAATCACAACAATCCTTCTAAGAATAAACATTGAAATGTACTGAATTCAAGGGTTTTTTTTTCAAAAACAGAGAGATTATTATGAGATATCAATATATCGGGAAAGTTTATAAACAAGGTGAGAAAAAATAAATTTATCTTTAGCCTCCTTTACGCAATCAAAAGTAAACAACAAAAGCTTATAGAAAAAAAAGATTAGCACACTAAAAAATATTCTCGATACTACAAGACTTAATGATCCAGCAAAGGGAGGAGAGATGGAGATTCGGCCGGCAGGTGGGCCATGGAAGAATTTTTACCATCAAAGTGCTTGAGGATCTTCTTAACCTTTTTGGCGCATCCTTCACAGTGCATGTAGACCCGCATCTCAACCTCCTCTGGTAGTGGGGGCGGCGGCGGTAGTGTGTCCCTCCTCTTTTTGTTCCCACCGTCTTCCTTGGGCTTTACTTCTGCTGCCGTATCCTTTAGCATCTCCTTCACCGCCTCATCCTTGGGCTTCTTGGTCACCGTCTTCTTCGCCTCCTGAAAAGCAATACAAAACCATCAAGATGTTTTCTTTCTCAATCCTGGCTAAGAGCACAGAGGGACTAGCATCGCCGTCCTCGTCACCTTGCCCATGGCTTCCTTCCCCTGTCGCGCCGTGCTCCTCCTCCTTGGTGAGCAGATGAGCAAGTAGTGGACAGATCTATATGAGTCTGTCTACGGCGCTGATGCTGGTGGGAGGATGGTTTCACCTTATGTAGCCGGTGGGCACCACCAAGGTCTGCAAGACTCACGTGGAAATGATTTCGGTGTGGCGTCTCTCTTTCTCTATCCTCATCCCTTGGCTCTCACTCTATCTCTTAGGAACAACCAAGTGTTTGGAATTTTCTCAGGTTTTTCCTCCTCTCCTTTGTATGCACCGAAAGTGAAATAATGGACATCAATAAAATGGCTTGTATTAATTTAGTGAAATACTATGTTTTTGTATTTTTATGCAAAATTCTGATGTGGTTTGTATATCTAATGATACCAGAACACTCGTAAACAACGTGTCATGATCCGGGACATTTTTTTGAACATCAGAAATAGGTCTGATTATTTTTCAGGCCAGGCTTAGCCAGGGCCCGGAAAGCCCAAAAACTTTTCAACCTAAAATTTAAACTCAGTACCATCACATGCCTTCCCATTGTTTTTAGTTAAAAATAATTGAATTAAATTTTCTGCAAAGCCTTATACTAGCCTAAATTTTTTGGTGGACATGTTTCCTCTAACCAAATCCATTGGCCGCTGGCCACTGCCCATCATCAGTAGGGTAGACAGTCGGCTTGGGCGCACATCTTACAAGGTTGTGGGCCGACCCTGAGGTGGCACACAAGGAATCGCTGGTTTGCTGGACAAGTTTGGTGACAGCGTGGCTAGCAAGGATTGTGGCCTGTCAGGCAGATCAAGTCCGGGATATCTTGGAGTATTAGTAGAAATATAATCAGATATGTTTCCTTATTGTAACCTAGTAGGTTTAGATTGAAACCGATTTGTAAACCCTAAGTTGTCGGCCTATATAAGGCGGCTTAGATCATCTCCCAAGGGACGCGATACGAAACCCTTTGTAACCACAAAGTTTGCCATAGCTTTTTGAAGCTCTGGCAAACACAATCAATACAAACAACACCGAACACAAGATGTAGGGTATTATACCTCCAAGTAGCCCGAACCTGTCTAAGCCTTGCGTCTCGTGTTACCATCAAGCTTTCTAACTCGGCGATCTTTCTCCAACAAATCTACCACTTGGGAATCCCCCTTGTGGATTGCTGGTCCTAAGGTTCGACAACAAGCAAAAGCCCAGTAGGTTCAGGCCAGGCCCGTAGGCCATGGCTAAATGCTTATCTCTTGGTGGAGATCACGGGAACCCATCAAAACTAGATAACAAAAATGGCCTTGAATTTCCCTACCAATAATGAATACTAAGACTCGATTTTCTTCCCCTACTAGTAACAGTATTCGCAGGACACGCGTGTGCTACCTTTATTATGAGGGTTACTTTAGACTATTTGGTTGGTGGATATGTGGGGTGTGTAAATAAATTATAAGAAAAAGTCCAATTTTGACCATCCAACTCTTGCCTCAGTTTAGTTTTGACCATCAAACTCCAAAACCGGATATCTTTGGATCTTATAGTGATTACTAATTTTTTCTTGGTATATCCGATATAAATGATTCTTGTGGTCATGCGTTTGTGATGATGATCTTTATCTTTTGAAGTCATGGACACATTATTTTCTAACCGGTTTTTTTACTTTTGTTATATTGATGTTTTTACACAGCAACATAAAACTAATATATTAAATAGTGAAAAAATAGTATAAAGACTATTTTAAAAGATAAAGCTCACTATTATGAATTCAAGACCACAAGAATCACCTAAATCTAAGGTACGAGCAAAAAGTAACAATCATTTAAAGATCTAAGGACTAAACTGTGAATAAAAAAACTTAAAACCACCCATCAAAACCGTTTTGATGGTCAAATTTGAAAGGTTTTGATAGTTCGATGGCCAAAGATACCTGGTTTTGGAGTTCGATGGTCAAAACCAAACTGAGACAAGAGTTGAATAATGGTCAAAAATGGACTTTTTCCTAAATTATATTGTGAGAAAAGTAATTCTCAGACGACAGAAACTCTCTAGAAACATCATTTTTTCTTGTTTGTGAAAACTTTCCACTTCTTTTCCACCATTAGACCTGGCATGTGAGTCCTCTGTGAGAGGTGAGTAGGAATTATTTAGGTGAGAAGTGATTTCAAAAAAATTGGATCATTATAGTATAGATTTCCCCGAACTTTTTTTATTAGGTAGTGTTGTGTTTGCAGGATGTGCTAAAAATTTAAGTTTGGATTTGCAACATTGGCTAGCGGATACATATGCATCCATCAGGCTCCACAAAAATAAAATAGAAAAACTAAAAAGGTTTCTGTTGCCAGCCGTGTCTATGTGGCTGTCTACAAAGTGTCTTTGTGTTCCCTTTTCATTGAGAGGCTTGATGAAGCGGCCACAAAGCTTCAGTTTCTTTCTAGTGCCAGCATGAGTATGACTATAGATACATATCCAACCAGCTGTCAGGTATGCATGATGCATATCATGCAGCCAGGGAAAGGAGATGCATGTATGCATGTATGCGGACAGCCAATGCAGCCATAGCCTTTGGGTACTGTTGGTTTGGTCACTTGTGCCCCTTCTCTATACAAATGTGCCATGTCGCGATATATTCATGTGAGTGACAATGCACATATAGCTCCCATCCAGCCATACAGTTGTCTTCTGCTTGGAACTTTGCAGTTTCCTGTTTTTTCTCCTTTATATCTTTGTTTTGTCATTAGTATTAGCATGGCAGCAAAGGAGAGGATGGAGACTTAACAAAGTAAGGAAAAGGGGACATATTATAATAAGTAAAAAAAAACATAGTCCATCTTTAAGCATTTCCAGCATCCTGAAAGTGATAGGCCTTTCTAGAAAGGGGGGAAATACAAGAGAAGACTTGGTGAGCTTGATCCTGATATGGACGGCACTTTCATGAGATCCAACATTCTCCTAAATTGCTTATGCTTGAAATGGAACCAACCCAAAGGCGGGCATAAACTTCAGGTGTGTCTTGCATTGCTTGACCACTCATGGAAAAGAAAGAAAGAAAGAAATACCTCCCTAACATTTTAGTAGTATTAGGTCAACACATTGTGAATTCGAGCGAGAGTAAAGTTCATTCACTATGAAGGTAAGAAGTTAGTAGCTATAGTGTGAAATACTGGCCCTTGACAATGGGCTGTGAAATACTGGCCCAAATGGCACACTACTCTTCTAACATAACCCTAACTATGAAGTCGATACACACAGCAACAACGGCAGCTGCTTGCATCTCTTTCTTCCTCGAGAAACCCTATACCCCAACCCGTCAAGCTCTGCGTGCAGTGCGTGACCCGCGCACGTCGGCGATGGCCGGGTCAGGGTTCAAGGTTGGTGTTGAAATCCGGTGGATCTACATGGAGTGGCCAGGGCGGCGGCCAGCCCGGCGGTGGCGACGGTCGCTGAGCGGAGAGCCTAGCGGCGAGGGTGCTGTCGACTAGGGCGGTGGTGGACCCCCGGTGGACATTGGTGCCAGCGGAGGTGAGGAGGACGATGGGAGATTGGGGAGGCTTGATGATCGTTGGTGGCTGCGGGGGAGAGAAGGCGGTGGGACATCATCGGAGCCGGGCATAGGAGGAAGCTAGTGGGGGTGGAGGCAGAGAGGGGACATCAGGACTCACCGAATTAGCGTGAGCCGTGGCCGGAGGCGGTGGGGTCGCGTGCTCTCCTTCCGCGTGACCCGTCGTGCCTTATGCTTGTCCTGCTTCCTCCCCTGTTCTCTCTCAGCTCTATGGTGCCAGCAAAAGAATGGTGCGCCTGCAGCACCTTGTTTCATCAGGTAGCAAAATCTTATCATCCCATTTTAGGGTGATACGTGAATCTGTCAGAATGGGGATGTCGACCCCGGTTGTCCCCGACTGGTGATTCGGGACGACATCCTTGTCAAGGAACGCGAGGCCAATCCTGAATCTAGTGATTATGATCTAGCTAGCTCATAGTTCATGTGGAAGCAATCTTACATTGCCGGAGCATGAAAGGTTCCACTGTTTTTTCACGACTTGGTTGTTGAAATACACAATCTTGGTTAAGTCCTTCCATTTTACAATTGCAGTCAACATAATCTATAGTTCTACAATCTTTGAAAGTTCACGACCTCTAACAACTTAGAACTGTCGATTTAGACAATTTTGAACTCGATATATATAGTTTTTGCTACGCACTTAACTATATGTTATGTCAAGATATATAACAAAAATATATTTAAAATAGATAAATGATCTGCAGTTTAGAACCGAGGTGGTAGCATTTAGCACCAACATATCATGTATCAGTGAAATATGGTGGCGACACCACATGCTATTTCTGCCATAGGAATGGAAACCACGCTAAATATTGACCATGACATCATCATTTCAGTGAGTCTATCTCTCTCGTTGGCCACAGATTTTCGGGACGGGTATGTATGTAGCAGTATACCACGTCTCATGGATGTGAATGTAATCTTAACTTAAAAAACAAGAAGGTACACACGACCTCTCGCTGGCCGTACTTGTTCTGGTACAAATTGCGTATGGGACCTCAAGTAATTTGATGATTGATATGGGGTGCATGTAATGCATGGTTTAATGCAGGAAATCGTACTCCAGATTCGGTTTTAGAGCAGCTGCTGCAGATGTGGTTTTGGCTGTGTTTATGTCTAAAATTTCTGTTTCCAAACTTTACTATTCACCTATCACATCAAATCTCTCTCGTCATGTATGGAGCACTAAACGTGGGTAAATAAAAAATTAATTGCATAGTTTTGATGTACACGACAAGACGAATCTTTTGAGCCTAGTTAGGTCATGGTAGGACAATAATTATCACAAACAAACAAAAAATGCTACAGTGTGCTAATGTCTGATGTGACCCACGGATCTAAACACAGGCTTCGTGTCAGTCCAACTCTTCAACGATACGGAGTAGTCCTTTTCCCGATGGAGTTCGACAACGCTACTGCCCTGCCAATGCTACTGTTGACACCTAGGTGCACCTCATATGGCTAGCATTTACCTAACCGCTACTGCTGGTGGTACTTGTGTGACATTTTTGATAAGACTTTCACAAACTTCAACAATGTTTCGATAACAATTTGTCATGGCGACTGAAAGGAACTTTCTTTTTTCTCCTTCCCGCAATTCATTTTGGCAACAGGCCTCAAAATGCCTGTGAAACCGTTTTGAAATTAGTTCTTTGGTAGAACTTCTATATTACTACACGTCAGCGGTCCGATAGTCGTATCGTTCAATGTTACCTAGAATTTTTACTGATGTGGAGGAGAGAGAGCAAGGCGAGAGAATGAGATCGAAATAACGGCCTGATGAGCTAAATTTTAGGACTGAGACAACTCTTTCATAATTGTACGAGTTTTGCTATCATGCAACCAATAATAAATTTTTTATTTTGCCACAAGTTGGGAGATTTTATACTACTACAAGACAACTAAGATAATAGCATATTATAGAGTTAATTCCCTATTTGACTAAATAAAAAAACTAATTGCATGGTTTTGATGTACACGACAAGACGAATCTTTTGAGCCTAGTTAGGTCATGGTAGGACAACGATTACCACAAACAAATAAAAAGTGCTACAGTACGCTGCAGTGTCTGATATGATAACTTTTTCGGAAAAACACACCGAATGAAACGCCGCCACTACCATGTTTGCAAGTGCTGAGGTAGCGAAGTGCATGAGGAAAAATTTATAATATGAAAAATAATTTCTCGGTAAAAGGTGATAAAATTGAGAGAGATTCGAAAAATTCGAAACGATGCACATCACTCATATACTACTATAGCAGTATTTAGTATGTATGTTAATATCGATTTCAGTTTTTGTTTGAGGCCACCGTGTGTGCCGACGCCCCTGACGTGCACTGGTTGTGACTGACTGGTACCAGACTACCAGCAAGTAATTTCTAGATGAAAAGGCAGGCGCTTTCTGCAAGAAATTAATTATCGTTCTTCCAAGTAATGCCCACATAACAAAAGCGAGTCGGAGTAGTAATGATATATGGACGGTTCAACACGATCAGTGTCCAGTGCAAGGGACACTGACATGAGCCAACTGCGAAGGGCCAAATGGTTAAGCGCTCTGACAGTACCCCGACAGAGCACCCTTCTCAAGGCCGGCTGGATCAACTGCTTGCCTGTCATCTCCTCCATCAGTGGCGTATGGTGATTAACAGACCAGTCATCCCAAGGGCTTGGGCCAAAACTGAATGATCTTCCAAGTAATCCCCACATAATAACCAAAGTTGGAGCAGTAAAAATATTAATGATGAATCAGTGTTCAACGCAAAGGACACTTGACATTAGCCAATGGCGCAGGACCAAGGCCAAATGGCAGAGCTGCTGGGAGGGCTAACGTGTTTTCCCAAAAAAAAACAAATTGTTCAAGCTAACGACCTGGGCCACTGGGAGGGCCAGTAATACTGTTTGATTGAGCCCATGGGCCTCTTTTACCCACAGTCAACAGTTGGAGCTTTCCATTGTACCGTCCATGCCAAATTGCCAATGCCATTCTAGTCACACACAGAAGTCCGGAAGCATGATTTTGCAAAATACCAATACCTCTGCAAGTCTAAGGGCCGGTTTGGTTCTAGACAAACTTTTCTAGCCTTGCGTCGCTCTAGCTGGCACAACCACCCATAAGCTTGTCAGCGGAGGAGGGCCGACCAACTCGGCTAAAGGTTGGAGCAAGCCGACTGGTGACTGGATCAAAATAAATTCGGATGGTGCGTTTTCGGCAAACAATGGAGAAGGGGGCTGGGGCTTTGTTATCAGAGATGCATCGGCACAAGTCATCTTGGCTGGTGCTGGAAGCTTGAAGCACGTAGGTGATGCACTTCAAGCTGAAGTTGCTGCATGCACTGAAGGGATTAAAAATGCTCTAGAGAAGGGAATAACCAGGGTGATATTGGAGACGGACTCGCTGATCCTGAAGCACGCGCTCACCAGTGATCTGTACAGGTTTGCGGAGATTGGAGGCATGGTGCTCGAGCTGAAGAACTTGATCATAGGAGGGTTTAATAACTTTCTTTATAATTATGTTCCAAGATCCTGTAATAAAGTAGCTCATGCCCTTGCGGCAAAGGGGAGGATGCTCCCCCAGGGTGATGGCTCTCGTTCGGAGGGTGTACCATCGTTTGTTGCTGAACTTGTGGCCAACGATGCTGCTGAGGCTTTAAGTTAATGGAAGTTTCTTTCCATGCAAAAAAAACTCGGCTCTCTCGTGGAAGTAATATGAAAACTTGCAAGCACAATTTTTAAAGTGACTTTGTCTCTCATCCAAACGTCAGGCTGAACTCTATCCTCGCTAGTCAAGGCCACACAATGACCACTAATGAAACCAAACGTCTCCTAAGGAAGATTGATGAATGACATAATAATACATAACATCAAGCTTTAGTGCTTTCTCCACGGTGCACGTCAGGAGGACGAGGACGGCTAGCAATGTTGCGAACATTTGTGCCAAGTTTGCGTCTCTGGATAACAGTAGTGTTGGGAATATGCCCAAGAGACAACTGGATTCGATCCACTAGTCTTAATGGGCCACAAATGTTGTGAAGCCCATTACCAGGGAAAGGGGTGCTTTATTTATTAGTCCCATATTGCTAATGGAACATGGTGTGAAGAATTTCATCCAAATAAATAGAGACCAAACCCCTCCTGAAAAAGACACGACTTCCAAGCAATAGTTGCTTTTCTCCCCATCGTGCTCGTGGTTTGTTGGAGAAAGAGTTTCTCAACAGCGAGAAAAGTAGACAGAAGGTGTATCTTGAAGAAATTCGAGATGAGCCTATGAGGCAAGACTTTACGAGTGATGCTAATGTAGCAGAACGAGTTGATGCACCTGTGGTAAGAGAAGAACCAGACATGGATATTTTCCATTTTTCTTATAGACAGGAACGATATTAGAGATCCAATCCGCGTATTTACATGGCCGAATGAAATTTGCATCTAGTAATCTTTCAATCTCTTTTTTCACATCGGCCAACACTTCTTCCTTGTAGATTTTTCGGGGTGGTTGCTTGTAAGGCCTGTAACCAGGTTTGATCGGCAACCGATGTTCAACAATGGAACGGTCTAGACCGGGCATCTCCGAATAATCCCAAGCAAAGCAGTCCTTGTATTCCTTTAACAATGTTACCAACTTTTCTTTGAAAACCGAATCCAAGTTAGCACTGATAAATGTCGGCCTTGGCTTGTCACCATCTCCAATGTCCACTTCTTCTAATTTATCGGCAGACACAAATCCACGTCCTAATTTTCCATCAGTTCCATCAATTGGATTTTCCATCAAAAATTACTATGAGAGCCGACTGCTTCGATCGGCTGTTGATCACTGCTGGCTGGTGCCACAGGACCTTCTCCCCAGTCTTTGCCTGAGAAACAATCTATGCCTTGATATTCCCAGAAAGCTGGTTCCATATTTGCTACGCTTATTGAGTCATCTGCTTGGACAATCTCCACGACAGCATCTTGTAACAGCACTCCATCCAGGGATTTATAATACAAATTATCATCAAGAAGAACAAACTTTAAAGCTTTATACCTGAGCTTTCTAGAAACCTTTCGGGACGGATTCTCCAGATAATCGGCAATCTCTTTTCTCCAATCATCTTCTGCCAGGTTACTCCCGAATGCATATACATCATTAGCAAAAACTTCTCGAAGCTCTTTATAACCTGATGCACTTTGGGCCAATCTATTTGCCTCTCCATTATCCCCTCTAGGAATGTGCTGTCTCTTATACACATCTAGATGTGTATGAGCGAACTCTCCCTACGGCGTAGACTACCCCGGCTTCACCGGGCGATTCACAAATGGCTACAATATTGCTGATTTAATCGGTATATACTTAAATTGTTATATATATATATATATATGTCGGTATTCTTTGCACATGCAAATAACATTCCAGTTCCATGGTTTTTAGAAAATAGCGACTTCAACCGTTGTTTTTTATTTTGTATATAATAACTATAATTAATAAAATGAACCAGAGCACTTTTATCCTGGTAATTCACCAATATATATATATATATCTTGCCAGCCAATTTCTGAAATGTTTCTTTTCTGCTACTGCAAGATCGGTGAATCGAGGGTCAACTGAGTTGGACATACCAAGGGCGTAACAACAAGATATCGAGGGACGAGTATGTTATCACAGAAGTTGGCCCCTATGGAGAGCGTACTGCACCTGAAAATGCATCGACTCCTTAAAATATATTAACACATGTGGCATTATTGTTAGTGATCATGGGCCGGCCATTCCGTTTGAAAGGTTGCGTGATAAAAAAAATAAAACATGATGAAAAAGTTGTCCCTTATTAGTACGTGGATGATCAAGGATTCTCTGTGGCCTGATGTAAAACTTGCATGAGTAGTCTTGGTTCAATTTATAGTTGTAAGGTGGATTATGACCCCGGGAACGAAGGTGTGTATGCTTATGCAGATTTAGAGAACAGGCCGCGGGTGCTACGTGCTTCCACCCAAATGGAATATCATACTTTAAATGCTGTAGATGTAGAAGATTGGGAACTGTGTATCGTTGGAATATCCATTTTTTTTTGCATTTGATTCAAGCGAGATGCTCCAAATGTAGCGTTATAATAAAATAATAGCTTTCGTCAAGAATCTTCTAAGAGTATCTTCAAAAGATTAGCTAAAAAGACTAATCAAATTTACCGATTTAGCTACTCTCAAAAATAGATTTGACTAACAAATAGTAATCTAACAGATTCTGTAAAGATAGCTAGTAAGGTAGACTAGCTAAAAATAGCTAGCGAGTGAGGTGGGATAGAGATCTACTAAATTTGGAGGGCCATTTAGAGAGTCTGTTGGAAACGTTTTTTCTCTAACAATAGCTAAATTTAACTTTAGAAAATGATTTAAGTAGTATCTTGGAGATCCTCTAGGTGTTCATATGTTAGGCTGATCAGGTGTCAAACGAGTTTGGAGGAAGATTTGAGTTACCAACGATGGCATTGGTGGCCATGAAACAGTACAAAGACATAGGTCGTATCGACAAATTATGAATTTATGATGATAATGATATATGCGATAGCAATAAAGGGTGCACATGAAAAGAAACAAGTTGTTAATTGATTAATTGATGTTCGAGGAAGAAAATAGAAAGAGATCATGCAATCCCCCGCAGGTGATATGTTGAGAAGATAGAGTATGATCAAACGTATTTAACACTGGTTAGTATAGTTCATTTAAATTTGTCTTATTTTTAGCTTTCTGGCTTCACTCAAATACAAGCCATAGTCATGAATAATAATCCAAATGAAATACAAGAAAATATTGAATCTTTATTTCTTTCGCTCGCAGAATAATTTATTTGGCAAGTCAAAATCCAACTGATTTTCTAGAAGCATTTTGCACTTCTACACCAGCATCACCTTTTTAAGGATACCATCATCTACTCTTCCATGATCATATTTATAAGAAAAGCCCTTGAGACCTCTACCGGCAAAATTATCCAGATCGAACGGCCGATAATCGCGTTCAGTGATCAGATGGCCACAAAAAATATTTAATTTTGCCGGACCGAAAAACCAAAGGGCTCGATTGATTGAGAGGCACTTCCCCCTCCCGTCCCCTACCAAATCCCCGGCACCGCGGCTTGCCGCCGGGCCTCCGCCGCCGCCCTCGCCGCGGATCACGTGCGCGGCGGCTTGCTCCGCTTCGGCGCGGAGAAGTCAGGAGGAGGAGGCGCAGGGGCGGGGGAAGGCTGTCGCTGGATCTAGTGGCGGCGGCCGTGCCGTGACATTGGCCATGAGCTCGAGAAACCTCGTCCGAACTCCGGTGAGTGCGCCCCTGCCGTTCTCGTCTGCGTATAGTGTTTTGCTTGTTTGGTTTGGTTTGTCGTCGCTGTCGATTCGATCTGGCTGCTGTGTGAAAGCGCGAGGGGAAAGGTTGTCCCTTTCGAAAGAGATGAGTGAGGAGTGGTAGGAAACGGTTCAATTTTACTCTGTGAATAGTCGATGAGGATAAAGCTTCTAGCTTGGGGTTTGCTGCTTGGTCACTGTTGTGCCATTACAAACTAGTGTCCTCGTGATGCCAAAATGGGGAAGCTAGGGCCTAGGGGGGATTTGAGATCTTGTGCAGCAATTCTGATATATCCGTTGTAATGTAAAGCTATCCCACTCCCCAGACATCTGATCAATAATCAATGCATGGTCTACCTTATAGGTTCTATCACATGAATGCTGGCTTAGTTGTTTGCTTTAATTAATCCATAAAAAGTGTAAAAGATAAAAATAAAAATTCTGCTTTGAAAACAGTCTGTTACTTAACATCCACTTTTTGCCCATCCCCTTGACATTCTTGTGACCTTAGCTATTATTGTCAAAGTATGGATGTATCTTTGTTCCTTTGATATGTCTTATAATGCAATGGTTATGTCAGGTTTCCTGTAGTGCTGCTCTTAATGGTTGCTTCACCTCCAATACATCCTGTTCAAGAAACTACTATCAGCATTCTCGTACCACTACTTTGCAAAGTTTGAAAGTAGGCCATACACTTTTGCCTCGCAAATTAAGGAAATCAACTCAACGGAACACTTCATTTTTCACCCAGAGGAAGTTTGTATCACACTGTACATCAGACCTTAGTACCTCATGCAGAGAAGAAGTACCCAACTATTTAGCAGTCAATCTGTTGCAAGACCAATCAAATGCAAGCCAGGGAACTGTTCGTAAAGTGCTTGTGATCTTGAATCCTAATTCTGGATTTCGAAGCACTCGGGATGTTTTCTACAAGAAAGTTCAATCGAAATTAAAGGTAATATGATTCCAACTCTTCCGTCAAAATCCTTTCCATTTGTCATTTACACTTATTTATGGTGTATTCATATCTTTCTTTCTAATTCAGTGACATGAATATCATCACAAATTTAGTTTGTAAAATACATATTCCCTCCGTCCCAAATTGCAATACGTTTTGTCTTTTCTAGATACATAGTTTTTACCACATATCTAGACGTAGTGTATAACTAGATGCATAGCAAACAGTATGTATCTAGAAAACCCAAAACACATTGTAATTTGGGACGGAGGGAGTAGTATACACTATGCACAATACCATGAAAAAATAGATTCTATATGTGTTAGACGAAGATCACAAATACGCTGCTTTAGTACCTTTACCTGTAATTTATATATTTTTGCATTTGAATTTTGATCTGGTGCAGCTTTCAGGCTTCATGATGGAAGTCGTCGAAACAGCATATGCTGGTCATGCAAAGGTTCTTGCTTCTACTGTTGAACTGAACAAATTCCCTGATGGTACTATCAATTTTGTATCCTTATTTTATTTGCATCATGTGCTATTATATTTCACTATTCAATATGTTGTCTTCTCTCTTGTTTACAGGTATTATATGTGTTGGTGGAGATGGAATTGTAAATGAGGTTGGCTCTGTTCCTATGTTTCTTTCTTTATAGAAACTGCACTGGGATACCATTTTACTTTATTGCACATGGCGTCGGGACGATGCAACTCCACCTTCCGTCAGGATTTATCATGGAATTGAATAATTGTTATTTTGTTCCTAGTTTGAGTCGAAACATTGTATCTCCCTCATGTTTGATGAAGGATGGTTATACATTCGCGAGTAAATACAATGGTTGTGTGATCTCAAAGAATGGCATGTTTGTGGCTCTTGCATCCATTGGGAATGGGTTGTTCATTTTAAATCTTGATGATTCACCTATATGTAATATAATTGCTAAAAGGCCTCGGCTAAATGATTTGAATCCTACCTATATGAATGAGCGGCGGACGGTCCGTAAATTCGGTCGGAATTTTGACAGAAGCGTTTTCCAGCGTTCCAGAGGGTCGGACGGTCCGCCAAAACAGGTCGGACAGTCCGCAAGGAAGCGGTGGACGGTCCGCAGGGAACGTCGGACAGTCCGGCGAAATTAAAATTTTGAAAACGATCCCTCAGAAATGTTTAAGTTTTGAATGTCCTCCCAACTAAATCTTGCACCATCACATGTCTTGTACAATTAGTGGTGGGTCTATGAAATTAGGGTGCCACTAGTTTTCCTTGACTAGATGGGTTTGTATCGGATACTTACTCGCATAAAGGGTTGGTTAACTTAAACAAGGTCATCTTAACGGTTAAGGACCTTGGGACATAAAGGTTGGACGCCGAGACATAGAGATGTCAACCAACAACAGGAGTCATATGTGATATGATTAGCGAAAGTTGCTTACCGATCTACCATGTCTTCTAGCGGTGATGCTAAAGCTCACTAGTCGACTTGTTAGTTGTGGATCCTGAATCACTAAGTATCAATGGAGGGATATTGATTTTAGTGGGAGTAAATTCCGTTAAATTGTTTAATGTATTTTGCTCTGTCATAGATATATTGTCTTAGTATTTTTGCATTATTTTCTGTTGTAGATCAATGGCACCTAGCACACCGTTTTCTTTGCGTTCGATCCTTGAGAAGGATAAGTTGAATGGAACAAATTATGCGGATTGGATCCGAAACCTTAGAATTGTTCTCAGGGCTGAGAAAAAGGAAGATGTTCTAGACATCCCATTACCAGTTGAGCCTGATGATAACGCAACCCTTGCTGAGAAAAATGCTTACAAGAAGGCATGTGATGTCAATCTTGAAGTGAGCTGCCTTATGCTTGCTTGCATGGAACCCGAGCTGCAGATGCAGTTTGAGACAAACCATGAGGCGCACGATATGATCGAGGCGCTTAAGGACATGTTCCAAACTCAGGCCAGGACTGAAAGGTTCAATGTCTCAAAGGCCTTTGTGGAAACCAAGCTAGCAGAAGGCGCAGCTGTAGGGCCACATGTGATCAAGATGGTTGGTTACTCACAGAGGTTGGAGAAGCTAGGCTTCCCACTTGGCCCAGAGTTAGCCACTGATTTTATTCTAGCATCACTTCCGCCTAGCTTTGGGAACTTCATTTCGAACTACCATATGCATGGGGCGGAGAAGGGATTGAATGAGTTGTGTGGCATGCTCAAGACAGCAGAGGCTGACATCAAGAAAAGCGCTAGCAGCAGCCATGTGATGGCCATCCAAAACAGGCCTAACTTCAAGAAGAAGGGCAAATCTTGGAAGAAAAAGAAGGGCAAGGCTAAAGATATGATCTCTCAGCCAAGCTCAACGCCCCAGACTGAGTCTGGACCAGCTGCAGAAAAGGAGGAGTGCTTTTATTGTAAGGAACTTGGTCACTGGAAAAGGAATTGCAAGAAGTACCTGGCTTCTCTGAAGAAAGGCGGTAGTAAGAGTACTTCCGCATCAGGTACACTTGACATTAATATTACAGACATTTTTCTCGCTGAATCTTCTATTAATTCCTGGGTATTTGATACCGGATCGGTTGCTCATATTTGCAATTCGATGCAGGGACTAATAAGAAGTAGAAGCATGGGAAGAGGCGAAGTTGATTTCCGCGTGGGCAATAATGCAAGAGTTGCTGCTTTGACCGTCGTGACGATGCAACTCCACCTTCCGTCAGGATTTATCATGGAATTGAATAATTGTTATTTTGTTCCTAGTTTGAGTCGAAACATTGTATCTCCCTCATGTTTGATGAAGGATGGTTATACATTCGCGAGTAAAGACAATGGTTGTGTGATGGAGTTAAGTGATACACGTAAACCCAGGCATGGTGAAATATAGATCAATGTGATTGGTCGGATCGAATTTAGGTATATTGACGGTAGCGATAACGGCGGACGGTCCGTGCAAGAACGGCTGACGGTCCGCGAGAGAACAGCGGACGGTCCGTAAATTTGGTCAAGAATCTTACAGAGACGTTATCTAGCGTTCCAGAGGGTCGGACGGTCCGCCAAAACAGGTCGGACAGTCCGCAAGGAAGCGGTGGACGGTCCGCAGGGAACGTCGGACGGTCCGGCGAAATTAAAATTTTGAAAACGATCCCTCAGAAATGTTTAAGTTTTGAATGTCCTCCCAACTAATCTTGCACCGTCACATGTCTTGTACAATTAGTGGTGGGTCTATGAAATTAGGGTGCCACTAGTTTTCCTTGACTAGATGGGTTCATATTGGATACTTACTCGCATAAAGGGTTGGTTAACTTAAACAAGGTCATCTTAACGGTTAAGGACCTTGGGACATAAAGGTTGGACGCCGAGACATAGAGATGTCAACCAACAACAGGAGTCATATGTGATATGACTTGCATGGTGTTCTTGCCACATGCTTTAAGAGTCAAGCAAATTGTTCCATAGGGGCTGGTATATAGAAGTCTAGCGAATTGAAGTGACATGCATGCCTACATGCATGTGTATTTTCTATTGACAATTTGTGCCCTCTTCCATCATTCTCTTTCGCTGTCGAGGATTGCAATTTTTCAAAGAAGTCCCGCATCAACTCATCGTCATCCTTGGCCATGCATGCCAAGTGGGACTGCCACAACCACGAAGGTCGGAAAGGCCACGTCGCGCTACACAGAAAATGAATCTCCTAGTTACGGGAGAGCGCGACATATTGTTGATGGACAATGATGAGCCTAGGACCTATGCGGAAGCTATGATGGACCCAGATTCCGAGAAATGGCAAAGTGCCATGAGATCCGAGATAGATTCCATGGGGCAAAATCAAGTTTGGAACTTAGTTGACCCGCCTGATGGTGTGAGACCCATCGAGTGCAAATGGATCTTTAAGAGAAAGAGAGATGTAGACGGAAATGTTAACGTCTATAAAGCACGACTTGTTGCAAAAGGTTTTCGACAAGTTCAAGGAGTTGACTACGACGAGACATTCTCTCCAGTCACATGTGATCAAGATGGTTGGTTACTCACAGAGGTTGGAGAAGCTAGGCTTCCCACTTGGCCCAGAGTTAGCCACTGATTTTATTCTAGCATCACTTCCGCCTAGCTTTGGGAACTTCATCTCAAACTACCATATGCATGGGGTGGAGAAGGGCTTGAATGAGTTGTGTGGCATGCTCAAGACAGCAGAGGCTGACATTAAGAAAAGTGCTAGCAGCAGCCATGTGATGGCGATCCAAAACAGGCCTAACTTTAAGAAGAAGGGCAAATCTTGGAAGAAGAAGGGTGAGGCTAAAGATGTGATCTCTCAGTCAAACCCAACGCCCCAGGATAAATCTGGACCAGCTGCAGACAAGGAGTGCTTTTTTGTAAAGAACTTGGTCACTGGAAAAGGAATTGCAAGCTGTACCTAGCTTCCCTGAAGAATGACGGTAGTAAGAGTACTTCCGCATCAGGTACACTTGTCATTCATGTTACAGGCAAGTACTTGGTGGAGGAACTTGGGGGTGATGCAAATATAGCTGCAGCTAATGGTACGGTCCGTCACTCTTTCCCCGTCTGCAAACTGGCAGCTGTCATATATGAGTAAATATTTGAACCTTGCTGTACGAGATTTATGAGATGTGCTTATATGCTTTTCATGCAGGTGTTACGGCACTTATGTCCTCTGCTCAGTCTGATGATATTTCTACTGTGTCCTATTTCCTTGATCATTGTGGTGATGGAGTTGGAACCTTCGTTTTGATGAGGTAGTCAAAGGGTTTTACTTCCGGCAGAATGAAGAAGAGGCTTGTGTTTACAAGAAGGAAAGTGGGAGCTCTGTTGTATTTCTAATCTTGTATGTGGATGACATATTGTTGATTGGGAATGATATTCCTATGCTAGAATCCGTTAAGACTTCGCTGAAAAATAGTTTTTCTATGAAGGACTTAGGGGAAGCTGCATATATACAATGGTTGTGTGATCTCTAAGAATGGCATGTTTGTGGCTCTTGCATCCATTGTGAATGGGTTGTTTATTTTAAATCTTGATGATTCACCTATCTGTAATATAAGTGCTAAAAGGCCTTGGCTAGATGATTTGAATCCTACCTGTATGTGGCATTGTCGTTTGGGTCATATAAGTGAGAGGCGCATGAAGAAGCTCCATTCTGATGGACTTTTAACTTCGTTTGATTTTGAATCATACGAGACATGTGAAGCTTGCTTGCTAGGAAAGATGACTAAGGCACCTTTTACAGGTTTTCCTGAGAGGGCGCAAGACTTGTTGGAACTCATACATACTGATGTATGTGGACCAATGAGCACGACAGCTCGAGGTGGATTTCAGTACTTCATAACTTTCACTGATGATTTTAGTAGATATGACTATGTCTACTTAATGAAGCACAAGTCAGAGACTTTTGAAAAGTTCAAAGAGTTTCAGAATGAAGTTGAAAATCAGCGTGGTAAGAAAATTAAAGCCTTGCGATCAGATCGTGGAGGCGAGTATTTGAGCCACGAGTTTAGCACTCATCTAAAGAGTTGCGGAATTGTTCCACAGCTAACGCCACCTGGAACACCTCAGAGGAACGGTGTGTCCGAGCGACGTAATCGAACCTTGTTAGACATGGTGCGATCAATGATGAGCCAGTCAGACCTACCGTTATCATTTTGGGGTTACGCTCTAGAAACAGCAGCTTTCACACTAAATAGGGTACCATCTAAGTCCGTGGAGAAGACACCATATGAGATATGGACTGGCAAGACTCCCAGTTTGTCTTTTCTGAAAATTTGGGGTTGTGAGGTATATGTCAAGCGACTTCAGTCAGACAAGCTTACACCCAAATCGGACAAGTGCATATTCGTGGGATATCCAAAGGAAACCATTGGATATTATTTCTACAACCGATCAGAGAGCAAAGTGTTTGTCGCTAGGAACGGTGTTTTCTTGGAGATAGAGTTTCTCAACAGCGAGAAAAGTAGACAGAAGGTGTATCTTGAAGAAATTCGAGATCTCCCAAGTGGTGTGTGTGATACAAGGCATTGGACACCTCTATTTATAGTGCTCCATGGCGGTTGGACCTTGGGTAACCGCCAAGGCAAACAGAGGTACTCAAAGCTCCAAGCCAGAATATAATATAAATAATATAATATGAATATATTATAGTTTTGTTGTGTAGTTTTATCTCCGTCGGTGGCAGCAGTTAGGTAGACAGTTTGGAGACTACAATCTCTGTCCGGAAAGTGCCGAGTTGTGGATGTGTGGCTGGATGTAGCATATCTGTGAGGTTGTGACTGAAACGTGTGGTTTCGTGGACTGCAATTGGTTGACCCCACGGCCAGGCCTAGACCCTGTTTGAATCATGAAGTTTGGCTGTCGTGGATCCATCTCAACTAAACTTTAACTAGCTAATTTGACCACCTAAAGTTTAGCTAGGGATGTTTGGATCCCATAGCTAATTGATTATTATTGACTATATTACCCTTCTTCTCTAACCCTTTCTCACCTTATCTTTTTCCCTCTCCTCTCCCAACACCCTCTCTCTCTCTCTCTCTCTCTCTGGCCAGCGATGCGGTGGCCGGCGAGGGCCGCGGGGGTGGCCAGTGTAGGTGAGGGCGGAAGGGTGGCCAGCGACAACGCCCGGCCAAGGCGGTGCGCGGTGAGTGGCCGACCAGGGCGGTGCGCGCGGCGAGCGGCCGGTCAGGGCGGTGCGCGGCGAGTAGCTGGCGTGGTGCCTTGGGCCTTCTACAGCGGTGGTGGCGGCCAACACATACCTGGTTCCCATTAGTTAGGAGCTCTTTAGCCAGTGGTTTAGGCCCTGTTTGGTGGATCCAAACACCGAAGGTGGACAGTGTCTAAGTGCAAAAAAGGTGACCTGTTAGAGCTCGAGTCCAGACGGTGCTAGCTTCCGTGCCTAGCGCTCCCTTCCATCACTGTGTAGCATGTATAGCCTCATGGATGTAATAAAGAAAGGGGTAAGAGAAAAAATGGTGTGTCTGACATGTGGGCCATTTCCACATTGTCCTCCATAAGTAGCCATATGCAAAAACCACCTCAAAATGCGGTTTAGGGAATCATTTAAATAATATCGTGAAGAGGTGGCTTGCATTTACTATCTTCTATGTATGCTAAAAGTTCTTGTATAGCGTCTTAGGGCACCTCCAAAAGGGGCGATGTAGCTAGATATCCGGACATTTTCATTCTTGCTTCTTGTAAAAGGATCAAGGCTGGGTTCATACACCCCGCTCCAACTGTCAAAAATCTGCTTACGGCCCACCTCCTCACGTGGAATGAGCCCACATACTCATAACACCTCTCGTACACTTTCATCCTCACTGTAAGATTGCCTCCTTTTTTCTTATCAGTGTTTCCTCTCCACAAACACTGTTTTCGTATTCTGTCAATGACTTCAATCACCCCTCTAGGCAGCTTTATGGTACACATGGCATAAGTTGTAATTGGTGTGAGTGTCGAGTTTATCATCTGCAATCTGCCTGTATATGACAGCCATGTTGTGAAGCCTGACAGGCTTCTTTCCACTCTGTCAACCATCGGGGTTAGGTCCTCCAATCTTGGTTTTGTAGTGCCCATTGGCAAGCCTAGATAAGTAAATGGCAGAGAACCAACCCTACAACCAAGGGTCTGCGCCAAGCACTGCATTTTTTCATCAGCAACATTGATGGGTATCATTTGCGATTTTCTGTAGTTCACTCTTAGCCCAGTTGATTCTGCAAAGGAGTAGAGCAGGCTCCTAAGGAAAAAAAACTTGCTTGGCATCGGCTTGCATGATAAGCAGGGTATCATCTGCATATTGCACGATGGGGAAGTCCAGGTTGGGTTGTGGTATTGGGGCTTCTAGGAGGTTCAAGGAGGCCGCCTTGTTGATCACTATCTGGAGCAACTCTGCTGCAAGAACAAAGAGTAGCGGGGATAGAGGGTCTCCTTGTCTGACCCCTCTTTTGCACTTGAAGAATTTTCCTGGAACCCCATTGAGAAGCACAGCTGAAGAACCAGAGTCCAAAATGCATCTGACCCACTCAAGCCATTTTTCAGGGAAGCCCATATGTTCCATGATGGTTAAGATGCATGCTGTGAGGCATGGTCAATCAAGATGGGATTTGCCCCTCTCTATACGAGAGAGATATCTCTGGGCCCCTCGAGTGATCGGATCAAGAAATGCATGGCCGTGCTAGGTTAAGTGTTAACCTCTTGAAGGATCTGACTCACAGTTTCGAGAAAGGGAGGTCTTACTTGGAGTTAGACCAAATATCGTGAGGCAAAGGGAATAGCTTGTACGTGATGTTGTGGTGGTTCGTCTGATATGATCTTTACGTATTCATGGGAGTTGACACGTTTTGCTAGAGGCCGCTATCAACTATTGGAACGAGTAGGAGTACTCGAACCATGTCTATGTGTATGTGAACCCATAGGGTCACACACTTAAGAGGTTTGGAACACTGAAAACTTGCCTATGTGATTGTCTCTAGTGCAAGTGGGAGACTGTTGGAAATATGCCCTAGAGCCTGGATTCGATCCACTAGTCGGCTCAGGCGTTAAAGTCATAATGGGCCATAAATGTTGTAAAGCCCATTACCGAGGGAAGGGATACACTATCTATTAATCCCATATTGCTAACGGAAGATGGTGTGGGAAATTTTCTCCCAATAAATATAGACCAAACCCCTCCTGAAAAGGACATGACTTTCAAGCAACAGCCGCGCTGCCTACGCCCTCTCCTCATCGTGCTCGCGGACCTACCAGTCAGGCGCGCGACGTTTCCATCCTCGTACGTGTGGATACCTCGGAGGTGCTGCAGGACCAGACGGACGTAAGCAACTGCACTGCACTGCCACTTCGACGCGTTCGTCTACATCGAGACGGCTTCCGCTGCAACTGCGCGTCTAGTGGTAACGATCCGTGATCTATAACTGCTGTTGTTCCTGTTTTCGGGTAAACGAGTTTTTGTATGTGCTAGCGTAGCCTCCTCGTTTCCCTTCAGCAGCAAACACCACGAAAACACAACGCGCGGGGGCCTCGCCACATCCGCCGTTGGACTCCACCTCTCTCATCGTCTCGAGAATGTGGGGCCCCCTAGTTTCTTATTTAGAAGCTTGCAGTCTGAATGTAATCAGGATACTTAATGACTGAAGCTACATTCCAAAAAAAAACATCGCCTAAGGCTAGTCTCACTGCACAGTTTTACTACACGGTTAGAGACTGAGCCAAAACAGTTTCATCACCATGAAACTACTCTCACATACCATGAAACTCTCCCTTCTCTCTTCTATGCCACACCAGTATATTTAATGACATGAAACTCCTCATGAAACCCCAATTGAGAGCGGCCTAAGAAAGAGTGATGAATGACATAATAATACTTACCTGAAACACGGTTTGCTCCAATGCCACATGGTAGTCAGCATGCATTGCAGTCTTGTAGAGTACTTAGATAAGAGGAGAAGGGATGAATGCCTCTCAAACTAGTCAAATATAATACTAAGTGTCCCATGCCAAGGACAATGTCAAGAGCCAATGGCAAAGTGCCAAACAGAGGCAGCTTAGCTCAGTGCGCAACCAAAGAGCAATCGAAGTGCTGCTAGCTTCTTTCGGCCCAAGTTCTCTTAGGGCGTGATTGGTTTCTTGAATGACTCCAGCCTGCCCCGCACCGGTTTTCTGGCCAGGCTGACGCCATAAAAATACCTGTTGTTTGGTTGTCTAGATACTTGCAGCTTGGCCAAACAGATTGGTTGCCCAGTCATCTTGCTGGCCTGTGCCTCTACTCTCTGGTCACCCACAGCTCGCTCACGTTGGTCTGGCCCGGCGAAGACGAAAATTTTATCCGCATTGGTAGAGCCTGACTGAGAAAGGAATCTTGCATCGTATGGGACGCCAGGTTGCTTCTGCAGTCAACCAATCAGGCGTTGCTTGCATGCCAGGAGCCTGGCTCGGCCGGAACCAGGCAACCAATCATCCCCTTAGTGCTTTCCGCAGCGGCGAGAGGCTCCTTTCGGTAGATCATTTGGCAGATAATTATAAGTCTGAAGTTGAGGTACAAGGCAAAACATAATAATACCATCCATAAATGGATAAGTGTAGACTTACTTTATACCAGAAAGGTGAAAAGGGGTTCAAATTTCAGAAGGAGAAGAAAAAGAAATGGAAATCTAACCCCTCAAAAGGTTGGTACCTTACTTCAAGTTTCCATTTGCTGTGCTCAATGCTTTTCTTTTTGCAAAGACAACCTCCAAATTATTCAGCTTTGTCTTTCTAGTCCCTTGCTTCTTATATGTTTTTTTATTCTACATCACCATGTTTCTACCCTTTTACATGATGGGGCATGCATCTGGGTTCTCATCACTAAAGATCGGTGGCGCCTTCATCTGGTAGTGTTGTGGGTACACCGTGTATGATGGAGGTGTGTACGCCAGCTGATAGATGTACCCGGGTGGCAGAGGAGGTGGATAGTAGCTGTTGAGAAATGTGAAATGCGGGTAGTACATGTACAAGTTGGCCGGGGCGATGGTGGTCGCATGCTCTTTGTCCATCCTATTTTTATCCTCTCCACCACTGTCGTCGTTGCCCTTCTCCTCATCATCTTCCACAATTTTCTCCTCCTTGGCCTTGCCGTCACCACCAATGTTCTCTTGTGGGGGAACTAGCTCTGGCTTGATAATGGTAGCATGCTTGCCAGTGCATTTGTACACATACTCGAGAAACTTGGCCACATCAAACACACCCTTCACTGTCATCTCCGATGCCTTTACGTCTGGCTCTGCAGATTGCACCCCTGCACAACCATGAACAAAATTTGTTATAGGTGAGGGCAATTATTACTAAATTGTAGTATTAACTACTAACTAGTTGATAAGATAAACAAAATTATTGATTTTAGTTAATCAAATAGGTGAAGGGAATTGTTATTGTCTCTGAAATTATTTTATTCACTGACTTACGTACAAAATTATTTCAATAGAAAATGACTATATTTGGCCATACTAACAACAAAGTTAATAGCATATACAAAACTTATTAAACTAGATAGGACATGAAAATATATGGATAGGTATGAAAAAGACTCTAAATCCGGACTGCATTACCTTTTATCTTAAGGATCCTCACAGTGAATGTGTACTTTCAGCACCACCATAATCATAGGCTGCGTCAAGACCAAATAAAAAGATAAGGAAACATTCTTGTATCAGCCTTCGATACAAGAAAATTATACCAAAAAAACTACAATGTGGATCAACAATGGACAACAAAGAATGAATTTAGAAAGATTTTCAAATAATAATTGTCTCATTCACCTCCTTCTTCTCCTCCATCTCGGCCACCTCCATCTTCTCCTGTCCCCTCTTCTGTATTGGTGAGAGGAGTTCCACCTTGAATATAGACTTCTTCTGGATGTGTTCCACCACCTTCATCGGGTTGATGGCCACCTTTTTCCCCTTCACCACCACCTTTTGTGTCTTGGAGTTAGCAATTACATCCTCCACTCCTGTAGTACCGAAACATTTTTTATTTCAAGTTCCTTGAGCCAGCAATCAAATCCATGGTTTCCTTTTATTGCAACTACAAGTACATGAAAATTTGCAACATTCATGGAACATTTAGGCATTTGAACGTGGTTGAGGAATCAGCTTCAACTTTGAGATCAAATGATATACACCCAAGCATGTTGTCATTCTCTCACTTAAATCTCTAGTTGGTCATGTAGCCCCCTTCAAATCCTACTACGGATTGCAATAAACCTTCTAAGAATAATAATTAAATTATCCCAAATCTAAGCGATGTTTTATTAAAAAAAGGGAGAATATTATGATATCTCAATAACATTATGCCTTAATAAAACAAGGTGAGAACAAACAGACTCATCTTTAGCATCCTTTCCACAATCAATAGTAAATAACAAAATGTTGAGTAATCAAAAAGATTAGCAGGCTACAAAAGAAAGAAAGAAATAGAAATCTTCTCGAGACTGAGAGATTCAATGATTCAGCAAAAGGGAGCAGATGCACCGATCAGACCGGCATGCAGGTCATAGTAGAATTGTTACCATCAAAGTTCATCAGGATCTTCTTGACCTTCTTCGCGCATGCCTCACAGTTCATGTAGATCCGCATCGCAACCTCCTCTGGCGGCGGGGGCGATGGTAGTCGCACATCCTCCTTCTCCTTTCCACCATCTTTCACCGTGTATTTTGGCTTCTTGTCTGCCGCCTTGTCCTTGGTATTCTTGGCATCTGCCTTCTTCGCCTCCTAGAAAGCAATACAAAACCATCAAAATGTTGCCTTTATAGATGTCAGCAGAAAGCGAATCACGGACTAGCATCACCATCCTCACTCACCTTGCCCATGGCTTCCTTCCCTAAGGCACCAGGCCCTCCTCGTTGTGAATGAGCGAGCAAGTGGTCGATGGATCTGAGCGAACGAGTTTGTGGTGCCGATGGGGGTGGGAGGGTGTTGTCAGCTTATGTAGTGGGTAGGCATCACCAAGGTCTGCAAGATTCACATGGAAATGATTTTGGCCTAGCATTTCTATTTTGTCTCTCCTCTTCCCTTGGCGCACTCTCTCTCTATCTCTTAGGAGCAGCCAGTGTCTGGATTTCTCTAAAATTATTTCCTCCTCTCCTTTTTTTGTCTGACATTAATGAAAGAAACCAAGAGAAATAAAGAGAGTTGCATTTATTTAGTGAAATCTGGTGTGTTTGTATTTATATGTAACATTCAGATGTAGTATGCAGATATGGTGACAAGAACATCTTGCAGCAAGGTATAGTTTCGAAGCAGAGCAAGGGATAGCCGGATACAACACCCAAGAAAGTTCTTTTGGTTGCTTTCTCATTTTGGTTGCCTTCTTGATTCCCCCTACGCAGGGGGCGGATTCAGTGTTGTGGGGGCGAGGGCTGGAGCCCACCTACCCCCATTCTGCCCATGGAGCCCCGCCTACAATTTCTAGCCATGGGTGAAGAGGAAGAAGAAGGAGCAAATTAGCCTTTTAAGAACTAACAAAGGCACAAAAGCAATTTATTTTCAATTCGGATAACATCTATACAAATAAACGGTAGCATGTTATAGAATTGAGCAATTTCAGATTAACATATTCAATCTTCAATATGGGTGCAAATTTAGTGTGTCCTTCTATCACACAACAATCAATTGAACACCCCCCCCCCCTTATAATTGGCAGTTGATCTTCAGGACAAAATCAAGCAAGAAGAACCCATCCCTTACCATCATCTTTAAAAAGAATCATTCCGGTCAACAAGTTTTCACTATAGAGTTTCTCCATTTCTTCTAAAAACTGCTTGTTTCGTAAACCTACCATTTTTTAGCACCCTACCCTCTTTTAGCCCTTTGTAAAACAATGGAGCGTGGGGACTAGAGCCCCCCTACCCTATGATTAGTATGATTACCTCAAATGCTTAAGTACTTTGTAAAATAAATAGTTTATGTACTTTTATGCAAAATCATATTGCTTTACATTTTTCCTTTTTTTAGAACCCGTCAATTATGATTCTAACACCTAGATTATGAAGAAAATAATTAATTAAATATACTCATAGAAGTTTAAAACCCTAAAACCAAAATAGTAGCCCGAAGTATTATGCATCTGGTCTATGTGGTTCATTCATTAAAAAATACAGTAATGTTGTTGACGTATAATGTCGGTGATGACGATTTCACGTAACAACACATGATCAGCCTCGAAGATTTGCTTCACTTCG
>OAMR01000078.1:764739-793635 GCA_900205405.1 Echinochloa crus-galli
TATCCCACAACAATCAATTGAACCCCCCCCCCCCCTTATAATTGGCAGTTGATCTTCAGGACAAAATCAAGCAAGAAGAACCCATCCCTTACCATCATCTTTAAAAAGAATCATTCCGGTCAACAAGTTTTCACTATAGAGTTTCTCCATTTCTTCTAAAAACTGCTTGTTTCGTAAACCTACCATTTTTTAGCACCCTACCCTCTTTTAGCCCTTTGTAAAACAATGGAGCGTGGGGACTAGAGCCCCCCTACCCTATGATTAGTATGATTACCTCAAATGCTTAAGTACTTTGTAAAATAAATAGTTTATGTACTTTTATGCAAAATCATATTGCTTTACATTTTTCCTTTTTTTAGAACCCGTCAATTATGATTCTAACACCTAGATTATGAAGAAAATAATTAATTAAATATACTCATAGAAGTTTAAAACCCTAAAACCAAAATAGTAGCCCGAAGTATTATGCATCTGGTCTATGTGGTTCATTCATTAAAAAATACAGTAATGTTGTTGACGTATAATGTCGGTGATGACGATTTCACGTAACAACACATGATCAGCCTCGAAGATTTGCTTCACTTCGATGACGACCCGGTAATCTTGAGGTTCAGAGCGTGCAAGTCAATTTGACCTGTAATTGACAAGGAAAAAAAGCATGTCAAATTCACGGATCGGCTATGATTCTGAACTGCCCTTCCATAGATCGGATCGGCTAAGGTAGGCGATGATAGTTTGAAGTCCACGTTCATACTCATATCGGCTATACACTTGAAAGCTTAAAAGTAGATACGAAACTTGAATATAGACCGGATAAATTGGTGATAAAAACTAATATTTAACAAAATTAAATAAATAAATCTATTAAGATCCAGCCAATATCGATAACTTTGAACGTGAAAGCAAAGCAGAACAAAAATAACCTAAATCAGCTAATCTGATCGGCTATACAGTAACATTCGACAAATTTCTGTAGATACCGGATCTAGATAAAAGCGATGCGCTAAAACCAATCATCTAGTAATTACGGTAACTTTTAGGAGATCTACGACGAAACCACAGCGATACGCTCGGTAGTTAAAGCCTAGAGAGCACCAGGTAAAAGCGGAACTTACAAGCAAGTCGGAGATCAAGATGATGTAGCCCTGCGAAACTCGGAAGAACTCATTGAATCTACTGAAAATTAGGGTTGAAAGTAAATACAATGCAAGAATTTGAAATTGTTTGTTTGATTGGTGTGTATAGACTTTCTACACAGCCATCAGACCACTATTTATAGTCTAAATTATAGACTCCTTGTCAATTATGACTTACAAAATTGACCGAAAAGAAATAACACTTTCCTAATACAAAACTCTCCTAAAATAAGTCGAATTTGGTGTGGCCCCACCGCCACATGTGTCGATCAAGTCTTCGCCTATCAGCTGCATTAGCTCCATCGGTTTCCATCCACATCGGCTTCTGCCTCATCCGCCCTGGTTGGACCAACTCCATCGGCTTTGACTACATCGGCTCCAACTAGCTTCATCAGCTTTTGATCATTCTGACTTCATCGATTCTGAGCATATCGGTTGCATCATTCAAACCTTCATCGATTGTTTCCTTATCGTCGACATCAAACGTCGGCTTTATCGGCCGATCTCTCTTGACCATATCTAAGACCACCGGTGCGAAAAAAATGGTATCAACACATGCACCCCAGTTTTGGAATAAAATACCATTTTGTTCCGAAATTCTCTCGAGTAATGATCATCCTTTCCAGATGATTACAGCCTAAGGAGCCTAATAGTCACCATCACCCATGGAATTCTTCCGGTTAACTTCATCTCTGGAAGAACTCATCATCCCACATATGAATTTTACTATCCAGCGTCTGCAGCACGTCAACTTGGCTTCGGCCAATTGCCGATCCGCCCATACTTCGCTGACTTGGTGAAACCAAGGGAAAACATAAGCAGTGGATTGGAATATGGCCGTCTGAAGCAATTGATCCCTAGTTCAGAAACCATTTCTTTCTCTGATTGGAAAACAATGTCATTTTCCATAAAAATCCTTTAGAGAATGGTGGCCCGAGTGGCGTTCTCATCTGTTTTATGTCTCCGTCAAATCTTATTGCCAGCAGTTTGGCATCGAGTACACAGATTCAGAAGATGAGCTAAAGTTTTCTTGCAATTAGTCTCACTTTGCCTTTTATTCACATGATTCTTTATCCCTTTGAAAAATGAACCACAGGGCACAAGAATGGCTCCTGCAACCGAGAGTAACAGCGGCCGACTGATCAACTATGCTTCTCCATCGGCAAATCCCCATATCAGTCGTAATGCTCCATCACTCAAGGACATAACTACAGGCCGGGTGCCAAAGCGCAAAGCCGAAAAGGTAACTACTTCAAGGAAGAAACCAACTCCACCTTCTCCATCGGCTGCAGGCGCCATTGCTTCTCAGCAAGATGTGCTTCAGGTATTCCTTTAAGCTTCTACCAATTTTCCAGATCATTAAATTATTCGATCGGCTTTATATTTCTTGCATTTGAAGGCACTTGATTCCTCGATCCAGTAAGATGTATCAATATCAGCTCCGGGAGCCTCAACGGAACAAGGAGTAGTCCCTTCAGGGTCAAGACCCGAATCTCCATCAGCAGCTATCATTAACATCCAGGTATTATTTTCTTTGCATCCCCTTTTCTCATGCTTCTTTTACTAATATTAAACAAATACAGCCTAAACAATCGGCTCCCGGATCGGCTCGACCGTCGTCAGCTCCCAAGAAAACAGTGCATGAAGAACAAACAGTCGATCCAGAAACATCCGATGCCCATGGCGCGTCTTTAACTCAGGTATGTAAACACATTGTCTTTTCTTCCACAAATGCATTTTCTTCATGCTGGACTATATTAGTATTTGATAAAATAGCCTGAACAGGCTTCCTCTCCATCGGCTCATCCACCTCTAGCTCCAGAGGAACCAATGTTTGAAGGGTGAACAGCCGATTAAGAAGCATCCTTCCTGGGCCTGTACGTAAATGAAAGAACCAAGCTCCAAGAGTTGCTGCCTCTCCTAGACCAAGACATTGGTCTATTGGTCCAAAATGCCGGGCCAATACGGAGCATCTTCCGTACTTTAAAAGGACAACTCCCAGCTGATGTCGAGGCGACTCATATCCCAGCTGCATAGATAGAGAGCTCGTTCAGGTTCTCCAAGCAAGGCAAAGGCTAGCCGATCGACAACAGCAGGAAGAAGTCAACAAAGAGAAATCAGGCTTCAAAGCTCGGGCCGATGATCTGCAATCCAAGATTGCTCTTCTTTATTCTTCGCGGCCGATCATAGTGGGCACTATTGATCGTCTTAAAGCAAAGAGAGCCGAATTGATGAAAGAAATTGAGAGGATCACCAAAGAGATCAACGCCAAGGAAGAAAAGCTGGCTAACCTCCCTGAGACCATCAAGTCTATGAAGGAAGAAATGGGAAGCTGTGTGTGTGTGCCAAGCCATCCGCCTTCACAAGAGCACACAGTCGATCCCTGGAACAAATGATCGGCCTCAAAGATTTGCTTCACTTTGATGACAAGCCGGTAATCTTGAGGTTCAGAGCGTGCCAATCAATTTGACCTGCAATTAACAAGGGATACAAACATACAAAATTCAGAGATCGCCTATGATTCCGAACTGCCCTTTCGTAGATCAGATATCATATCGGCTAAGGTAGCCGATGATAGTTTAAAGCCCACATTCGAGCTCAGATGGGCTATATACTTAACAGACTTAAATAAATAAATCTATTAAAATCCAGCCAATATCGATAACTTTGAACGTGAAAGCAAAGCAGAACAAAATAACCTAAATCGGCTAATATGATCGGCTATACAGTAACATTCGATAAACTAGTGTAAATACCAGATCTAGATAAAAGCGATGCGATAAAACCTATAATCTAGTAGATACGATAACTTTTAGGAGATTAGACGAAACCATAGCGATACGCTTGGTAGTTAAAGACTAGAGAGCACCAGGTAAAAGCAGAATTTACAAGCAAGCCGGAGATCAAGATGATGAAGCCCTGCGAAACCCAGAAGAACTTGTTGAATCTACTGAAAACTAGGGTTGAAAGTAAATGCAATGCGAGAATATGAAATTGTTTGTTTATTAGTGTATACAGACTTTCTACGCAGCCATCAGGCCACTATTTATAGTCTAAATTACATACTCCTTATCCACTACGACTTACAAACTTGATCAAAAAGAAATAACACTTTCCGAATACAAAACTATCCTAAAATAAGTCAAACTCGTTGTGGCCCCACCGCCACATGTGTTGACCAAGTCTTCGCCTATCAGCCGTATTAGCTCCATCAGCTTCTGCCTCATCGGCCCTGGTTGCACCAACTCCATCGGCTTCCATCCACATCGGCTTCTACCTCATCGGCCCTGGTTGCACTAACTCCATCGGCTCCAGCTAGCTTCATCAGTTTTTGACCATTTTGATGTCAAACCTTCATCGGATGTTTCCTTAGCTTCGACGTCAAACGTCGGCTTTTATCGGCCATTCTCTCTTGACCATATCTTTGACCACCAGTGTGAAAAAAATATCAACAAATGCATAGTGAATACATGTTGGAGCATACAACAAAGCTTTGAGTGGCGAGCGGTGCTAGAGCCTTGTCAAATAGAGATCTAGACTATGGATTGGACGACAGATATGCACCAAGGCGGACTGGTTTTATCTTCTAGTAGACTGCTGGAGTGTGGGGCCTCAATTTTACAGCATGCAGCAATGTATGGACATACATGGTCATGACCCCCTTCGGGCTTGGGCCCCGGCCATCGCCAATGCTGCTTTGGGCCAGAGGTGAATGGAATTAGGAAGGAAGGCTAGTGCAAGGAGTTTCAGTGGGTGGAAAAAATGAGAGTGAGGGGGGTGGGCCGGTATTGGAATTAACCAAGGGGAAAACGGGCCGGGTTCTTATTTTCCCATTCTTTTTTAATTTTGGGATTATTTTAATTTCAAATCCAACAAAAAATCTAGATTAAATCCAAATATCGTTTTCAAACCAGTGTGGCATCATGTAATGCCTGCTGCTCATTTTCTTTATCGTGCAAGCTAACGATTTGAGTGAGCACCATCCGCCAGCCTTCAAGCCACACTGCCACAGCTGGTCAAGGCGTCCAATGTAACCGATCTAGCCGTTCTTGTGCCTACATGTGCTCGTGATTGATTGCTACACTACCCTCCACCACGGTGATGTCCACAACATATAAGGGTTGTCATCTATTTGAGCGAACATAGATGATCGAAAACGATCCGAAAAGATATTTGTTCTGGTATGGTTGGTTTAGTGTGAGTGAGTGTAGAATCAACATGGAGTGTTCGCTTGCGACTTAAATGGGCCACCTGTTTCTATTTCTACCATATTGAGCAAGTGACGCTGTGTGAAGCGTTGCCAAGGATCTTCAATTTGAAACAGGACTACTACAAATAAACTTGACGACACAATCTATACGTAGCAAATCATCAAGGATTATCTATCAGGATACACTGATTGCAGGATGGTGCCACAGTATATGAGAGTTTGAGAAGACGGATTTGCTGCATCATAAGGAAACAAAGAGCATTTGACATTTTTAGGATAGCATGATCTTATATTTAATTTGATATATGTGGATCAGGGTAGTATAGTTATATTAGAAACGTTTGAGATTCATAGATTGGTCAGGAGCAGCATACACATTGGTGTTTGTGGTATGGGTAGAAAATACATAGTATATCCGAAAAAAAGAGTTACTAAGGGCAAGTACAACCGTGTAGACAGCTTGCTGTCTTTTTAGCCAAACAGACAGCTTAAACAGACAGTTTTATACAATGGTATAGACAGCTTGCTGTCTGCAGGGTATTTAATTCATCATTTGACACAAAAATCATGATGATCTATGCATATTTGATCTTTGTAGACATGTTTGTTGCATACATGAGACAATGCACCACACATTCAAATATTCCGCATTACTCATAAAATAAACATGTATATATAATTATTATATATATAATGGTCTTAGGAATACATGATGTGATATAATAATAAAGTCGCCATTTCATTGGACACATGGCTCTAACCTCCTCTTGGCCCATAACGCCGCCATATGTGCTCAACTAAATCATTCTTGAGTTGTCGATGTGTAGAGGCAGCCCGGATCTCCGCGTTTCTGTTAAGCACCTCGACAAAGCATGGATTAGGGTTGTCACTTCTTTGCACTTCCGGTGGTAAGACAATGGTTGCACTTGGATTTTCATTCAAATCCAATGGTATTTTAACCAAATCCTTTTCATCTTCCACTATCATATTATGGAGGATAACGCAAGCTTGCATTATATTAACAACATCATTCCTTTTCCACATCCGTGCTGGACGGTTGACAATATCAAAACGGGATTGCAACACGCCAAAAGCGCACTCGACATCCTTCCTTGCCCCTTCTTGTCGTTGTGCATATAATTTATGTTTCTCCGTTTGAGGTTTTCTTATTGTCTTCACGAAGGCAGCCCACTCGGGGTATATTCCATCGGCCAGATAATACCCCGTGTCATACTGCGTTCCATTTACAATATAACTCACTCGGGGGGCTTCTCCTTTTATCGCATGAATGAACAATGGTGACTTGTTTAACACTTGGATATCATTTTGAGACCCGGCGTTCCCAAAAAAAGCATGCCATATACGGAGGTCCCGAGATGCTACCGCTTCAAGGATCATTGTAGGTTTACCTTTGAAACCATTGGTAAACATGCCTGCCCAACCTTTTGGACAATTCTTCCATTGCCAATGCATACAATCAATACTTCCTATCATGCCTGGAAAGCCACGAGCTTCATTGTCTTGTAAAATTTTTTCTAGTTCATCACTTGTCGGAGGACGCAAGTACTCGGTACCAAAACATTCAATTATCCCTTCGGCAAATTTTCCTAAACATTCCAAAGAAGTGCTCGCTGCAATCTTCAATACCTTATCTAGTGCGTCAGCTGGTGTGCCATATCCTAGCATACGAATGGCTGCAGTGCACTTTTGTAGAGGTGAGTGGCTATCTCGACCCGTTGCATCAACTCTTTGGGTAAAAAATATATCCCAATTAGACAGGGTATCGACAATTCGAAGGAACAAAGGCTTATTCATCCGAAACCTCCTCCGAAACTGCTCATCGGTATAGATAGGATTTGCTGAAAAATAATTAGCAACTAAATCTTCATGTCCCTTTTCTCTTGGCCTAGGTATGTACCTTCGAGGTCCACTTTGACGCTGGCGACGGCGAGGTGGCTCAGAAGAAGATCCCTCGATTTTGGCCTTCAATTTATCGCCAATCTTCCTTCGAAACGATTCCATTATTTCATCTTCGGCGAGACACCATCAGAGCCTTCGCCTGTATCTGCACCATCAGAGCCTTCGCCTGTATCTGCACCATCAGAGCCTTCGCCTGTATCTGCACCATCAGAGCCTTCGCCTGTATCTGCACCATCAGAGCCTTCGCCTGTATCTGCACCATCAGAGCCTTCGCCTGTATCTGCACCATCAGAGCCTTCGCCTGTATCTGCACCATCGCCAACAGGTAGCACTCCACCAGAGCCTACGCCTGTGCCTGCACCATCACCACCAGTAGGGACTCCATCGCCAGAGCCTATGCCTGTGCCTGCACCATCGCCACAAGGGGGCACTCCATCGCCACCAGAGGCACCAGAGTCATCCATCGCCAAAATGTGATGCATACAAGTCACAGAGCAGATCAGTTTATATACAACTGCATACACGGCAGTTGACCCCTCATTTCACATTCCATTTCACATCACATCAATTCACAGTTTATTGACATTCCATGCCACATCAGTTCAGCACACGATTTCAGTTCACATGACCCATCAGTTCACACGTTTCAGATCAGCACATGAGTTCACATGACATTTCAGAATAGCAAAAGAAAAACAATTCCACCAGAAACATAAATAAATAGATATGCTTGCAAGTTTTGCCGCAATGACCCATCATTTCACACGCAATTCAGATGACATAAATCAGCACAAAAAAAAACTGATAACTTGCATTTCCTGGCAGCACATCATCCTCAACTGATCAACATTCTACCAGGCAGCACACCATCCTCAAGTGATCAGCATTTCCTGTATGGAAAAGAACTAAACTTCAGATTGACAGGCATTAGTCTGACAAGCATACAGTTAGCATACAGATTGCCAGCTAATTTTCAGATTGCAGATTTTGCAAGTTTAAGAGCAATTTCACAAGTATAAGAGCATAACAGAATCTCAGGTTTTAAATATCACTCAGAGTCAAAATAAATAGCAACAGATGGAGAACTGACAACAAAAGATTTAAGCAGTAGAACAGATTATCATAGCACAGACAAACTCACCTCAATTATCAGCAAATATTTTCTTCTGTAAAAACTTCAATGTCTTTCCATGGTCAACCTTTTCTTCATCAGACATCAGACTTGTGTCAACTGAAAGAAGGCGGTTATATGTCTCATACATCCTAGCTTCAACTTCTAATTTTCTTGCCTCTCTTTGCACCTTTGCTGCCTCCATTTGCATCTTTGCTTGTTTGATCTTCTCGGATGATAGCTTCTGTTGTACTTCCAATACTTTCAGCCTATTTGCATTATGTTCATCCTGGATTTTAGCAAATTTGTCTAGCTCCTCAAGATCAATATGTTCCACCTCCTTACTTTTGGCATATTTTAGTTTTTTAGCAGCTTTTTGCCCCATTGGTCTTGGTTGTTCATCAAGATCATCTACAGGGCTACTATCCTCTTCATCCTTGTCTGGGCCTGAACCTTTTGTTGCTGCTCTTTTTCTTGCTGCTTTGAGTCCATTGTTGTATGTGATCCACTTTGCTTCAGTTTTTACCATGTTCCATACTTCCAACAACACAAAAGGACCTAGATTTTGTTTTTCATTGTCTTTTACATAGAATACATGGGCCTTCTCAATCCACATTTGATCATTATAGCCACTTGTATAAATCATCCTAGCCTTCAACCAAGCACAATGAAAAAGGTCAGTCCACTTATTTACCTTATGAAACCGGTCCTTGATTTGCTTGGCATTCCTTTTCCTCTGACTCGGTGTAGCATGTACCAAATATTTTGCAAGTATACGAGCATAACAGAATCTCAGGTTTTAAATAGCAGCAAAATATCACTCAGAGTCAAAATAGATAGCAACAGATTGACAATTGACAGCAAAAGATTGAATCAGTAGATTTAAACAGATTATCATAGCACAGAGAAACTCACTTCAATTATCATCTAAAATTTACCAAGTCCCTAAAATTTCCTGAATAACATCTAATCAAAGTGCAGAGCAATACTTTCCTGAAATTTACCAAGTGCAGGGCAATACTTTCCCTGAATAACATCTAATCAAAGTGCAGAGCAATACTTTCCTGAAATTTACCAAGTGCAGGGCAATACTTTCCCTGAATAACATCTAATCAAAGTGCAGAGCAATACTTTCCTGAAATTTACCAAGTGCAGGGCAATACTTTCCCTGAATAACATCTAATCAAAGTGCAGAGCAATACTTTCCTGAAATTTACCAAGTGCAGGGCAATACTTTCCCTGAATAACATCTAATCAAAGTGCTATCCCTGAATTTCCCTGAATAACATCAAACCAATACTTTCCCTGAATTCCACATCTCTATGGCTAATTACTAGATAACGGCTCTGCTATAGGTAACGGCAACCTGGCTAATTTCACATCTGCCAAATTTTTGCAATTTCATCACACAATCAAGTTCAAAAGTGCGCACCATGTTGCAGGATCTGAAGATTGAAAGTCCCAGTGTTGACCGCCGGCGCTGCTGAAGAAGCCGCCGTTGTTCCCGTTGAAGAAGTTGTTCCCGTCGGTGTAGGACCTTGGTGGTGGAGTAGCCGCCCAGCCTAAACCCTTCTGCATCGGCGCCGCCGCACCCTTCTGCATCGCCGCCGCTGCTCCCTTCTGCATCGCCGCCGCTGCTCCCTTCTGCATCGCCGCCGCCGCACCCTTCTGCACCGCCGCCGCCGCACCCTTCTGCTTCGCCGCCGCCGCTGCAGGAGCCTTGCGCCTCCGAGCCGCATCCAACCGCAGCAGATCTTGCGTCGCCGCCGCCGCCTCCTTCCGTGCCTGTCGCGACATAGTGGAGAACGGGACCAAATGAGACTAGGGTTCCATGGGAGAGACGAACGAACTATTTAACAGGGGAGGGAGCTCATCTGGCGGGAGAATTAGGCGCGAAGCTCGCGCGCCAAGTGAATCCCCGCGGCGCGCACGGGATCCAGCTCCTGCGTCGTCTCCGCGCGACGACTCGTACAGCGGCTTCCTCCCTCGTCGAGACTCCTGGGAACACGAGCCCAAGTCGTCGCCGAACGAGACGACGGCCGCCGAGCAACGCACCGCGCGGGAGGGGGTTTTCGCAAATATTCCCTTGCATGTCTACGGCTCTCGCCGGCCGTTGTACATGCCCTAAGCGATAGTAGTATAAGCTCCTGCTCAATCTATTGAGTGGGAAACTGGGACGGATTGCTAGTCCCGGTTCCCAAAACCGGGACTAAATGACGTTTCTCCACTAGTGTAGTGTCAATGCATGTACAGTTCATATCCAGCCATACACTTTGCCCCCTTTATATCTTTGTTTTCTCAATAGGCATGGCAATTGGGGCTGCAGGCATCCACCAGTGGGATGCTGAGGCCGGAATTTTTGCTTTATCTAAAAAAATAGGCATGGCAACAAGGAGAGGTGATGGAGACTTAATAGAGAAAGGTTAATAAGTAAAATAACCCCCTAATCCATCTTCAAGCGCACTACCAGTATCGAGAAAGTGAGGGGAGTTTAGAGAAAGGGAAGAAATAAAAGAGGAAAATTGGTGGCCTTGATACTGATGATCCGGATGGCACACATTTATATTTTTCACGAGATCCAACGTTTTTCCTAAACTGCTTATGGTTGCAAGGAACTCAACCCAACGGCGGGCTTGAAGTTCAGGTTTCTAAAAGAAAAGAACTCCCCTGACATTTTCCTCGTAGCTGGAGAACGTACTGTTTATTCGAGTAAAGTTCACTCAATGTGCAGGTGCAGCGAAGAAGTTAGACACAGCTAGTAGTTCAAGGGGGGCCAACAATAACAACCTTGACAGAGCATTTGCTATGGAACTTCGTAATTCCATTGTACAATTTTACAATCTGGTTAAGTCGTACTGATTCTACAACTGCGCTGCTAACTTCTCTCTTCTCTGTAATGTGACAAAACGATCTCTCTTGCTCGCGTACCTTGCTTGGTTACGAATTATGTATGTATGGGACCTCAAGTTAATTTGACAATTGGTACGGGGTGCATCCAATGCATGGTTTAATGCAGGAAATCGTGCAGCAGATTCGGTTCAGAGCTACTGTTATAGTGCCGCGGAAGTGGAGTTGAGATGTTCTTTTACGGGTACCTCTCGTGCGAACTCTAATGTCATACTCAACGCATCAGTACCACTTGACACTGATCGTTGAGCCGCCATGTGATCAGTGTCAAGTGCAAAGGGACGCTGACATGAGCCAACAGCGCAGGGCCAAATGGTTAAGCGCCCTATCAGTGCCCTGACAGAGCAGAGCTCTCTTCGTCAAGGCCGGCTGGCCCAGCTCTGTCATCTGCTCCATCGGGATTAACAGCACGGTAATCCTAAGGGCATGTGCAAAAAATAGAATGATCTTCCAAGTAATCCTACATAGGCCTTGTTTAGTTTCAAAAAGCAACTCCCAAATTCACTATATAAAAAAAAAGATTCCCCATCACATTAAAATGTCATAACATGCATGGAGTACTCTACGATGAAATCAAAAACTGATTGCACAGTTTTGTTGTATTCTGCAAGACGAACATTTTGAGCCTAATTAATCAATTTTTGGACAATTTTTCGCACATACAAACGAAATGCTACAATGGCACAATGATTACGAAGAGACCCCAAACTCCTAAATTTAAAAACTAAACAAGGCCATGACTATTAATGATGGACGGCTTGAGAATCAGTGTTCAGTGCAAAGGACACACTGGCATGAGCCAATGGCGCCAGGCCGAATGAATGGCAGAGCTCCCTCTTCTTCGCTTCGGGCGCCAACTAACTCTGTTCAAGCTAACGACCTGGCCCACAGGGAGGCCCAGTAATACCTATTTGATTGAGCCCATGGGCCTCTCGCAGATCACTAGCCGGGTTCCTTTTCCGTTGTATCATCATCCAAATCCATGTCAAATTGCCAATACTGCTCGTTGCAATGCGACAAGGCAGCCAATGTTGCGTTGCAGAGTACGTACCAGGATTTTTCTCCCATGTTCCATTCGGAATACTGAAGCCAGTTTTTGCTTTGCTTGAAGCTACCGTACCTTCAGGACAGCCAACTCGACCCGATAAATGTTCTTCGTCATTGCCACACAAGTAGGTTTTGGTGCGGCAACGATGAATATGCCTCTCAAACTAGTCAAATGCTAAGTGTCCCGAGCCAAGGACACTGACAAGAGCCAATCGCACAGCGCCAACCAAATTTGAGCTTTTTTTTTTTGATACTTAAATTTGAGCTTATTAGTTCAGTGGTGCGGCAGAAGAGAGATCAAAGCGCTGCTGCCTTCTGTCTGCTCACTCGTAGGGCCAGAAGTAGTGCATGTGTACTTCATTGAGCCCATTGCTCCTTTTGCGTACACCGGCGCAGGTGTGCCCGTCCTACTATGTTCATGTCATTAAATTCATGCATCATGCCTCTGAAAAAACATGAATTCTCACCCATAAGTATATATTTCGGTACTTGTGATAACAATTCAGAACGACACGGGAAGCAGGGCAGAACACGCGCAAGAAAAGGTCTTCAAGTTCAAACGGTTTCTTTCATGCGGTATCGTACATCCGAAACGAAATTATTTCCCTTCACCAAATGGCTGCTGCACAGGTATAACTCAGACCTGCTCTCTCTACGGCAACTAGCAGTATCAAAATCAAAAAGGTCTCCGATTCCAGGGCTACTCCAAGAATCTACAGGGGTTTCTTTCAGAAGGGGCAGGTGATGGGGTCGCGCTGCAGCGCCTTCTGCACCAACCCCGTCTGCTCCTGCACGTGCACCGAGTAGAAGCCCGTCGCGGTGGCCGCCGACGGGCCCCTGCCGACGTACTTGATGTCCTCGATGCTGCCACGGCCCAGCGCCTTCATCGCTGTCAGCAGGCGGGGGTTGATGTAGCTGTACGCACCCATGTTCATCGGCTCCTCCTGGCACCACACGATCTCGGCATCTGTACAACAGAAACACACAGGCAGATGGAATATATCAGCCTGTTTCTTGATCACTAGGATAAGTGTGATTCAATAGAATGAAATGCCAGTTATCCCTCCAGATCCAGCTACCAATACCGGATCAATGAAAATGGAGGAATGCCCAACTGGAAAAAAAACATATCCTAGTTCACAAATGAGTATGCAACCATGCAAGCCTGCATTGTTTCTTGATGGGTTAAATCTGAACCATGCAACAGAACGAAAACGAGCTACTTATTCAGTAAACATACTTGGATATCTCTTCAACTCGCGCTGGATGAGGTCGTAGGGGAACGGGCAGAGCTGCTCAACTCTACATATAGCAACATCAGTGCGCTCCGTCTTCCTTCTTTCTTCATCCAGTTCATAGTATACCTGAAACAATAGCAAAAAAAAAGGTCAAATAACAGCTTGCAGACTATAAAAAGCGAAACATCGTTTTCTTGAAAACACAGCTCACAAGGATGACACAACCTACCTTTCCAGAGCAAAGAACTAGACGGTTGATTCCTTCCTCAAGGTCCTTGTGATTATTCTGGTCCTTTATGAGCCTCTTGAAGCGTGTCCCTTGCTTGTCAAATCCAGGGTGGCCCGCAAGATCATCAAACTCAGATAGATTCGATTTGCAGTCCTTGTGGCGAAGGAGGTTCTTTGGGGACATCACAATCAAAGGCTTCCTGAAGTCCCGGTGTATCTAGAAACAGAGGAAAACTATTTCAGTACATCATAAGAAGGTTTCGAACAAGGAAGGACATAAATTGCAAAGATTTTTCACCTGTCGACGCAGAACATGGAAGTAATTTGCAGGAGTCGTTACATTCACAACCTGCCAATTGCACTCCTGGATTTGCTTCCGCAGTGTTGGATCCATCTCAGGTATAACATAAGGGTTGTCATCACTCATCTGCAATACAGTTGTTGATGTTTAATAAAAATAACCAAAAAATTATCAGCATCTATAATCCACAAAATTGCACTTCAATTCTCGATTTTATCATTTTGCAAGAGTTGCAATTAAATTTCAAATATGCTCTCTATCACAAGTATTTCCAAGCATGTATCAATGAACTAAAATTAAACATGTTTCTCTGAAATCAAAATAAAACTTAAAACTGCAAAGTATCTAGAAATAACTGCAAATCCATCAATATACCAAGTGCAAGTGGATGTGGTGCAGTCGCTAGTTAAAACTCTAAGAGAAGACGAAGCACAAGTTAATGTTGTACGGCGAGCAACCGTGTATAAATTTGGGCACTTCCAAGAAAGATATTTGTATTTATGTATTTAACTGCTTAATTTTGAGCTCATGACAGAGAAAGCCATTCAAGCAACAAAGAAAAAAAAATCTGGTAAATGATAAGGCATTTGACAAATGGAACAAGTACTTACAGAGAAAAAATGAGTATGATTATGGCAGAACTAATCTACAGTAAGTGACCTCAATTGTTCCTTTCAAGTGTATGGATACTAATTCAAACACAAGAGATAAATGTAGCTGCATCTTCGCAGCTAAACATGCAAAATAGTACCTGAAGAAAGCGCTCCAGTCTTGCACTAGAATGTTCAGGCCCCTGACCATCATATCCATGAGGAAGGCAGACGACAAGGCCAGTCTGGCGGAGCCATTTTGACTCCCCACTACTCAGGAATTGATCGAATATCACTTGAGCTCCATTTGAAAAATCACCAAACTGAGCTTCCCAAATGACCAGTGAGTTCGGGTTCTCCATGGAGTAACCCAACTCAAAGCCCAAAACAGCAAATTCTGACAGGGAACTGTTGAAATAGTTGCAGACTGGTCAGGTCAAACAACACCGGACAGACTATTAAAAGGGAAAATAGTTAGGCACGAAAGAACGTCCACATGTTCTTATATTCCAGCTCCCAACCTTAAGGCTATCATTCCCTAAAGGACAGCACCAAATTTGTCTCCATCTGAAATTAAAGCTAATGATTTGGTAGTTACTAGGTCCACAATTTTTTGTACTGAATTTCGTATATTTTGCATCTGAAAATTTGTACAGTTAAAGATGGCACATGAGCATGTGGGAATCAGTCATGAAATCCAACTAACATTGAATAAATCATTCAGCTCTGTATCTGAGTTGATTTAATATTATTACTAAATCTCAGTACTCATTGTGCTTAATTAATATTTTTTGCCTCATCTACATCATCTCAGTGCCTATAATGCATGAAATAAAGCATACACAGCAATACCATAAGTTAAGAATCCTATCCCTGCCAGATGTTTCTGTCTTTCTGCTGCAACACATGTTCTTCTCAATTCACCGGTAATTACTATAGCACTATCTCAGATGTTCAAATTAAACTATTGATATGTTCGAATCAATTTCATTCCTAGAATTAATGACAGCAATAAAAAACATACAATACATCAAAGTCATTGGCATAAAATGCCTTGTTTTGAAAATTTTAATTACTCACTATGTGGAGAAAGAAATCTACTAGTGCAGCCTACAGAATTCATACCTGTTGCTCACAGTAAAAAGCTCCTCATCTTGGTTCATAACAAGATTATCAAGCGGACAGTACCGCTCTCCAGTTTCCTGGTCATGGATGACAGAATGACGGTGACTGAATGTACCCCTCTCAACATCCTGACCACTTAACCTGACATGGTTCCCCTCAACTATAAGAGTGGCAAAAGCAAGTGCTTCACCCACTGCCCAATCAATGCCTTCTCCAGTCTCAATCATCTGACGCCGCAGATCAAAAATCTTCTTCACAGCCCTATGGGGCTTGAAATTTTCTGGCAGAGTAGTCATAGCTTCTCCAACACGTTTTAGAATTTCTGGCTTGACACTGCATGGTTGCAATGAAATGCATTGCAAGAAGAGTATTTACTCAAAGTGTGTTTTACAGGTAAAAATTACTCAAAATGTGTTGAGAAACACAGAAAACAAAGAAAACTGGAAGAGAAGGAGCTATTTACCCGGTGTTTCTGATACGTGAAATCTGCTCCGGGGACTTGAACCCAGTCCAATAAGCTGAAAGCCAGTCCCTCTTGTTGGGGACATAGTCTTTGCTGTTCTTAAATTCCTCATTTAGTATAGTGCTGACCTTCTTGTTTAACCTGTCAATATCTTCCTTGGAGATCTTCCCAGATTCTAATAGCTTATTTTGATAAATCTCAAGTGCACTAGGATGGCTCCGGATCACCTGGTACAAACAGAAAAGAACTTCCCAGATGTGAACGTGCACATATGACAGTGACAGGAGTAACACCAAAACTTAACAAAATTTGATTTCAGAATCATTATTAATCATGGACTTGTATTAATTCTTCTGAGTCTGATACCAAAAGATACATAATAAATACTTGAAGCCCACTTTTTTTTCCTTCAGCATATAACTAGATGCAGTACAAAAGATATCATTACTCAAATGGTACGGCAAGAATCGGGAGGGATAAATATTTGAAGACAGAGTGTACGCATAAATTTGTGCCAGAACTTCATAAGGTAGGCAAAATGAACAAGAACCTATTATACCTTGTACATTTTAGGTTGGGTGAATGAGGGCTCGTCAATTTCATTATGGCCAAATCGCCTGTAGCATACGATGTCCACCACCACATCTGAATGAAACATCTGTCGCCATTCTGCAGCAAGCTCACAGACATGAACCACGGCCTCCAAATCGTCACCATTGACGTGGAAAATCGGAGCATCCAATGCTTTTGCTACATCTGTGCAATACTGTGAGGATCTCCCTGACCTTGGATCAGTAGTGAACGCAACCTGATTGTTGACCACAATATGTATTGTCCCACCAGTGGTGTAGTTTTCGAGTGCACTGAGATGAAGGGTCTCATACACAACGCCCTGCCCTGAGAAACTACCATCACCATGCAGCAATACACCCAAATTCTTGGTCCTGTCACGATCATTAGAATAGTACTGTTTTGCTCTTGTCTTCCCAGCAACAACAGGATCCACTGCTTCCAAATGACTCGGGTTTGCAACCAGTGACAGATGAATTTGTTTCCCACCCCTGGTAGGCCTATCATAGGAAGTTCCTAGATGGTACTTGACATCACCAGTCCCTGTATACAGCCCCTCCCCTTCATTAACAGGCTTGGTACCACCGCTGAACTCACTGAAGATCTGTCGCAAGGGCTTACGCACAACATTTCCCAGAACATTCAGCCTGCCTCTGTGTGGCATCCCAATGACAATACTCTCGACACCAAGATCAGCTGCCCTGTCAAACATCTCCTTCATGCCAGGGATCAGAGTCTCTGCACCTTCAAGACCAAACCGCTTTGCGGTGGTCCACTTGGTCGCCAAGAAATTCTCAAACTGTGTGCTCCAGATAAGCCTATCGAGCATGACCTGGCGACGATCATAGGTGTACTCCCTTGGGTTAACCGTCTCGATCTTATCCCTGAGCCAGTTACACTTGTCTCTGTCAGGAATGTGCATGTACTCATAACCAACGGTGCCGCAGTAGGCCTGCTCGAGCCTCTCCAGCACGGAACGCAGTGTCTGCACAGGCCGGTTCTCCGACAGGAACCCCGCCATCCTCCACACCCCCAGGAAGAACTCGCGGTCCAAGTCCGCCTCTGAGAAGCCATAGAAGGCCGGGTCCAGCACGTCCGGGACCGGGCGCTCCTCCAGCCCGAGCGGGTCGAGCTTGGCCTTCAGGTGGCCGCTGACCTGGTACGCCCTGACGAGCAGCAGCAGCCTCATGCTCTCCTGGATGGTCTGCCCGGAGAGGCCGGGCGAGGTGGCGGCGGCCTGGCCGACGAAGTTGCGGAAGAAGTTGTCCCACGACTCGTCGACGGAGCTGGGGTCAGCCTCCCACGCCCGCTGCAGCTCCTCGAGGTAGACGCTGCTGGTCCCGTCGAGGAAGCTGTCGGTGAGGCGCGAGAGCGGCACCGCGCGGGGCGCGGGCGCGGGGAACCGGCGCGGGCGCGTCGAGTGGAAGTAGCGCGCCGGCGCGGCGCCGGGGACCGCGCCGCCGCCGCCGCCTCCTCCGGCGAAGGGGCTCGCCGCGGCGCGCGAGAGGAGGTTCCGCCGCAGCGCCACCCGAGCCAGCCCGGACGCCGCACGGAACAGCCCCATTCTCTCAGATCGAGCTTCGCCGAGACCGCGGGAGGGCGCGCGCGTGCGTGGGTGTGGACTGCCTGCCTTCTCCTTCCCCGGAATCTAGCCTCCCATCAGCCGCCGGCGCACGCGATCGAAGGCACGCTCCCACCACCTGCACACGCCACAGGAATAGCAGATTGATTTTAGTCTCGATGCGCAACAGCCGCAGCAACAAATTAGGCCACCGAAATTCAAGCGCGGTAGAACTGAATTTAGCACCCCGAATCTAACTAATCTCGATCGGCGGCAGGCATAGCCACGCACCGCGCAGATCAACAATCACAGGCAAAACTGGGGACTCCTCACTCCCATCAGAGATCGGCCGCTCGGGTGCAGACCACCGAGACCCGAAATATCTCCCACCACAACCCTAGTAATTAGGAAGGAACACTAGAGATTCCGCAGCAACCCGCCCGATCCGACCAAACACGAGGGGAGATCGCGCCACGGGGGAGACACGGCACCGCGGGAGCAGCGAGCGGGCGAGGCTTACCAGTGGGGTGGGAGAGGTGGATGGAAGCCGGGAAGGGTCACGCGCCGCCCCGACGCGCTCCGGTGGTTCGGGAAAGGAGGCGATGGGGACGGGTTCGTTGGAGAGCCCCGTCTCTGCCGCGTGATGATAAGGGCGGAGCAGTGGCGGCCGTGGCCCCCCGGTGGTGGTGGTGATGCCGATAGATTTGAACGGGAGAGATGATGGGAATGAGATGCGATGGGATGAGGAAAGGTGGAGGTGTGGTGGGGCCCGGACGCCAGCGTCGCGGTTTCGCACGGAGCGGGCCCACAGGCTCCTTCTGGATGGCCAAGTGGGCTGGCGGATTGTTCCGCACTTCCGCGAGCCCGGCCCGCGCATCGCATGGCTGACGAGGCGAAAAGTCAGAAATACGCAGCTGGCACGACGGAAGGTTCACGCCCGAGGACCCAGTTCATCAGGCTGCCCGCACTGGTGCTCGGCATGCCGAGCGGTATCCCGCCACGTCGGAAGATTCCGTTCGGGAAGGCGGTTTGCGAGCTGCGTGGTTCGGAAGAATCTGCTGGATTGGCGATGCGTGATTCACGGGATCCGAAATTAACGGATATGATGATCCGAAATTAACGGATATGATATGTTTTCATTTCAAAAAACTCGACGCGTTACAAGAGAACCAGGTCAAGTCTCTCGCACGCTCGGGGCTGGGCGCCGCACTACGACTCGGCGTGTTCTGAGAGAACCAGGCCAAGTCCCTCGCACGCTCGGGGGCTGGGCGTCGGGTAGTTTTCGGTACGTCTACACGACCTCTACTGAGCCACTCAAGTGGTCGGACACAGTTCACCACCACCAGAACGAACATGTTTATATTCTATACTTCGCGAATCGCGAAATTTACAAAGGAAAAGTACATCCGGCTAAAGGCCATTCAGGGATACAAAGATATGAGCCCCTTGCTACAGGGCTCCTAGACCACTTTAGTTAGGTGTTCAACACACAATCGCCGGAACCGGTCTCCACAGCTTTCTCGACGATTTTCTTGTGGCATCACACCAACTAAGGACCTCGTGGCTGCATTGCTGAAGGAGGGCAAGGACTAGACACCACCATTGATGGTGCCTAGGCTCGGACCGCGCCACTCGTCCTCGATGGGGCCGCGAAATCATCAATTCGGCATCATTCGCTAACTTCCTGATGAAAAGTACACTTACCGCTGCCTCCTCACCCGGTCCCACCAAGAAATAGGCACCTCCCCTGCCTATGAGAAGAGCGATGTCCGACTCCTTTCCCGCAGCATTTGCACCACCCTTCGACGATTTTCTTATGGCATCAATGGCGAACACCAAGGCATGAACCTTGGCCTACACTATCCTCACTCACAGTCCTCTCAGGAAGAAGGATTCTCAAGATCCACATGGTGGCTATCTCTCCAAACACTCTGTGGTGGTGAACAACGCCGGTGCGTCTATTTATAGGCGCCCTTGGGTCATGGATCTGTTGCCCCGTGAGCCATTAAACGCCCGGGAACGGATGCGCATACATTTCGCCTTTTTCCGGGCAGGTGGCCATCAATGCCTTTAACTGAGCACGTTCAGCGGCGGGATTCCGGCACGATCGGCTTTTGCAGCTTTTGACCGAGCAGGCTCGGCCTATAGTTATCAACGCTGTTGAGTCACGGGTGCTGAAAATTTTTGGCCCCTTCCTTAGTGGCAACATGCTCTCACCTACATACAACTCAGCCGATTCGACTGAGCAAGCACTCAATCCGGAAAGTATCCTTGGTGGTAGCAAGCCTTCACCAAGTCTTGGGTAACATGTTGTCTAGCTATTTTTTGAGCCTTGGCTCGCTTATACTAACCAACCCAACGTTCGGGGGCTACTGTATGTACAGTGCTCCTAATCATCGCCCTGTACTCGGCCCTCATGAGGACCGACCGACTACCTCGCAGAACTCGGCGTCGATGTTCGGTGTTCTCTTTTTTTGATCACCGCCCACCCTTATGCCGACTACAAGTTGAAGCACCTTCAGCCGACCTCATTGGCCTCGGCACTTCGTCAAGCAGTTCGGCACGCTCCTGCACGTTGCTCGGGGGCTTATGGGATATGGGTACCCCTGGGCCCACTGTAATACCAGACCACGGCACCCAGGGCCCACCTCTGACAAGCCCATGAGCCGACCCCTACGCGGCCCATACGGGCTGCCTGACTTGACGGACAAGTTGATGAAGACTCGGTGGGCGAATCTTCCGAATATCTAGGGATATTCCAGTTGTAACCGACCCGGACTAGAGTCCTGGTCGGAACCAAGTAGGTTTAGATGGAAACCGACTTGTAAACCCTAGTCCGCTACCCTATATAAAGCGGCCTAGGGCACCATCATCGAGCATCACATCGAATCCCCCTATAAACCATACGCTCGTCCAAGCTTCCTGAAAGCTCGGCCGAGCACCAAGCAATACAAACGACGTCACCGACATAGGACGTAGGGTATTATACCTTCGGGTAGCCCGAACCTGTCTAAATCAGTGCCTCCTGTGTATCATCAAGTCACTAGTTCATCGATCGCCCGCCTACAAATCAACCACTCGGATACCCCCAGGTGGATTGCCGGTTCTAAGGTTCAACAAGACAAAAAAAGCTAATTTTACACCCTTTGTTGGAGCGCCCATCCTGCATGTTGAGCCTAAAATGATGTGGCAGCAGCTATATTTATTTTGGCAACTAATTTTTAAGAACTGTTTTTTTAATGAAGCAGAAGAGGCGAACCTCTGCTGAGGATGATCTCTTTTTTACTTCTAATATTTTTTGTAAGGTCCTAAAACCAGTTGTTTGGTACTTTGATTTTTGGGTACTCTCGGAGATATCTCAATTTCAAATTACTATTTGTTTTAAGACTAAAATACATTAGCGGTTCCTAAACTTGTGTCCTGGTGTCATCTATGTCTCCAACTCTCAAAATGCATAATTGACTCTCTAAACATGCTAAACTGTGTCATCTAGGTCCAAAGTTCCAAAAATACCCCTGTACATGATGACAAGGCTGCCAAATGAGCATAAAATTTTATATTGTTTCTCTAACCAAATCGGTTGTTTTCATCACAATAATTAGACAATTTTATTTGATTGTATCATAACGATAATTATAGATCAAGAGATAGACAAACATCAGCAACACAGGGGTATTTTTGGAATTTTGGACCTAAATGGCACACTTTAGCAAGTTTAAGGATGCTAATATGTATTTTAATAGTTTAGGGACCTAGATGACACCTCAGAACAAGTTTGAGGACCAATGGTGTTTTTCACTCTTGTTTTTATACATAAATTTTACTATACTAGCATGAACGCACGGGCGGCATGCACGTTTATTGATGACACATATATACTAAAACAATATCACTTGAGTGGACCATGGAAAACAGACCAGTCGTGCGAAGCATTTTTAAAATATTTTATATTCGCTCTCTTATGTATAGAGAGCTTTAAATATATTCTCAAATGTAGATGCACATCATCTTTGAGATAGTTGGTCTTTATTTATATGGAAAAGACTCTCTAATCTATTGTTTATTAGCAATATGGAATAATTGTGTATAGACGTGGTTACAAATGTGGGTATATCATGAGCAGGTGGGTCCGCGTGGGTATAAGTAGAGTCTCAGGTGAAAAAAGTTCTCACATTTTGTACTGTTTTCCCATATTTTTCCACGTCTTCCTACGTCCTACAACCCGACGGGTGGGTCCTCTATGAGAGGTGGGTGTGAGTATATTGGGTGAGAAGTGTTTTCAATTTTTTAGGATCCTTTTAGAGTCTCAGGTGAAAAAAGTTCTCACATTTTGTACTGTTTTCCCATATTTTTCCACGTCTTCCTACGTCCTACAACCCGACAGGTGGGTCCTCTATAAGGGGTGGGTGTGAGTATATTGGGTGAGAAGTGTTTTCAATTCTTTAGGATCCTTTTAGTATATATATACAAAATATAAAATATATATATAGATAGATATCTAGACATAGTGTGTATGTACATGCATAATAAAATCTATGAATCTAAAAACTAAAATAAATAATAATCTTAAACAAACACAGTTTTTTGGTTATCGTTTTTTTTGAACGGAGACTTTATTACTGATTAAAAACAGTGTACAACAATGGGATCGAATGGACCCCAAGATACAGACTGCAGTGCTGAAACAACAGCACAACGAGGAGCATGATTCTGCTTTGAACAGGAGAAAGAAACAATGCTGTGAGAAGGCACAGCCTTAGCCTTGACTGCAAGGCAATGAGCAACATGATTCTCCTGTCTATTGATTTTACTCAAACAAAAAGACTTGGAGCTAGCATGGTGGAAGAATTCTGTAATCAAAGAACGAAGCCTCCAAAGACACTCTTCAGGCCCAGACTTGATTTGGCTCACTGCCTCCAAACTATCAGAATGGAAGCAAATGTGAAGATCCTGCACAAAAGAAGCAACCATAGCTGCTAGGGACAAGGCAGCAATTTCTCCCATGAGCACCGAGGAAACCATAGTCTTTGCACAAATGTGCAGAGTCCAGTCATCATCAGAAACAATCAGGATTGTCTCTGTTGAACCACCGTCGTTGGATAGTGAACAAACGGACGAGATCAGCCTGTGTCCACCCAACTCTTCTTCCGCGGCGAGGCCTAATAGGCCCAAGCCTTTCGTTAAGACGACAGGCCCAAGTTTTTAAGTACGAGCCCGAAGAAGAAGAAGAAGAAGCCGGACTCTAGGCCCAGCACCAAAACCCACCGAACCCTCGCCGCAGCAGATTCGTCGCACCAGCGCGAGAGGAGATGAGCACCGGCGGCGCGGACAAGCCCGGCAGCGGCGGCGCGGTGAAGACGCCGTCCGACTTCCTCAAGTCCATCAGGGGCCGCCCCGTCGTCGTCAAGCTCAACTCCGGCGTAGACTACAGAGGTATCGCTCTCTCTTGAGCACGCGCTTCTACAAAGCTAGCCCAAACCCTAGCGAGCTCTGGTTAATCTGATGAAACATTGCGTTCCCTTTTTTAAGATAATGGAATAGTATTGTTGGGGGGTTAGCCGGTAGACACTAACCGATTTCCCCGCTTTGGGGTAAGGTACAGAGTTAAAAAACCGTGGTAACTGGAAACGCCCCGAGTATATAGGCTTCTCCCATGAGGCAAATAATTATTGTGTATCTAGTTGGTGAAGCCTATGGGTACCCTTCTAGTGTTTTTTTTTTAATCCGTGATTTGAATCGGTGAGCACGAAATTGCTGTTTGAGTTGGTAATTTTTCACATCTACTATCTTTGTGTACTCTCGGTGAGCACGGAATTTCTGTTTGAGTTGTAGGACTAATGTGGCTTGTAGAATCAACCGAATGATGTTTAGGTTTTGCTAGCTACAGAAGGGTTGCAGGGTACCAAACTTTCATGAAGTGTTGAAATTTCCACTAGTTGCACATCTCCAGCTCCTAGATCCATGGAGGATTTGAAATTTGTATAATACATAAAACAGTTAAAATGTATGTATTCAATCCATAATGATAGCAAAGTTGCTCAATCATATGCCCTCAATGTGCTCACACCTCAAGAATTTATGGAGCTAGGAGTTGTAATGTGATGGAAGGGAACAGAAAAGAAAGTCTGGCTAAAATAGAAGACCAAAACTTAGGCTCCTTTTACCCTGTTCGCTTGGCTTATCAGCCACCAGCCAGCAGTATTTTTCTCTCAGTAGAAATTAGCACCAGCCAGGCAGCCACCACCAGCCAGCAGTATTTTACCTGCTAAAACAGAAAAGCATGGACTCCACAAACTACCTGTAGTTCAGCTTGGCTCAAGCCTAAACAAAGACAGCCAAGTTTGATCTAATTACACCATACTCGTTATATTCTGATGATTGATGATCCACTACTCACCTTCGGCACAATGGCCCAAAGCCACTGCATTTTGACTCTACAAACCCGAAAGTTGTGGCCAAGACTCAACTCAGGAACCAATTGTCGTCAATCAAACTAGCGGTAAACTAAGCTTAGTTGTGGCCAGTGGCTGAGGCATCAGCCCATTTTTCCTACTGTTATGCACTGTAGTTAAAATCTGTCAGTCCCATTGACTGGCCCTAGGCGTTGGGCCAGTCCGGCTCCGCCCCTGGCCATGTCAAGAACTTCCTTGACTATCCTTCCTACCTTGCATGACTGCCATGGTCCCTTGGTGCCTTGAGCCTCGAATGCCAGCAGTCAGGTAGCCAGCACATACCCTTCTTTGCCTCTACCAGATTCCATTAGGATTGCTAGCTTACCGATTTTTGAAATACCGGTTACCATAAAGCTGCATACCGATTGCATGGATTCAAGATCTTTTGATTAATGCATATTATGTGTGACATCAAACAAGATCTGGGGAGATTGAACTCTTCTTCATCTCTTTAAATCCCTTTGCTTGACAAGCATCAAACATATACAGAAAGTAAATACACTAATATCCCGTGTTCTTTGATTTCCCATTTGGTTGAATGTGGCTCTTCAATCTAGCATATTTCTCATAGAAACACAGTGTTGTATCGGCTACTTCACTTGTCAGATTAAAACAAACTGTTGAATCTGCTACTTTTCTTGACAGATTAAAATACGTTTGTGATCAAATATATTTGATAACATTGTATTTACAAACTGTCCCAATTAGAGGTGCAATGGCATAATTTTGTGGCACAAAGGACCTAGAACATGATTCCATTTGGAAAAAAAAACACCTATGTCCACTACCAGTCTCCTGTAAGCAGTATGCTGTCCTGTTTTAGATCAGTTCACTAATTTTCTATATGTGCATATATGGGGTAAGTTGCATATAGGCCATACTATGGTATGAGATTAACTCTGATCTAGCATGTCGTGAAGTACTTAGCAAAGACATTTAATTGTCACTGGACAGTACCTTATTCATTAGCATGCCTTGTTGATTTATGGGACTATTAATATCTGGGACATTTGAAGAATTCTAGTTGCCATTTTGTAGAAAATAGACGTCATTTTGTAGAAAATAGGCATTAGTTTGTGTAGATTCTGCAAAATCGCTGCTATTTATCAATAGGAGTGTGAGCTATATAAATTGATATGAACTGCAAAATTGACAAGCAAAGTCATAGGCTAAGTTGTTGGATTTACTTGCACGGTCAAGCTATTAACCTTCTTTAACAGCTTATACTGCTTTGTTCAGATCTCAATTTCTCGGTAAAGGATTTGGTTGTGCCTAGTTTAGATATTATATGAACTTTTGGACACTGCAATATGTCACACTCCGCTCTTATGGATCATGTATATAATATGAACTGCATCTGCAAAACAGTTTCCTTCTTGCTATTTCTGGACAGATACAAAGATCACTGTCTCATTTCCTACTCATGTGTTGTGCACATGCTTGGGGTGTAATAAAGATAATTATTTTTCCAGTTTTTGTGTATGTTTCCAGTTTGTCTATCCTAAATTCATTTTGTTTCTTCCATCTGGCACTGCCGTTCTTTTGTTCGATGATAATTAGTGTGCATTGTATCTCTGTATGATATCAATTGCTAACAAGGAAAATTAGCATTTCATGACCCTGGTAAAATGTCATCCCATGGCTCTCTAAGACAGACTGATAACAGAGACCGCTGTCACATTTCCTATTCCTGTGTTGTGCACATGTTTGGGGTGTAACAAATATAATAGAATGTTGTTTTCCAGTTTTTGTGCATGTTTCCAGTTCGTCTATCCTAAATTCATTTTGTTTCTTCCATCTGGCAGTTGATGGTAATTAGTGTGCATTCTAGCTCTGTATGATATCCTAACAAGGAAAATTAGCATTTCATGACCCTGGTAAAATGTCATCCCATAAGACAGACTGATTTTTTGACAGTTTTGCTAATCTTGTTTTGTCCAACTCTTCTGATGACCAGGTATATTGGCTTGCCTGGATGGTTATATGAACATCGCAATGGAGCAGACCGAGGAGTATGTGAATGGTCAGCTGAAGAACAAGTATGGTGACGCCTTCATAAGAGGCAACAACGGTACGTCTTAATTTCAAAATCCATTTCTCTGTGTGCGCCTCATTTCACCATCCCCGTTCTCTAGTCGGCTTATGTGTATGTACGCATCTGATGCATGTTGCCTGAATGCAGTTCTATACATCAGCACATCAAAGCGGACCCTCACCGATGGCGCATAGACCCGAGTGGAGCCCTCCCTTTTCTGTCGTGTGTAACTCCAAAGCCATTAACTTGGTTGCACTCTGACTCGATGCCACCTTTCAGTCTCTGTACTTGCTGTCTGGGGGAAGTCTGGGAAAGGGGAAATGTATCAGATGCTGTTTTTGATGTAACTGGCATTTAGCTTCCTCGTACCAGCTTTTGTGACATGGATAAGATTTGTGTTCACTGGTCATTGCCCTGTGCGCCAGGGTGAAAGGACCGTGATGTCACCTAGAGGGGGTGAATAGGTGTCTCTGCAAATTTCCAACACTTGAAACAAACTGTCAGTTAACCTCCGGATACTCCGAGGGTATGCCGGATACTCCGAGGTTAGGACCGGAGACTCCGCAACACCTCCGGATACTCCGGATCAACTTTTGCTGGAAAAATGACTAAGTCAGAACCAAAACCGGTCAGACCGGTTTGAGAGATCGGTCAGACCGGTTTCTGACTGAGAAAAACAAGAAAGTAAATTAACCCCTCTCTCGAGCTCTAGCACAAATGAAACTTGGTGAAGTGCTTCAGTAGATGATTTCTAGCAGGTCCAACTAGTCCCTGCACACAAGACAAGCACAACCAAGTAGATCGAAGCGGAAGCAAATATATGTGCTAGAAGGGAAATTGTGAGGCAAACCAAATTGGAGACGCAGCGAGTTGTTTCCCGAAGTTCAGATTCACTGTTGCCCAAAGGCCGCCCAAAAGCGCAGCGAATCCTACGTCTCCGTTGAGGAAGCCCTTAGTGACCCAAAGGTCGAGCTATCTCCTCGGTTCCACTAACTTGATCTTTTCCGACCTGGTCAGGATGTTCGTGGGCAACTTCCAGGGCACGTACGTGCGCCCTGGGAATTCTTGGGACCTGGTACGGCATTCCTATACTCAAGATTGCAATAAATAAATGAACTCTCTTCTTGAGCTTCTATGTCTTCATTGATGCCATGCTTGATCAATATCAACTTGAGGGCTTCAACATCCTTTCCTTGCTAAGCGAATCCAACTTGAGCTAGTGGCTTTGAATCTTCAAGTGTATGATCATGAATCCATACCAATTCATAAGTCACTTCATCACATTGTTCAACAATAATTGGATGCATTGCATTGCTTCACTAGTTAGGCTTGATGGATGTCTAGAGATCAGTCCACAATACTAGTTCCTTCACCCTAGCAAAGTTCCTCGGCCACAAGACGACTCTTGTCCTTCACTTTGCTTAGTACCTCGTCACTAGCAATCTAGTTTGATCCCTTCCATCATATCTAGCCGCTTTAAGTTTTTAGGTACACGAAGTCTCCCATGAGATACATCACAATGAAAAGAAATGTTCGTGACCTTCTCGATAACCCTCATGAGTTAAGGTGCATAACCACAAAGCTTCTGAGGATTTTCTAATGCATATGCGATGTATTGTGTAAGAGAGGCTCACATGCATAGTTGTCCCAATATCATTCGACAAGCTTCTTCTAAATGAGACCTATCCATAAGCATAGTCCTCTTGTCTCATTTTTTATTTCCATTTACTTGTCATTGTCCACTTTAGTTACATGGGATCACGTACACTTGTTTGCGTTTATACCAATATAAATCAATGGAGCACATATTCTTATCAACAATTATATGACATGAATATCCATAAGAATAATCCCCTGCTCATATACTTAAACAAACAAGTTAGATTACACATCATGTTGTCATACAAATCACCAAAACACTTAAGTGCCTAGATGCACTTTCAGTTACTCTTGGAGGTGAAGCCTCCTATGCATGCATGTTGCAAGTGTTTCATCCGGATGT
>OAMR01000078.1:796893-810723 GCA_900205405.1 Echinochloa crus-galli
CTTGTAGTCATGTCACTTAGAATACATAAATAGGTTCAACACACATAGTAGCACACATTACAAGTTCTCAAGTCCACAAATAGATAAAGTACGAATTTATTACATCCAAAAGACAAGACTACAAGACCAACTAAAATATGACGCTTTAATCCATTCTTCTCCCCCTTTGTCATCAATCATCCATAAAGGGCCTAGAGAAGCTTGTAGTCTTGCTCCCATCATCCGTCCACTTCTTCGCCGCAACTAGAAGGTCGGGCTATGATCATCTGACGAAGAAGTAGTAGTCCAATGAAAACCTTCACTCAATTGAATGTGCAAGTGATAATCTAGAGTGATGTACTTGAAGTTCAGATTCACTGCTTGCTACTAAAGCTGCCACAAAAGCACAGTGAATCCTACGTCTCCGTTGAGGAAGCCCCTAGTGACCGAAAGGTCGAGCTATCTCCTCGGTTCCACTAACTTTGATCCTTTCCACGATGGAGGCAAGACCGCGCCTGTACAAACTGTCCGTGGCTCACCACAACCTTGGTGGCTCACCGGCGACGCCTAGCCGTCTAGGAGGCTTCACCTCCAAGAGTAACAAATGCTTCAACAAGATGCTAGACTTCACCGGACGTGCTCAAGCTATGGATTCACTCCTCACTGAGTTAGCTAGCTCACTCTAGCTCTCTATTGCTCACACAATCACTCTCTCAAGTCCTTCTTTAGCCTTTCAACCTCTTGCATGAGATCTTCATTTTCTTTAGCAATGAGGTCGTCACAAGATTCTACAATCACATGCTCATCACAAGATTTTGTTGCTTGGAAGCAACATGGGTTAACACAAGATAAAATAATTTCAGCTCGTGAGCATGTGCATGTGTGAGTTTGAGGTTCAAAGGATTTTACCGATATTACCACAACCTCATGAGCTATGTCTAGCAAAGCATGTGACTCCACAAGCTCTTCATGAGAACACAAGAGTTGCTCATGTTTTGCTTGTAGCATCTCATGCTCACTAGCTAGCAAACCAAGCTTTTGCTTGAGCACTTGGTTTTCTTCTTCCACGGACGCTACACATGAGAGCGAGTTAGTAGCACAAGCATATTCATTGACCAAATCATCATACTTACTGACCAAGGAGGCATTAATGAATTTGACTTTCTCAAGCTCCTCGGTGAGAGCTTGAATAGTCCCTATTCTTGCATTTTCTTTCTTCTTGGTCTTCTTGTGATCTTTGGCCATGAAACACTTGGAAGCCTCATCACTAGAAGATAAAAAATCTCTTGTGCTTGAGGCTTTGCTTGCGCGGCGTTGGCGGCTCTTCTTCTGGCCTTGTGCAGCTTCTCTGGCCAAACCGGTCAGACCGGTTTTGGAAACCGGTTGGACCGGTTTCGGCAGAGAAACTGCATCTGCATCTTCTTGGCCTTCTTGCTCTATGGTGGTGGTCGCATGAGGCTCAGTGCATGTTGCTGATGATGTTGAGCACTCATCATGTGACTTGGCTCTTGCTTGTCGCCTTTTGTGCTTGAGAATAGTTCTTCAAGTTGAGCCCAAATGAGGTGAGCATCAACTTGAATCATCTCACCCTTTAGGATGAGACTCTTCACTTCCTTGCTCAAGACACTAAACAAGAAGTTAGCGACACGAGCGTTGAGTTGAAGACAATCCATCTCCTCTTGTGTCATATTGGACATGTCGTTCCAATCAACATTTGGAGGATGAATTCCCTCAACTACAACCTGCTCAATAAGAGGACCCATGGTCCTAACAATATCAAGTACATGAGCAGACCAAGTAGCATAATTAGAGCCGTCACTAACTAGTGGCTCGACGGTTACCTCATATGAAGTTGACATCTTTCCTCACGGCGGTTAAGCTTGGATGTGAGGCCAAGCTCTGATACCAATTGAAAGGACCGTGATGTCACCTAGAGGGGGGGTGAATAGGTGTCTCTTCCAATGCATCTCGTCGTCCCTGCTAACTCATCAAGCACTCTTTGGTACCCAACTCATGTTGGGTCCAACAAGGTTAGTCGTGGATGGCAAATGGATCATTAAATGTGAAAACCTCACAATATCGACCAAATTCCTTTCTCTAATGCATATGCGATGTATTGTGTAAGAGAGGCTCACATGCATTAGTTTTGAGTCAATCATGATCAAGCTTCTTCTAAATGAGACCTATCCATAAGCATAGTCCTCTTGTCTCATTTGTTATTTCCATTTACTTGTCATTGTCCACTTTAGTTACATGGGATCACATACACTTGTTTGCATTTATACCAATATAAACCAATGGAGCGCATATTCTTATCAACAATTATATGACATGAATATCCATAAGAATAATCCCCTGCTCATATACTTAAACAAACAAGTTAGGTTACACATCATGTTGTCATACAAATCACCAAAACACTTAAATGCCTAGATGCACTTTCACAGTGCCGTTTCGTCCTTAAATGTTTAGGATATTTGCGTGTTGCGGGTTGCGGGATTCGAACTCGAGACCTCTTGGCTCGCGCGCACCCACCTAACCATCTCACCTACGGAATACACGTGATAGGATATAAGATGCGCTCCTTTTGAAGTAGCATGTGACACCCCCATTAGCCCCGGGTCGTATTTACGAACCGGTGCTAAAGGGCCTTTAGCACCGGGTCGTAACACCACCCGGTGCTAAAGGGTCCCCCTTTAGCACCGGGTCGTAATACCACCCGGTGCTAAAGGAGGGGGATCCTTTAGCACCGGTTGGTAACAACAACCGGTGCTAAAGGGTTCCCGAGGGCGTCTCAATTTCCTTGGTTTTCTTTTTCCACGGCCGCTACACATGAGAGCGGGTTAGTAGCACAAGCATATTCATTGACCAAATTATCATACTTACTGACCAAGGAGGCATTAATGAATTTGACTTTCTCAAGCTCCTCGGTGAGAGCTTGAATAGTCCCTATTCTTGCATTTTCTTTCTTCTTGGTCTTCTTGTGGTCTCTGGCCATGAAACACTTGGAAGCCTCATCACTAGAAGATAAAAAATCTCTTGTGCTTGAGGCTTTGCTTGCGCGGCGTTGGCGGCTCTTCTTCTGGCCTTGTGCAGCTTCTCTGGCCAAACCGGTCAGACCGGTTTTGGAAACCGGTTGGACCGGTTCTGGTAGAGAACCTGCAGCTGCGTTGTTTTGGCCCTCTTGCTCCTTGGTGATGGTCACATGAGGCTCAGTGCATGTTTCTGATGATGTTGAGCACTCCTCATGTGACTTGGCTCTTTCTTGCTCTTGCTTGTCGCCTTTTGTGCTTGAGAATAGTTCTTCAAGTTGAGCCCAAATGAGGTGAGCATCAACTTGAATTATCTCACCTTTTAGGATGAGACTCTTCACTTCCTTGCTCAAGACACTAAACAAGAAGTTAGCGACACGAGCGTTGAGTTGAAGACAATCCATCTCCTCTTGTGTCATATTGGACATGTCGTTCCAATCAACATTCGGGGGATGGATTCCCTCAACTACAACCTGCTCAATAAGAGGACCCATGGTCCTAACAATATTTAGCACCGGTTGGTGTTACAACCCGGTGCTAAAGGGTCCCCCTCCTTTAGCACCGGGTGGTATTACGACCCGGTGCTAAAAGTCCCCTTTAGCACCGGTTGGTGTTACAACCCGGTGCTAAAGGGTTCCCCTCCTTTAGCACCGGGTGGTATTACGACCCGGTGCTAAAAGTCCCCTTTAGCACCGGTTGGTGTTACAACCCGGTGCTAAAGGGTTCCCCTCCTTTAGCACCGGGTGGTATTACGACCCGGTGCTAAAAGTCCCCTTTAGCACCGGTTGGTGTTACAACCCGGTGCTAAAGGGTTCCCCTCCTTTAGCACCGGGTCGTAACACCACCCGGTGCTAAAGGGTCACCCTTTAGCACCGGGTCGTAATACCACCCGGTGCTAAAGGAGGGGGATCCTTTAGCACCGGTTGGTAACAACAACCGGTGCTAAAGGGCACTTTTAGCACCGGTTGGTGTTACCAACCGGTGCTAAAGGGTTCCCGAGGGCGTCCCAATTTCGCACCCGGGGCTAACGTTACATTAGCACCGGATCTTGAGTGCACCGAGGCATATAAGGAGTGCGGATGTGAGTTATTCTTGTAGTGCCACATGATGGTAGGTGACGGGGTGTTTTCTGAACAAAACAACTGGTGTCTCTCATTCTATCTTATGTTATGAATGGATGCTTTCTCTAGGGAATATGGATGGAAAGATAACTGAGCATAGTCAGTTGATTAGTTCCTACGGATTTGGGCCCTTGTATGCTATTGCTACCTATATTTTTAGCTAACTATTATTTTTTTTATGACATGCAATGAGACGCCTATGGTAAATCTACCGACTTAACCTCTTTAGCTTCTATAGGAATTTCACAGGAATAAGACATAGGTACATGTCTGCATTGTGTCTGTAAAGCCTCTTGTTCGTTCTGTGTTTCACAAAAACAAAAATAATTAAAAAGACTAGCACTTGGAGGGAGGGTGCCGGTTGCCTGACAGTGGTGCTCTCTCATCATCCAGTCTCAGTCTCGCTGCCCCTCTCAATCTAGTACAGCACCCTTGTCTGCACAAAGGGACACACTTCCTATCCTTCCCTTCTGCTTCCTTTTTATTTTTGTTTCTTAAAGAGGGAATAGAGAATTTATCATTGCACGCTGACAGAGATTTATCCGGGGCCACTTTCTGTGTGCAAGGAGAAATGCACTCTATCCTCCCAATATTTGTGGCCACAATCAGAATCAGGTCTCGAGGGAGGGGCATACGGATAAGACCGACCATTAGTGTTTCCAGCGACGCGCTTCTCTTAACTGTCCCTGTTGTTGTACGCCCTCTGAATTCATCAGCCAACTCCTGTACCGCCTGCTGGATTAACTCTTGCGACAATGGATCAGCTACTCATGTCCAATCCTCTTTCTTTCTTCTTGTCCTTTCACACCTTTTTGGTTTGCCACCACCTACTGAACTGAACAACATAAATCGCATCGTACCGAGCAGTGAGCACCTACTTGGATATTTGCTGGAGCAGCAACTCCAGTCAAATACATATGTTGGTACATCAATGATGCCAGGAGTTTACATGCTGGGAAAATACATCATATGCATCGGCACAAAGATCTCATCTCCAAATGAACCAACCAACCGATCATTCAGAGTAATTCAGGTACACAGCCAAACAGTACAGGGTAAAAGACACAGGCATCCACCGCTAGATATAGCACTAAACTTTCCGAATAGCTTACTGGAGTTCAATCAGAGACTACAATTATCGGGTTCAACATCATGGAGATGGATTACTATAAGATTAAAGGAAATACAACATAATAAGTAAAACAGGTACACGGATGCGGGGTACATGGGCAAGCCTAGCAGCTCTTTCCCTCGACTCAAACTCGGCTCCGTATGCATATGCTCTGCCACATACGGATGCCTTACAGAGCAACAACACAAACAAGTAACACCTTCACCCAAGTCATGATGCTCCTACCTTCCGCCGACTAACCACCTCAACAATGCCGCAAGCGGCCTCCTCCCAATGGCCATGTAATCTATTGGCGTTTGTGTAGTGATAAAATCAAATGTTAGAAATGCCTAAGAATTGAAAGGGTCAGAAGTCCATCACATAAGCTGCTTGCCCTGGCAGTATTGTCCAAGTCATCAGCCAAAAATAGGATGACATAGTAGAGCTATAGAGACCATTGGGTGCTGGCACGTTATAATTAACGAGGTTTGATGTGACGATTCAGACATGCAGCTACCTATCTTCAGTTTTCAGAGTTGCCACCTTCTATTTAGCAGTCTATGCCACCGCATCTTCCTTGACCTCCGTGATAACTTTAAGAAGGTCAACTAGAGGACCCATGGTCCTAACAATATCAAGTACATGAGCAGACCAAGTAGCATAATTAGAGCCGTCACTAACTAGTGGCTCGATGGTTACCTCATATGAAGTTGACATCTTTCCTCACTGCGGTTAAGCTTGGATGTGAGGCCAAGCTCTGATACCAATTGAAAGGACCGTGATGTCACCTAGAGGGGGGGGGGTGAATAGGTGTCTCTGCAAATTTCCAACACTTGAAACAAACTGTCAGTTCAACTCCGGATACTCCGAAGGAATCATCAGGCGTAAGCTCATTCCAATCAGGAGACCAATTCCGGTACAAAGCCCATGTATCCCCTTTCTGAGGAACAATCCTGATAATCCCACGGGGACCTTTAGTCCAGTTGACTTTGTGTGAAAATATGTTGACTGTTTCACTGATTTGATATCTCCCGACCCTGAAATCACCACATGTCTTTTGGAAACCAGAGGCAACCCAGCTTATAGGTGCCAGTTCAATATTGGACTTGGAGTTGAGGAAACTCATGCGGATCCGGAAAGGCCTCATTGAAAGGACTTTTTGGACCATTACGTATAGACGAGGCATGCCATCCTCACTGTCATATGTAGCCCATACTTGATCACCATCAAAAGCTCTCTCTGTTCGATCTTTGTCAAAATCATGGAAGTCGGGGTCTGGGACATCAATGGACACAGGCACACGCCTCTGCTCTGGATTCGTGTCATCAGTACCAGGCACTTGGGTGTCAACACTTATTGAGTTGCATAGCTTGACTCCCTTGCTAGGTTTGTCAGAGAGGACACCGTTGAGCTTAATGTTGTCACAAGGATGTAGCTTTCCTTCTGATCTTCTTTTCTCTGCAAACCGTGAAGACGTGATGTTGAACTCTTGCAATTTTTCACGGAGAGATGCCTTGGCTTTCTCAAGAAGTAGACCCCGTGTATCAATCTGGGCAATCTCACCCAGAATATTAGCTCTTCTTCCACTAACTGCAGATCTGAACCTTTCCACCGAAGTACCATTGACCCGGCCCGCATCAGTGAAAGCAGCAGCAGGTTCTGTGCATGCAGCAACTGTTTCTTTGTTATCACCACCATAATCAACAGTAGTATAACCATCATAGTTATGCCTTCTACGCTTTGAGAAGCGGCCACGCCTTGAAGCAGTTTTCTCATGGACATATGTGTTCCCACTTGCAGAATAGTTGTAGCTGTAGCTCTCATCATGCTTCCTTCTCTGTTTCTCTGAGGCCTGTGTACTATAAGCATTAGTACCAGCTGCAGGAGCTGTCTTGGAGTATTGATTCCACTGGAAGCTTTGATTATTGTAGGACTCATAAGTATTCTCTTGCTGGTAAACCCCATTCCCTGTCCCTGGGATGCTAGAAGTCCTGCTTGTTGAGCCATATGAATGCTTGGTGGAATTGTGGTTCTGCTGTGGTTGCTGCTTGGTTGACCAGGAGAATGATGAGCTGGTTCCATTGCAAGGGAATCCAGTCTCCACCGCCAAGAATGCATGATGGCAATTTGGGCACAGTAAGTTATGGTTAAGATAAATTCTCAAATACTCATACTGCATCCGGCAGCGGTTGCAAGATGTCCAGAATGTATCAACCCCGACAGGACGAGTAGTAGCCTCAGCTGCAGCTGCAGCTGCAGCGGCAGCAGCGGCGGCGGCAGCGGCATTCTTTCGAGCTCTCTTGTTTGCCTTCTTATCAAAAGTATAGGTGCCATTGGTTACGTTGACAACAGAATGATTTCTCCGCTTCTCATCATAAAGCATCTTGCTGCTATTATCAGACAATACACCCCATGCCTCAGAGATCAGCTTGAAGGCCTCCTCAGCACCAACTGACTTGTTCTTGTCAGGGTGCAGCAGCAGAGCTAGCTTCCTGTACTGCTTCTTCACTTCCTCTTCATCTGCAAAGGCGCCTAGAGACAATATCCGGTACCAGTCACTCTCTCCATCAATCTTGGACTCAGCTGCAAGATGAACTTCAAGTGTGGACACCATCTGAGATATGCCTTCAAGCGACGGGCAGAGAGTCTGGGCCTTGATTGCGTACTTCCGAGCACCCCTGATGTCCTTGGCATGAAACTTGTTCTCAGCAACAGCTTTGGCTTTCAGGGCCTCATCCATATTGTACTCCTCACTCATCTGCACCTTTGGATTTGCTTGGTAAACAGACTAATTTGAGTGTTAGCAACGAAGCCCAAGTGCAACAACTGGACAAGGGCTAAGTATACACTACTACTCATTGAACCATAGAGAGGAACGGATTCTTCATTTCCATGGCCTGCAATGAAATACAGACAGGTTAGAAATCTCGATGACAGTAATATCAAAACAATAGAACAATCATCATAACAGCCTACTACAAAACATAGTGATCCACTGAAGTGAGAAACCAAAAACGTGTAAAGAAGCACTAAAGAGGCCCCAGAAATGAAAGCTACCAAGTTTGAACTAATCATTTCAGGATTTAAAGCAAAGTAGAAGCGAACACTTCACTTAAATCATACTATCTATAGTTCCAATTCATGGAGAACTGACATTGCATAGTATTAAGTTCAGCTCAGACAAAACTGCTGGATTTGGCAAGGTCGCCCAAAGAGCATGTACTGAGATCCACTACACTAAATTCGAACTCTACAGCGCCCCAACTCCACGTCTCACCCTTGATCTGCACCTGCTATTACCAGATCAAGAGCTAACACCAAACCAACTACGCTAAAAAGAACGCCCAAGATGGAGATTGACACAGCAGCAAACAGAGCGAAAGATCCAAGCTTTCTCGATAAAACCTACAAAATCTCGAACCCCACTAGCAAAAACAGCTCGAAAACCCCAGCGAAATAAACAAACCAAGTCCCCAGGAGGGTGCCCCGAAACCAGCTCACGAGCACCCCCAAACCCAGCTCGAATCGATCCGAGAACGCCTCGATCCGCGTGATCCGCAGCCTCAAGAAACCAACCCAGCAGCGGCCCCGACCCCGAAGGCCACGAATCGGGAACCCCCGGCGAAACGGGGCCCAAACCCTAAGCGGCCGCCAGATCTGCCTCGCCAGGCGGCGGCCGGCGGCGAGACGCACCTCGACGGGAAGCGGACAGCGAGAAGGATCGAGTGGGGACTCACCCGCGCGGGATCGGCTCCGGGAGGCGCGCGAATTCGGCCGGAGTGGCGGCCACGAGCGCCCCCAAAATTGCGAATTTTTTGGGCCCCCGAATTTTATTTCGGGGGAGGGAGGAGGAGGAAGCTCGAAAAAACGAAGCTTTTTTAGTCAAAGCCTCCAAAATTTCGCAATACACAATGGCAATGTGCTGAGAAGGGTCATGTAGCTGCTGCAGCAGTAGGAGTAGAAAAAGAGTAGGTCAGGTCATGTGTGTGTCCTGTAAAAAGGGAAATAAATTATTCCAGCTCTGGTTTTCGTTTGCTCCAAAAGTTTCAAACTTTGCCCCTATTCGGCGCCCCAAATTAAATCGGGTAACAGTGCCGGCCCAAACACAGGTGTTCAGCCCTAACTCAGGGGCTTTCTTGGGATTTCAGCTTTTTTTCTTTTTTTTTCCTGGACAGGGTTCTTTCTTCAAAAAAATATAAGGGCAAAGAAGATGGTTGCAGAATTTAATTTGGGGATTAAGAGACTAATTACTGTTTTCCAGCTGGAGATTTGAGGCCAGCACAGGGGCACTCCACTGTGGGAAATGGCTCTACTGTCCTCCAGGCGGGCCCCACATCACTCACGCATACAAAGGCCACTCATGAGGTAATTTGCTTGCGTACAGGTATGTGATATACTAGTCGTATACGCGTGTACGTGACCCTTTATTAGGGGCTATTTGTGTAAAATCACATCAGTGGGGGTAACCTTAGAGCAACCAGATGCCAGGGACATTTCTGGGATTTCCCATGCAATAATGCTTAAGTTAAAATCACAACCACCAGCTACAAAAAGGTTCCTCTCACTCCTCTCTAACCCTAATTTTTTTTCTCCACCACCAGAGAAGATACCTTGTGTACAAATGCCTGTGTGTGAGAACCCTTTTCCCCCAGTGTGGGACCCACTCCCCGTGTTACTAGTCTTTAAGCATTCCCCCTCTACATCATCACTCACCAGCACTTTATGGTTTTCTTTTCTGTACTGGTATCTGAGAAATGGAAATGCAATAATAAAGAAACAGCACTAGCACAAAATATCTAGGACTAGTACTGACACTGCTAGCACTTCTTCTGTGACTAATGAAAATTCATAATAGAGTGATCCTGCTACTGTTCAGAGGTGATAATCTGGATTATCTGTTCCTGCAAAGTAAGGAAACATAAGGATTTGACACATGAATTTGCAATGGAAACTGCAGCCTTGAGCAGCACTTAGGCTCTTGATGCAGCATAAGACAGCAGATGATCTGGGGGTCTACACTTTGTTGGCTGGTGTCAGCCTGAACATTTGAAGATACCTAGGATCTGTAACAGGTTTTAATTAAGATCACACGTCAGGAGTAGCTGAACACTGTAGAACAGAACAGCTGATGAGGACTGTAATCATTTGCTGCTGCTGTTACAGACTTGCAGCAGCAAGAAGTTGAGGTTCTAGTGAAATGAACTTGTAGAGTTGGAGCTGGAAAGATTGCTGAAGAGAGCTGTTCACTGAAAGGCGAAAACAAGCATTCAAGAAAAATGTAGGAGCTGATTCAGAGCTGTGAATGACCAAGTGTAGAGAAATAGAACTGAGCAGACTGTTCTAGTTCAAGAATTCAGTTGTTTGGCAACTAGCAGCCAGAGGCTGAATCCTAATGTTACAGTTTACAGTTGTAAGTTACTCAAAAAAAAGTTTACAGTTGTAGAACTAGTTTAGAACACGGACAGCGAATGGAGAGCAGCTGGATAACTGATCTTTCAGCCGAGTAGTTGAAGATGCCTCAGGTATCCTCAGATGGGAAAAATCACTCAGGTACATGCTTTACATTCGGTAGCTTACAAAGCAAACTAGGATAGGGATTACCATTTCACAATCAGAATAAACGGAAACAACTTGTCAGTATTTCTCTGGTTGCTGTCGGAATTCTGCAAAGACAACAATGTTCAGCAGCAGCTAGTAACGGCTATATGCGAGAACAGAGATATACCTAGGATTGCAAATGCTGGAACTTTAGCCCATCGTGTGTTCCAGCTTCAGAATGGAACCAAGATCAGAGTGATGGCACATACCTGCAAAATTTGGAGCTCCAATGGCAAAATTTGACAAGACTTGTGCACTGCAGTCCAAACTAATATCTTTCAGCTAAGTCTTGAGAGTCTTCAGGTTGTGTCACGATTGCCCAAAGTACAGTTTAATTAGATCAAAACTCCAAAAGCACAGAGGAAAGCTATGCCGGAAAGCAACAATTACTATAGCAAGTTGGTACATTGCAAGAGAAAAACTACAAAATAACAACTCAAGCTTCTGTTCAAAAAAACAACTCAAGCTTTCCATTTTGACAGAATCATGGAAGAGTCAATCATGCACATAAGGAAAAATTCCAGTTGAAAAACCACCCAGAGATGGATATACATATATTTGTCTGTGCAAAAAATATTTATTACAGGACTACCAAGTACCAGAATTCATGGTCCAAGGCTCCAATCATGAACTACACCTTGGCTATCTGACGTATAAGATGTGTAAACTTTCACTTGGGAACAGCAGTTCATGCTTTACAATCTCTGAAATGATTCAAGAATATACAGCTGAGCTTCAAATTTTGTGTACAAATGAGACATATATGCAAAAACTATAGTACATGGAACAAGAAAAGGAGCACTCGATGTCTACTATCCATTGATGTTTCATTTGAGGGCAGAGCGATAAAGGTGAACATAAACCCGTTTGGTTCGCTGAACAATAATGAGGCTCAAACCAGCTCCCACAACACAGAATGCTGCCATAATCAGTGAGCTGACAAAGAAACAAACAGAACCTTCACACTTCAGTGGTCCCTCTGCAAGAAAACCCATGCTGTTAAGCAATCTTGGAGATTGCAATGCTGTCGTCAGATGGTGCGCTTGTTTCTCAGCTTCATAGTCATACAAATTACTAGCAATAAGGCCTGAGAAAACAAGTGACCCTGTAGGGTTTGCTACTGTGAGGAAATTGTACATTGCGCCGAAGTGTTTTACGCCAAAAAGTTCAGAGACAGCTGCTGGCACAATAGCCCAATGAGCTCCATATCCGAGTCCAACCAGGAAGGTCCCAATATACATAGTTCCAGGCCAAGCCATCGCAAAGAGGAAATGCCCAACAGCCATCAGGATTTGAGCAATTGCCAGAGCTACATGCCTTGGGTATGTGTGCTCCCTGATTAGAAGAACAGGCAATCAAGAATTCGAGATATTAAGACTAATCACAGTTTTGATACTTGATATGTGCAAAGGAACAGTTCAAACTTTATCAAACCTATATAAAAGATATTATAGGGAACCAAATAACTGAGTCGAAGAAGAAATTGTTATTTATCTAAAAGAATTACTGTGGAATAAACCTCTGAGGCTCTAATGTCAACATACAAGTATCTAGAATAACTGAATGGAAGCAAAACAAATTAACCTAGAGTTAATAAAATGGAAACATCCTTTCATTTCTAGTGAAAAAATTCTAATACCAAACAATAATAGCAGGCCCCTTTTCCCATTACAAGCATTGAACATAGGTTGGATGACTCGGTGTTAATACCTGACAATAATCTCAGAGACGTAGCCGCCTCCAACACGACCAAGGAAATTCCATATGCTTATCAATGACACGAAAATATGTGCATCTTTGAATCCTACAGACTGGCTCATCTGACCCAGATTGTCTATCACTGTCAACCCTGATCCTGATCCAAGCAGGAGAGAAAACCAAATAAGCCAAAAATCAGCCTTCACCAATGCCTGCATCAGGGTAAAGTTTTCCCCTCGGTGTGGTTGCCTCCGGATTCTAACCCCACCCCTTGCTGCAGCTTGCACCAACTTGGTCTGCAACTCCGCGATCCTCTTTCTCCTTTCAGACGGAGGTAATGAATCAATGTCCTTAGGTTTCTCCTCTTCCACCTCACTTAAAATGACCTCTGGTTGATCCTCTTTCTCTTGTGAAGTGCTTGTCTCCCCTTTTGATGGTTCAGAAAGGAGAGCATCTTCAATTGGATGTTGTGTTTTGGGTGATAGTGTCAAGGTCACAGGGATTGCAATTGGTAAAATAATAAGTATGAGTAGAATCGCAGTGAGACAATTAACCATGTTGTCATTCAGTTGCATGAAATTTTGAACTAGCATGACACCAACAAGATATGAGGCGAGGAGCAAGCAGATAGTGTAGATGAACAAGAAGCTGTTCTTGTCGGATGGACGCACCTGGCGGTGACCTCCAACAGGCCTAATAATAAACATCAGGCCAATGGCAACCAATGATGGACCAACTGCGACCATGAAGATAAGTGTGGCATGGTCTGGTGTGTGCATAACGGCATACAGTTGTGTCAAGATCGCACTGCTAAGGCCAGCAAATCCTTTCATAATGCCCACTGTTGGACCTCTGTTCTTTGGGAAGTTCTGGATGCATGTAACAAGTGCAGTTGTGTTGAAGTATGTCTCGCCATTGGTTCCAACAAAGATAAGAACACACATCTGAATAGAAACAGTGAAATGTTATACATTAGCTGCAGCAGATAAAAACCAAATAACAAGTCAAACTTTCGTAAGATTGTTAGTACAAAGTAAAGATTTGCCATGCGCTCCACATTCTTCAGATGTGGATTGCAATGGTATTTATTTCTCTTCTGTCAAAATGTGTGATTTTTTCTGTCAATTTCAATTGGTGAAGCACTATATACTGCAATCCAGAAGTAGATTGATTTGTATATCCAAGATGCAGATAAAAGATGGAAACAATTATGCAACTCTAGCAAAATTGACTGAATTGCATCTTTGAAGTTCTTTAGTTTACGTTATTTGAATAAACCAGATATTTACAC
>OAMR01000078.1:813587-826690 GCA_900205405.1 Echinochloa crus-galli
AACATGAAGGCCTGAGGCTGTCTCTTATACACATCTAATAAAGAAACAGCACTAGCACAAAATATCTAGGACTAGTACTGACACTGCTAGCACTTCTTCTGTGACTAATGAAAATTCATAATAGAGTGATCCTGCTACTGTTCAGAGGTGATAATCTGGATTATCTGTTCCTGCAAAGTAAGGAAACATAAGGATTTGACACATGAATTTGCAATGGAAACTGCAGCCTTGAGCAGCACTTAGGCTCTTGATGCAGCATAAGACAGCAGATGATCTGGGGGTCTACACTTTGTTGGCTGGTGTCAGCCTGAACATTTGAAGATACCTAGGATCTGTAACAGGTTTTAATTAAGATCACACGTCAGGAGTAGCTGAACACTGTAGAACAGAACAGCTGATGAGGACTGTAATCATTTGCTGCTGCTGTTACAGACTTGCAGCAGCAAGAAGTTGAGGTTCTAGTGAAATGAACTTGTAGAGTTGGAGCTGGAAAGATTGCTGAAGAGAGCTGTTCACTGAAAGGCGAAAACAAGCATTCAAGAAAAATGTAGGAGCTGATTCAGAGCTGTGAATGACCAAGTGTAGAGAAATAGAACTGTTCTAGTTCAAGAATTCAGTTGTTTGGCAACTAGCAGCCAGAGGCTGAATCCTAATGTTACAGTTTACAGTTGTAAGTTATTCAAAAAAAAGTTTACAGTTGTAGAACTAGCTTAGAACACAGACAGCGAGTGCAGAGCACCTGGATAACTGATTAATCTTTCAGCTGAGTAGTTGAAGATCCCTCAGGTATCCTCAGATGAAAAATCACTCAGGTACATGCTTTACATTCGGTAGCTTACAAAGCAAACTAGGATAGGGATTACCATTTCACAAATCAGAATAAACGAAAACAACTTGTCGGTGTTTCTCTGGTTGCTGTTGGAATTCTGCAAAGACAACAATGTTCAGCAGCAGCTAGTAACGGCTATATGCGAGAACAGAGATATACCTAGGATTGCAAATGCTGGAACTTAGCCCATCGTGTGTTTCAGCTTCAGAATGGAACCAAGATACCTGCAAAATTTGGAGCTCCAGTGGCAAAATTTGACAAGACTTGTGCACCGCGGTCCAAACTAATATCTTTCAGCTAAGTCTTGAGAGTCTTCAGGTTGTGTCACGATTGCTCAAAGTACAGTTTAACTAGACCAAAACTCCAAAAGAATAGAGAAAAGCTATGCCGGAAGCAAAAATTACTATAGCAAGTTGGTACATTGCAAGAGAAAAACTACAAAATAACAACTCAAGCTTCTGTTCAAAAAAACAACTCAAGCTTTCCATTTTGACAGAATCATGGAAGAGTCAATCATGCACATAAGGAAAAATTCCAGTTGAAAAACCACCCAGAGATGGATATACATATATTTGTCTGTGCAAAAAATATTTATTACAGGACTACCAAGTACCAGAATTCATGGTCCAAGGCTCCAATCATGAACTACACCTTGGCTATCTGACGTATAAGATGTGTAAACTTTCACTTGGGAACAGCAGTTCATGCTTTACAATCTCTGAAATGATTCAAGAATATACAGCCGAACTTCAAATTTTGTGTACAAATGAGACATATATGCAAAAATTATAGTACATGGAACAAGAAAAGGAGCATCTGACATCTACTATCCATTGATGTTTCATGTGAGGGCAGACCGATAGAGGTGAACATAAACCCGTTTGGTTCGCTGAACAATAATGAGGCTCAAACCAGCTCCCACAACACAGAATGCTGCCATAATCAGTGAGCTGACAAAGAAACAAACAGAACCTTCACACTTCAGTGGTCCCTCTGCAAGAAAACCCATGCTGTTAAGCAATCTTGGAGATTGCAATGCTGTCGTCAGATGGTGCGCTTGTTTCTCAGCTTCATAGTCATACAAATTACTAGCAATAAGGCCTGAGAAAACAAGTGACCCTGTAGGGTTTGCTACTGTGAGGAAATTGTACATTGCGCCGAAGTGTTTTACGCCAAAAAGTTCAGAGACAGCTGCTGGCACAATAGCCCAATGAGCTCCATATCCGAGTCCAACCAGGAAGGTCCCAATATACATAGTTCCAGGCCAAGCCATCGCAAAGAGGAAATGCCCAGCAGCCATCAGGATTTGAGCAATCGCCAGAGCTACATGCCTTGGGTATGTGTGCTCCCTGATTAGAAGAACAGGCAATCAAGAATTCAAGATATTAAGAATAATCACAGTTTTGATACTTGAATATGCGCAAAGGAACAATTCAAACTTTATCAAACCTATATAACAGATGTTATAGGGAACCAAATAACTGAGTCGAAGGAGAAATTGTTATTTATCTAAAAGAATTACTGTGGAACAAACCTCTGAGGCTCTAATGTCAACATACAGGTATCAAGAATAACTGAATGGAAGCAAAACAAATTAACCTAGAGTTAATAAAATGGAAAAATCCTTTCATTTCTAGTGAAAAAATTCTAATGCCAAACAATAATAGCAGACCCCTTTTCCCATTACAAGCAGTGAAGATAGGTTGGATGCCTCGGTGTTAATACCTGACAATAATCTCAGAGACGTAGCCTCCTCCAACACGACCAAGGAAATTCCATATGCTTATCAATGACACGAAAATATGTGCATCTTTGAATCCTACAGACTGGCTCATCTGACCCAGATTGTCTATCACTGTCAACCCTGATCCTGATCCAAGCAGGAGAGAAAACCAAATAAGCCAAAAATCAGCCTTCACCAATGCCTGCATCAGGGTAAAGTTTTCCCCTCGGTGTGGTTGCCTCCGGATTCTAACCCCACCCCTTGCTGCAGCTTGCACCAACTTGGTCTGCAACTCCGCAATCCTCTTTCTCCTTTCAGATGGAGGTAATGAATCAATGTCCTTAGGTTTCTCCTCTTCCACCTCACTTAAAATGACCTCTGGTTGATCCTCTTTCTCTTGTGAAGTGCTTGTCTCCCCTTTTGATGGTTCAGAAAGGAGAGCATCTTCAATTGGATGTTGTGTTTTGGGTGATAGTGTCAAGGTCACAGGGATTGCAATTGGTAAAATAATAAGTATGAGTAGAATCGCAGTGAGACAATTAACCATGTTGTCATTCAGTTGCATGAAATTTTGAACTAGCATGACACCAACAAGATATGAGGCGAGGAGCAAGCAGATAGTGTAGATGAACAAGAAGCTGTTCTTGTCGGATGGACGCACCTGGCGGTGACCTCCAACAGGCCTAATAATAAACATCAGGCCAATGGCAACCAATGATGGACCAACTGCGACCATGAAGATAAGTGTGGCATGGTCTGGTGTGTGCATAACGGCATACAGTTGTGTCAAGATCGCACTGCTAAGGCCAGCAAATCCTTTCATAATGCCCACTGTTGGACCTCTGTTCTTTGGGAAGTTCTGGATGCATGTAACAAGTGCAGTTGTGTTGAAGTATGTCTCGCCATTGGTTCCAACAAAGATAAGAACACACATCTGAATAGAAACAGTGAAATGTTATACATTAGCTGCAGCAAGATAAAAACCAAATAACAAGTCAAACTTTCGTAAGATTGTTAGTACAAAGTAAAGATTTGCCATGCGAATGGTATTTATTTCTCTTCTGTCAAAATGTGTGATTTTTTCTGTCAATTTCAATTGGTGAAGCACTATATACTGCAATCCAGAAGTAGATTGATTTGTATATCCAAGATGCAGATAAAAGATGGAAACAATTATGCAACTCTAGCAAAATTGACTGAATTGCATCATTCCCAGTTGCTTGACCAAGCAACTTAAGTTCTTTAGTTTACGTTATTTGAATAAACCAGATATTTACACACTGGCACCATCCAGTCATCCACTGTACAAGCATACTTTTTGAGGTGTTGGTTTATTATTTTGCCTACAGTTTTAAAATATATTGAATTCAGGAACTATATGTGGGCCTTCTTTTCTCTTTTACCTAGTGCAGTTCAGATAAATTCCTACTTAATTAATGAAACACGATACCTCTCCTAACCATGTTCCTGAAAATATCACAATTACTTCCCACTTTTGTGCAACTTGGATGAACACCGTAACACACCAAGCTAAGTTCACGGGGGTAAACCACTAAAACTTGACTATGTTGACAACCAAGCAGGAGAGAAAAAATAGCAGATGATCTGCTATATGGTGGAACAAAGAGGTAGTTCTAAATCCAAAAAAAGGGAAAAATCCATGGCGCTATCCTTCATGATGGATTAAGATTTAATATTAAGAAAAGGTAATAATTGGTTCCTGGCGGCCTAGATAATTCATGATTGATCAGGTTATGGTCACACGTCTAGGAGAAAAGAAACACACGCGATGCACATGGCCCAGTATAACTGACAAAGACAACCTACATTAGAACACTAAAAACGAATATGCCATCAATTTTGTCCAGCGGTACACTCATGTGCATGGTGTCAAAATTTCAGAAGTAAACAGTGCTTAGAAAAGTCATCATATCACTTGATCTGATCTACGATCTAGCTTCCACGCAACTTTCCTCAGCTGATCCAATCCAGCTATAGTTATTTTAATGACAAGTTCACATCATAGGCCCACCTTCTTTGCAATTCCAAAAACAAATGAGCAGCCCACAAAAAAAACAGAATGCCTACTGCTTAATTAATTGAGAGGAAACGGATCGAGTTCTGTTGCTGCAGAACAGAACAATTTGGCAGCCAACAAATTGATAACTTGTGCTGTAATTTAGTACCGCATCTCCTCTTCAGAGTTTATCAAGAACAGTGAAATCAAACTAGCACCATTATCTTGATTATGTTATTAAAAACTTGAATAATCACCCCTAAACAAACAAATTGAACAGCACTTCGGTTCACCAAGCAACAAGAAGAATCGTGAGTCGAACAATCGACTGCCGTTCCATCAAGCAAGCCAAGACGAACTCACCATCCAGAGGGGCAGCGCCGGCGCCTGCCTGGTGACGATGAGCCAGAGCCAACCGTACCCGAGGAAGTTCTGCGCCGAGCCGACGAGCAGCATCGCCCACGACGGCAGCAGGGCCGACAGCGAGCCGGCGAAGAAGCCGACGCAGTCCCCGAGGTCCTTGGCGACGCCGAGCGCGGCCACCTGGCGCTGGTTGTACCCGAGTGCCTGCTTGACCACCGGCGAGATGGCGCCGAAGAGGTAGCCGATGCCGGCCATGGACTGCAGCCACATTGCGGCGACGAACACCAGCCACCGGTTCGTGGAGAAGGCGCGCACCCTCTCCCCGAGGTTCCCCATCGGACCGGCCGAGGAATCACCAGCAAAGGTCGGATTTTGGTGCCGGAATCGGGGTCAGGCCTCGATCCCAGAGCTTGGGAAACACCAGGGAGATTGGAGAAAGGATGGAAGCGGTGCGGATTTGACACCGAGATCAGGAGGAGGCGGCGGCGGCGGCGGCGGCTTTCGATTTCGAGAAGCGACGGGTACACGCTTGGCTAGAGCTGCAGCGGAGAAGCTTATGAGTGAGCAATGCTAACTCTGGGCTGCTTTAAGCGCAAAAGGGAGGATCAAATGTAAACAATCGAGACAGAGATGATGGGATTGGAAAGGGCACTGCTTTACAGGCTTGAGCGCAAGAATTGCTCGCCGAAATTCCGCGAAAGGAAGGCAGGAACGGGGGCCGAAATGAAATGAAAATGAAGCACGTTGACGGATACCCTGAGATGAACGCTTCCACGCAGTCGGATAACGACGGAATAAGAGGGGTTGGGGTTGGGGACAGGACACCCCCTACTGAAGAAACAGAGATGAATGATGAGCGAGGAGGGCTGCCGGTCTCAGTCCGCGCGATGCTGAATCCACCGGATATTATACGACAGAACCTGTCCGTTTCCACTTAGGCTCCGTTTGGAAGTAGATATTGGAGGCTGGAATTTAGAATTGGAATTAGGTACCTTCAATACCTGTTTGGATGTTTTTGGTATTGGAATTGGAAATCTGATCCAATACCGAGAGGAATTGGCCCTTTAATAGAACCCCCTCCCTCAATTCACACCCCTTCCCCTCCGTATTGTTCGGTATTGTCTCCATCTCGGAATTCATCTACATCCAAACAATAGCTTTGGTATTGTAACATAATACCAATACTACTCTGATTTGGTATTGAAACCAATTCAATACCAAGCCCTCCAATATCTACATCCAAACGGAGCCTTACTCCTTTTCCTGAAAATACAGTAGTTTTTTGCACTTCTAGTTTTATAAAGAGGAGAAACTTGGTCTCAGAAAGAAAGCAAATTGCCACTAAATTCCTTGTGAGTCATTGAAAAGATGAGCACATTAGGTGCCCAACATGTGTCGGAAAGAAAACACTTTCCTTTTATCGAAAAGAAGAAAAATGATTGTTCATGTTGCAGTCAAACTTGTTGCCTTGCTCTTCTTTTTCTTGTGAGTGTTTGGACCTAACTAGTTTCCTGTACATGTGTACCTTACAGAGGGTGAACACAAATTTGCTTCCAAGAAAATGTTTTAATGTTGTTAGAATGGTGTCCACATCCTCCTAACCTTGAAAAGGAGTTGCATGAATTTCGTGACAAAATTCAAGGCCTTGACAAAAAAAAAACTCTCAATTATATTATACTGTAAATCCCATGCGCGTATATACAGATGACAGGAAGCAACAACTTGTCCGATGCGTATAGACTTGACGAGGTGATTAAGATATCAAAGCCACGTGATTCTTCTCCTCCATAAAGAAGCTACAAAATATCAGTTCATATGATAGAGACGCCGAGTACACACTGACACTATGGCACAAATTGGTTAGGAAATGGTGGCTAAAAATTTTAAGGCCGGTGGGTATTTGTCATGTCCTCTTCGGATCGACAATAATTATTATCTTGTTCTAGCCTGTCAATTTATTTGTAGGTTTTACAATGCTGATAAATAATTATATTTTCTTTGCCTTTTGCCCCTTCGGTCGTGGTCACACTCTAGCTGTAACCTGATAGGCATTAGATCAAGTTGACAAATGAAAATACAATGGATAACGACTAGTTCTATAGGCGAATACACTGTGTCTTAACCAACCTTACCCACTTTCGTCAAAATAATAATAATTATAATAAATCAATAGAAAAGAAAGATTTATGTGCAGATCTCATAGACTGCAAGCAAGAGGTCAACAGGTAGGACCCTAGTCGCTATGTTATCTCTCTGTTCATGGAGATTCTTACGGAATTTACAGTGCTAACAGAAAATGCAAGAACATGGTTGCTATGTTATCTCTCTGTTCATTCAAAGGTCAAGAGACCATGCTTGCTATGATATGCCCCCTTTGGAGAGTAAGTGTTTAATGATTCCTAGGTGAATTCTGAATTGGAATGTTCAACGAAAATTAAGATGATGCTTCTGCAAAATTCTGGCCTTCTGAATTTAAACTAAACATGGCATTACACCCTTAACTAACATCGAAATTAGAATATATCATTTTTAGCGTACACCTGTGCTCCTTTTTCAGGGACACCTCCTCCAGCACTTAAAAGTTTTAACCAGGCCCCGTTAGTGCTCGCACTGCTTGTCGATAACAGCTACAACTGGGCTACGTGGCAAAACGATGTCCTCCACGGCTGCCGCAGGAACTCGCTGAGGACGTGCGTACAGAATACTAACTTCACTTTAGTTAGGATCTAACTGGAGGGCTGATACATAACAAAGTAGAACAGAGCAGCAGCTGGAGTTGTAATGTGTGTGGTTTGTCACAACCTCACAGATTTGCAGCAGTAAGACGCTAATATAATCTTGTTGGCTCTACTGATATGAACTTGGAAGACTAAAACATGAATGCAAACATAATGCAGAAGATGATCTAAGCTGTGAATGCAGAAAAGAGAACTGTGTAGATCATTCAGGAGCATCGATTGTTTTCTTACAGTAACAGCCAGAAGCTGAATCTTAAGATAATAAAATAAGAGATGATTTTTTGAATTATTTCTACAGCAAATGGAGACATGCTGTATAACTAATTTATCATTCAGATGTCTATGAATATCACTTTGGATTACATGTTAATTCAGAAGCTTGGAAAATATCAAAAGATAGTGATCATTAACCCAGTTGATTTGCTCTAGTTTTAGCGGAGCTAAGATCAGATTGAGCATGCTTACCTGGTAGATTCAAGCTCTGAAGTCTGAATACAAATTTGGACAAGAGTGGAGGTTCTCCGTAGTTGGCATGCCAGGTAGATAAGCTCTGAACTTTATTACTCCGTCCGTCCCATAATATAAGCATTCCAAGCATTCAAACTAAAGAAATAATAGAACTGGTAAAAGACCTCTATACCCCTCATTTTACACTACCCACCAACTCTCCACCTACCCACCAACCCATTTGATTTTGTCCTATCTGTAGAAATGCTTACATTTTGGTACAAATTTTGAACCTTACAAATGCTTATATACCGGGACGGAGGGAGTAGTTGCAGCTCATGTCCTCACTGTTGAGCCTGTCGTTCCAAAAGGAAAAAAAAATGTTGCCATCTAGAACAATGCACAAAGGGAAGCTGCGCATGGAGCAACATTTACTGATACAAGTTCATGTATAGCAAGAGAAACTATTATGAACAACTGCTTAACTTTTCAGCTTTGGCAGAATCATCAAAAGTATAATCTCACATACAAGGAATGTTACAGCTCTAGTGTTATCCTGAGATGAATATACAGGTAATCCTCTAAGCAAATAATCCATTGCAGGATGGCCCTGAAATATAAAATTTTCTTTGCAGGACAGCAAGTGTCAGAAACCATAGCCCCAAATCACATGGGACATGTAATTTTCACTTCGGAATAGCTATTTTTACAATATAAGCTCTGAAAAGATATGAGAATTTACAGATAAACTTCTTTGTGTATATGCACACAAGAATATACAGTACATGGAACAACAATAGGAGGATCCAAACTTTTTCCATCCATGAAGATTCTCATGTCCGGACAGAACTATAAAGGCGACCATAAACCCGTTTGGTCCTCTGAACAACAAGGAGGCTCAAGCCAGCTGCAATTACACAGAACACCGACATAATAAGAGAGCTGACAAAAAAGCAAGAAGGCCCTTCACACTTCAGTGGTCCATCTGCAAGAAAGCTCATGTCGCGAAGCAATCGTGGAGATAGCAATGCTGACATCTGATGTTGGTGAGCTTGTTTTTCAGCTTCATATTCATAGAGGTTACTGACAATTAGGCCAGAGAAGATGAGTGATCCTGTAGGGTTTGCTATTATGAGAAAATTGTACATTGCACCAAAGTGTTTTACACCGAAAAGTTCAGAGACAGCAGCTGGCACAATAGCCCAGTGAGCTCCATATCCGAGTCCAACCAGCAAGCTCGCAATGTACATTGTTCCTGGCCAAGCCATAGCAAAGAGGAAATGCCCAGCAGCCATCACGATCTGAGCAAATGTCAATGCTATGTGCCTTGGGTATGTACGCTCCCTGATTAAAAGAATAACCCGGACAGGATGAGTACCAAAGATAAAAACAAAATTTAAAACTTGAGCTGCACAAAGGAATTACGTCTACACAAAGAATAATAGATAGTAGATATGCTAAAACTATAACAAGAAAATTCTAATTATCTAAAACCAAACCCCAGAAGCTAAATACAAGTGTATCCTAGATGAATATCTGAACCGTCTACCTAAAGTCAAAATAGAATGGAAAAAAGAACAAATATCTGATTGTCAAACATTAATAACAATCTTTTCTTGAGACTAGAAGTGAATGGGTAGATAACTTAGTGTTGATACCTGACAATGATCTCAGAGAAGTAGCCTCCTCCAACACGACCAAGGAAATTCCATATGCTCATCAATGACACGAAAATATGTGCATTTTCGAAACCACTAGCCTGGCTCATCTGGCCCAGGTTATCGATCACTGTCAGCCCTGATCCTGACCCAAGCAAAAGTGATAGCCAAATAAGCCAAAAATCAGCCTTCACAAATGCCTGCATCAGGGTGAAGTTGTCTCCTCGGTGTGGTCTCCTTTTGATTCTAACCCCACCCCTCGCTGCTGCTTCCACTAGCTTGGCCTGCAATTCTGCAATCCTTTTCCTCCTTTCAGATGGTGGTAATGAATCAGTGTCCTTAGGTTTCTCCTCCTCCACCTCACTTAAAATAACCTCTGGTTGATCCTCCTTTTCTTGTGAAGTGCTTGCCTCTCCTGTCAATGGTTCAGACAGTAAACCCTCTTCTATTGGATGTTCGGCTTTTTCCGGCGTTAACGACAAAACCAAAGGGATTGCGATAGGTGAAAGTAGGAGGACGAACAGAATCACAGTGAGAAAAACCACCACATCATAACTCGGTTCCAGAAAATCCTGGACTAGCATGGCACCAACAAGGTACGAGGCAAGGAGCAAGCAAACGGTGTAGATGAACATGAAGCTGTTCTTGTCAGACGGCCTTACCTGCCTGTGACCTCCAACAGGCCTAATAACAAACATCAGGCCAATGGAAACCAGTGACGGACCGACAGCAATCATGAAGATAAGTGCAGCATGGTCTGGCGTGTGCATTACTGCATAAACTTGTGTCAGAATGGCACTTGTCAGGCCCATAAATCCTTTCAGGATGCCCACTGTTGGGCCTCTGCTCTTTGGGAAGTTCTGGATGGATGTCACGAGGGAAGCCGTGATGAAGTAAGTCTGGCCATTTGTTCCGACAAAGATAACAACACACATCTGAATAACAAAACAACGCAATATCATGTGTTAGATGCAGAAAATAAACCAAACAGCTAATAAAGTTCCATAGCTTTGTCTTGTTCATTTTCTTTAAAAAAATAGCTTTGTTTGACTCATCTGAATGGGGAGTGGGTAAAATAAAACTCGCACAACACAAATGATTCTCATTTTTCTTCACAAAATTCGGTGCCATGGCCTCATGGCTGCCAGTGGGATGTATTGGACAGCCTTAACCTGAGGAGTCCAAGCCATTCTACACCATTTGTCTTTACTTTAGTGTTTGAGGATATTGTTTTCCAACTGTGACACATATAATACTGCAATTTCTCTAAAATTAAACCAATGCGTTGCCAGCTAATTCCCCTATTGCTACGCAGAGTTCAACACATAGAATGCAAAAGCAGATAGATTGATAAAGCAACATCAATATAGGAACGATAACAACAGTGTGAACCAAGCGAAGATGAACGGACGACATCATCCTCAGTTGCTTTGGATACAGAGCAAATGATTATGTCAAGCAGATTAATTGTGTACTGAATCATTGATAGCACTTTCTAGTCACCCCCAGAAAAATCATAGCATTTCAGGTGTCAGTTTATGATTTTCCTTGCAGTTTGTCCACCGGTTGGCATACAGCTAGCTCCATGAAAGTATGCTGAACGAAAAAACGAAAACATACGAAACTCACCCTTATTCCCATCTCCCAGAATGTGGCACAGTAAAGACAATAAAGCAGCTCCAGTGGAAACATAAATCTAACCTAACTGCAGCAGATGCAAACCGAACAGCTAGACTATGCAATCGAACCGTGGTGTCAGAATTCAGAAAGCAAAACTGAACTGGATGGAGAGGGGAAAAAATCATTTGTGCAGGGCAATGAGGGGGAATGCAGACCGCCAGGGCCCCACAGGGCCCGATGCGGTTGAGGGCGACGCCGGAATCTGAGAACTGCTCCTCGGATCAAGCCCACGGACGGCCGAACCGGGGTCTCGCCGGGCCGGGCATCCCTTCCGAGCGGCCGCGGCGGCGCCGACGCCCGACGGGTCGGGGCGGAGGCGGCGCCGGAGAGGCGATTGGATCATTTTCGTGTGTCGCTGCCATGTGGGCCACAGGGTAGCTAACCGGACCAGATTCACCGAGGATTTCTCCATTTTTCCTGTCAACGTGGGTCCCACAAGACGGCTTACCAGTTACCACCCCAGCCCGTCAGCCATGGGCATGATTGAGCTCCCTCAGCCTCCTCACACATCACTCGCTAATTTCATCGTCTTCGTCAAAAAGTGATTTTTAGTTGTTTTCCACGCTTACGCTAAGAATGATGCGCAGTCAAAAAAGGATTTGCAGCTGTTTTCCACGCTTACGCTAAGAATGATGTGCAGTTGTTTCCACTGCAATCTGCTCTCGACCTTTTGATCGATCTGTTGATGGGTAGGATGTGACCTTGAGGGGATCAGGATAACTAACTCGTTCACATCGTCGAGTTCTTTGCTTGCTGACCACCCCTTGGAGATCACTAGCTTCTGTTGGACTGGCTGCATTGAAATGAACGGCCTACCCTACTCCAAGTCTCCAATCCCTGCCCATCAAAATTGAGTTGTTTGATACCACTACTACTCCCTCATTAGCCGCTATGAGGATAAGAGTTCCACGTCAGCTTAGAGCTTACACGTACGCAATCATAAAAAAAAAAACACCATCTACGCTAAGACAGAAAAATTTGAACTTTTGGTGCGATAAAGCTAGGCCAAAAGTTTCAGTCCAATCATCATGCTAAATCGTTAAACTATCGATCTCGTCTAAAAGATGCGACTTTTCTTTTCAATCAAAAAGTAACTCCAAGAAGCAACGCCATGTTTGAGAAGAGCACCCTCACCAGCCATAGGGGCAGCGGCGGCGCCTTGCCGGCGGCGACGAGCCAGAGCAAGCCGTAGCCGAGGAAGTTCTGCGCGGCGCCGATGAGGAGCAGCACCCTCGCTGGGCGCGTGGCCGAGAGCGCGCCGGCGAGGAGGCCCAGGCAGCCGCCGATGTTCTTGGCGACGCCGAGCGCCGCCACCTGCCGCTGGTCGTAGCCGAGCCTCGCCTTGAGCACCGGCGAGATGGCGCCGAAGATGTACGTCGTGCCGGCCATGGACTGCATCCACATCGCCGCCACGAAAACCAGCCACCGGTTCGTCGCGAAGGCACGCACCCTGTCCCCGACCTTCCCCATCGATCGATCGATCGGATTGGATAAAGACTGGATTTTTTTTAGTGCTGGGCGGTGGTCGCGATCCTAGAGGTTTGGGAACATTGGGGGAGATCTGATAAAGTGGTGGGGGACGAATTGAATGCGGATTTGGGAGCTGGAGGAAGGAGAAGCAGGCTTGCAATTGGAAGCAAAGAAGAAG
>OAMR01000078.1:827890-840347 GCA_900205405.1 Echinochloa crus-galli
CCTATATATCGATGTACTCCGTAGGTCGTTGTTTGACGTCACTAACTGATCCTTTGGCTGTTACGAGGATATACCAATTATTCCACGTAAGCTTACAGGTACTGTAAATCACAACATCTAGCAATGATAAGATCAAGCTTGGGCTAGTTGTCATCTAATTAAGTCTCCTAACTTCAAAATTTTGAAATCCACATATGATAAAGTTTGAGTAAATTAAAACATATCCGTTGGTAGTAATTAAATGGTAAAATCAAAGATGCATGGTGTAATAACCCATTTTCTCGTAAATATTCTGGTTCCATCAAACAGTAATAACAAAGCTACAGTACCACACTAGTATATATCAGGCATTAATTAGTTTCAGGAGCTCAGCATCGTACCATCCATAGGGGCAGCGCCGGCGCCTGACCGGTGACGACGAGCCAGAGCCATCCGTAGCCGAGCAAGTTCTGCGCGGCGCCGACGAGGAGCAGCACCCACGCCGGCTGCGTCGCCGAGAGCGCGCCGGCGACGAGGCCGAGGCAGCCGCCGAGGTTCTTGGCGACGCCTAGCGAGGCCAGCTGCCGCTGGTCGTAGCCCAGCCTGTCCTTGAGCACAGGCGAGATGGCGCCGAAGATGTACGTCGTCCCGGCCATGGACTGCACCCACATCGCCGCGACGAACACCAGCCATCGGTTCGTCGAGAAGGCCCTCACCCTCTCCCCAAGATTCCCCATCCGATTGAAGGGTGGTGGCGATCCTACAGGTTAGATTTTAGAAGCAACTGATATGATGATTATGAGAAGGCGAGGGACATGAAGCAAAGCATATACGGTTGGGCCAATTCTGAGTCTAGATCGAGATTATAGAAGGTTAATGCAAGCTTAATTATGAAGGGACATGAGTGGATCAAACTAATTTGGATGGCGGCTGCAGCTGTGGAGAGGTACCAAAGTGACTCCGAGCGGGGCTTCTAAGCAAATGATGAATTTACAGAAAGTTGGCTCTTATGTATTAGCTGTATGCACGGAAAAGTACTACTGCAGTCCACCCTTTAAAAATTATGTATGATGTTCTAGTTTTGTCAAGCCATTTTTTTCTAATTTTAATCAAGTTGATATAAAAAAATGCTAATATCTGTAAGATCAAATAAATGCATTGTTAAGACATATTTCAAAACTAATTTGATGTTGCAAATGTTGGTGTACTTTTCTATAAATGTTAGGGAAATTTGACTTCTTTTAATTGTTGCACAATAAAATTCGTTAATATCTTCGATACCATTAAATTTATGATCAAGACGTATTTGATGATGAACTATATATGAACTAATTTGGTGTTGTAAATATTTGTGTATTTTTCTATAAAAATAGAGAAGTTTGACTTGTGATAAAACTAAATCAACATACATTTTGGAATAGTGGTAGTAACCCTAGTCTTTTTTTTTGGTCTCCACATGATCTCCCACACACATGTTTTGACATTTTTTCCCGTTTTTAGTTGTTCAATAGGAAAAATATGAAAAGTATATAATTATGTGTCATTTTCTTCATGGTGAACTCGTTCTATATCATTCTCAGTGTGTTAATTCCTTGAGTAAAATACACCAGCGGTCCTCGAACTTGTCTCGAGGTGTCATCTAGGTCCCCGAACTCTTAAAATGCATATTTGAGTCCCTGAACTTGCTAAATTGCGTCATCTAGGTCCAAAGTTCCAAAAATACCCCTATGTTATTGATGTTCGTCTCTTGATCTATAATTATCGATATGGTACAATCAAATAAAGTTATTTAATTATTGTGATGGAAATAACCGATTTAGTTAGAAAAATAGTATAAAATTTCATGTTTAATTGACAGCCACGTCATCATGCATAGGGGTATTTTTAGAACTTTGAACCCAGATGACACAGTTTAGCAAGTTCAGGGACCCAAATATGCATTTCGATAGTTCGAGGACCTAGATGATACCTCGGGACAAGTTTAAGGACCGCCGGTGTATTTTACTCTAATTCATTACTATCTTGTGCGTAGTGGTGTCTAAGTTTTTGAAATAACTCTTTCTAAAACGACATCTATTTAATAAAGGAGGTAATGCATGACACGTCAAATAAAGGGAATAGCGTGCCCTTAACCTATCTACTATAGAATTTGACCATCTGAAATCTGGAGATAAGACGTATACGTATGTATGGATCACGATGATGACACGGACAATGAACCACTTATCTCGGCAACTACGACGTACATGACATTTTGATCACACTTGATTAGGATACACCTGCATAATCACAAATTCGTACGATTGTTTATTTCGCTGAATGAAAGAGGCGCGAGACATCCATCAGTACGTAGTGGCCAATGAGAGGAATGCTGAATACTCGCTATATACTCCCTCCATTCTAAAATAACTGACGTTTAGGACAAGATTTGGGTCAAACATTGGAAATATAAATCATCAATAGCTTTTAAATTGTTGAGTTTGTAAATATGAAAACTATATGAATAGATTTGTCTTGAAAATTACTTTCATAAAGTATACATATATCACTCTTTGATAAATATTTTTATAATAACAAGAGGTCAAAGTTGTGTTTTGGAGACCGTGTCGCTGTCCTAAACGTCAGTTATTTCAGAATAAAGGGAGTACAACACAACATTAAGAATTGGCTACGTGACCACGTCATGTTTCTTGAAGCGGACATCCATTCCGGGTTCACACATATGCTCCTAACTATTCTTTCTATGGCACACGACGATAATACCATCCATATATAGTAGGTGAATGCAATGGCCTTGTTGATTCAAAAATATATGTTGGCAATTTCAAGATCTGCCGGCCGTCTCTCTGACGACACATTCATGTATGATGCATTTAATATATTGCATTTATATAGGTAGCTCCATATGCCTGTTTTTACCTATAACATCATGCCATTTTCAAAAGATAAAAAAGTAAATTTCGTCACAAAATGGAAAGGAACTAATCCAGCCTTGCTCAACATTAGTGTGTATATGCAGTCTGTCTAGGGTTTTATGAATGTCATATATACACATTATCTTCTTTTGATCCAGTCGGCCAGTTGCGACGACCAGGCATCAGTCATGTATAAGACAAATCTGTCATTAAAAAGCCTAACCCAAAGAAGTCAAATATATACTTTGGAATTACCTATATGTAAGTGTAAATGTCCATTATGTGATGTGGTGTTGTCTAATATTGTCTATTATGTACTTTTCAACTAAACATTAATTATATATATATATATATATATCTCTCTATATATATATAGAGAGATATATATATATATATATATATATATATATATTGTTACTTTGCTTTGGCCTCTTTCTCGTGGTCCCACTTTTACCTTCCAATTTCTTGTCTTTACACTAGATGAAACAAGTTGACAAGCTATAATACAACGAATGACTAGCTCAACATGACCGTGGTGGCTGTTCAAAGACAAGAAATAGGAAGGCATATGCACAGTTTTATGCATGCTCCTTGTGGTTCTGTAGCATGCTTTCTGTGGAATTTGGGCTAGTATATGGACTACTATTGGTTGGTTGATCATACACAAATATGGTATTTAAAATATGAAGGCCTGAGGGGTCACGCATTATGAATTTAGTTCTCATAATAAACCCAACAACATCAAACTTTACTCTTACATACGTGACAATGATCTATCTTAATAAAGATATAAAAAATTGAATCCTAACAAGACTTGTATGCTTTTTTTATTTTGGTGTTAGAAGAGCATTACCATTTTACAGACAACCAAATCCGTGGTCTTTTATTTTTCCAGGCGAGTCTTTGACAAGAGCCAACTAGTTCCACACTTGCACCAACACGTTTTATGTCACAGGCAGGAATCACATTCTGGTCAAAGAACATTTTTCCCTTCATTTTGCATTTTTGCAGAAAAGGATCATCCAGTTGTCATGTGGTGTTTTCCCTGTCAAGTCTTTGAGAACGCCCAGTCAGCTAGCTAATTGCAGTAGTCTTACATGAGTTGGATGATAAAATCGTTCATTTGTAAACAGAAAGAAAAAAAATATAGGAGAAGGCTTCTAATCGCAAGAAAAGAAGCAGGAGGTTGGTCGTCCATGAGTTGAGGATAACATTGTTCATACAGTACCATTTTTACAAACAAAACCATGATTTTTTTTTGCGGGTGAGTCTTTGATAAGAGCCAACTAGTCGCGCCAACATGTGTTCTGTCAGAGAGGAATCAAATTTTGGTCAAAGAAGAACATGTTTTTCTCTTCATTTTGCATTTATTTTTTTGCAGACAATAACCATCCAATTGTCATGTGTTTTTCCCTTCCGTTCTGCCCTAAGCCCCTAACATGCCCTCATCCATCTAGAAATTAAGTGGGAAAAATTGCTTTAAAGAAACAAACCGTTCTCTTGTGCGTGCGGATCAGAATCCAAACCTCAAAGAAAAATCGCATGATCTCTGTAATACATGGTCACATGGTTCTTTCGCCGCATAAAAAAAAGGAAAGAAAAGTCAAAGCTCCCCAAGACAGCAATGATCAGTCATCGCATCCAGACTGTGTTAACATTATCTTCTTCTAGTCTGCCTGTTAATGCATTGCATATTGTATACCACGAGCGAACTGAATATTATTTTTCTTTACTTAGTTTGGTTTGCCTTTTCTCGTGGTCGGTCGTGCGTTCGATCAGCTGCAATCTGGTTTACATTAAATATTATCAGATCAAGTTGACAGTCTAAAATATATATTGGAAGCATGCATGAGTAGATCCATCAGATGATCAGCACCGCTCCAGGAATTCAAAAGACAAATGCCTATTTTTAATACCAGCTCAGTTCAAGAACACCATCGTCCAGTTTTTAATTTGTGGCAGTATGGTAAAAGCTATGCTCAAAGCAGGGGCGGAGCCAGCGGTGGGTCGGGTGGGGCTGGAGCCCCCCTACCATCCTGGCTCCCATGGCAGTAACCAGGAAAATGTGACATGTCAAATATCTCAAATAAAGCATGTCTATCCAAGTATTTATGCTAATCACCAAGATTGCAGCTTTGAGAATGAAATTAGCGTACCCAGCGACAGAGCCGGAAGCACTCGACATGGTGCTTTGTTGATGTAGTCGTCCCGCTCGATGCCATGCAGATTTGTTGCAGTGCAGATCGCCCTCTCGATGTCGTCACCAATGCCGTGAATAGGAAGCGAGTAGTCGTGCCGCCACCGACACTCCCCAAAAACGTGATTGCCGGCCTTCACCCGAGCAGGTGAACTCACGGACAGCAGCGTTTCGGAGGCCTACTCTTCCAGTACTCGTGCGCGCAAGAACCGGAACGAAGAAGCCCAGAATACAGCAGAAGTGTGGAGACTCATGTTTGTTTAGTACTAGCCAGACCTTGCTATTTATCAGTAGCTCGAGAAAATGAAAAGACCAGCCAGGAGCGGAAGAGTCTCAAGACTATGGAGTTAAAACAATTCCAGTAACCTTCCTCATAAGTTTGCATGCAAAACTCCTGAAACTCCCATTACTTGCCTCATTAACCAGCCACGTTAGGGATAAAGCGCCCGTACGTTGCTCCCACCCATAACCAGCTAGTGGTAAAATCAATATATACATGCGTACGTTGCTTCTCCCCATAACTAGCACCAATACATGCATGCATACGTTGCTCCTCCCCATAATTAGCACCAATACATGCATGCAACCAATATTTAATACGAATCTTAGAATTTATTTGATTTAATTAAATAAAATATGGGCCAAGCCCACATTAAATCTAACAATCCCCACCAAATTCTAAGACTCATGTTATGTTATCTCAAATCCACAATTCTTTGATATACCAGACTTTTGACGGAGACTGTTAAGTTGAACATCCATCTAGAACAGGGGTTACACTCATTCACAACTGAACAATGGACCATGCCTTGAATTGACAGTTTTGTGCGAAGTGAGTTTCACCCAAGTTCTTTTCTGGTACTAGGCTGCTATAAGCATTCCCTCTGATTGAAGCATATAAGTCACACTTCGAAGCCTTTCATGAGTATCTAGAAATTACCCACATCTCATAGACTGTGACTAGCAGTCGAACTCATATAGGTGTGTTCCTTCTAGGATGTTCTGTAGGACAACAACCCTGCTTAAACAAGCCACTCGGATCACATTAAGAACTTAATCAACCTCCCTAACAGTATTGGAGAGACGGTGCATCTCAAATGAGCTGGACTTTTATTCTAAGGAGTCTCTCTCTCAGCCATCCGCTAGCTTGTTTCGCCATCCTAATTCACGGGATCTCCGATCACAAAGGACAAGTTACTACTATGGAATGACTTCAAGTGGGTCTCAAGCCCAACTCTCTCGATGCACCTTCTATCACATTGCGTGATAGACCCTTAGTAAATTGATCTGCCAGATTATTAGATGTATGGACATAGTCCAATGATATTACTCCGGTGTTTCTCAATTTTCTGACAGTCTTCAGGCGCCTTTTCACATGCCTTGTGGATTTCATATTATCCTTAGAACTATTTACCTTTGTTATCACAGTTTGGTTGTCACAGTTCATGGATATAGCCCATATAGGTTTCTCTACAATCGGCAAATCCAAAAGGAGCTCACGTAGCCACTCGACTTCAGCGCCAGCAGTATCCAATGCTGCCAGTTCTGCTTCCATTGTAAACTTCGTTAAGATAGTCTGCTTGCAAGACTTCCAGGAAACAGCGCCACCTCCAAGCAAGAACGCATATCCGCTTCGGACATACAGCTCATCAGCATCAGATATCCAATTAGCATCACAATATCCTTCCAGTACCCTAGGATACCCGGTAAAGTGAATGCCATAACTCAGTGTGCCTTTTAAATAGCGTAGTACCCTTTCAAGAGCAGCCCAGTGAATATCTCCCGGATTTGACACAAACCGGCTTAGCTTGCTCACAGCAAACGAGATATCAGGCCTGGTCGCACTAGCCAAATACATGAGATAACCAATTATTTGCGAATATCTCAGTTGGTCTCTTGCAATTTTTCGATTCTTCCTCAAAACCACGCTTGGGTCATAAGAAGTTGGAGCTGGTACACAGTCATCGTACCCAAAACGATTTAGTATCTTTTCCACATAGTGGGACTGCACAAGAGTAACCCCACCATTTCCTTCTTCTCTGAAAAGCTTAATATTAAGAATAACATCAGCTTCACCCAAGTCTTTCATCTCAAAGTTGTTAGACAGAAAATTCTTCACTTCATTGACTACTTCAATATTATTCCCGAATATTAAAATGTCATCCACATATAAGCACAAAATGACAACATTGCCTCCACCGAAACGATAATATACACATCTATCAGCTTCATTTCTTCCTCAAGCTCTCCATTCAAGAAAGCTGTCTTAACATCCATCTGATGAATGAGAAGACCGTGTGAGGCAGCTAAGGATATTAGCACACGTATGGTGGTCAGTCGAGCAACTGGTGAATAAGTGTCAAAATAATCCTCTCCTTCCTTTTGTGTATAGCCTTTAGCAACTAGCCTTGCCTTGTACTTCTCAACAGTACCATCAGGCCTCATTTTCTTTTTGAACACCCATTTACAACCCACAGGTTTACATCCATAAGGACGATCAACCACATCCCAAGTTTCATTAGACATAATAGAATCCATCTCACTTTGCACTGCTTCCTTCCAAAAGTCAGCATCAATGGATGAATATGCCTCAGCAATAGTTGTGGGGGTATCTTCCGTGAGGTATATAATAAAGTTCTCACCAAAGGATTTTGCAACCCTTTGTCTCTTGCTTTTTCGAGTGACTATATTATTATCCTCTTCAGGAGTTACATGAGTTTCAAAATCATCATTATTTATCGGTTCATGGACATCCTCAGAAGAAATAGAATCATGACTAGAAATGCTAGGTGTAATTTTCATGGGAAATTCATCTTCAAAGAATGTTGCGTCTCTTGATTCCATGATAGTACCCTCATGCATATACGGTACTTTGGAATTTATTATCAAAATCTATGACCCACTTGTGTATAGCATAACCAAGAAAAACACAGTCAACGGTTTTGGGTCCAAGCTTTCGCTTCTTGTTAATTGGCACATGCACCTTTGCCAAATAACCCAATGTTAGCAGGTAGGAGAGATTTAATCTCTTTTTCTCCCATTCCTCGAATGGTGTAATTTCTTTGTTCTTTGGCACTCTATTCAGGACATGACACGCTGTCAAAATCGCCTCACCCCACCATTCCTTAGGTAGTCCCGCAGTTTCTAACATGGCGTTAACCAAATCAGTTAGAGTACGGTTCTTCCTCTCAGCAACCCCATTGGATTGAGGTGAGTATGGCGGTGTCCTCTCATGAATAATTCCATGCTCCGCACAAAACTCAGAAAACTCATTTGAGAAATATTCTCCACCGCGATCAGAACGCACCCGTTTAATTTTCTTTTCAAGTTGGTTTTCAACCTCAGCCTTATAAATTTTACAATAATGCAATGCTTCATCCTTTGTTTTTAATAGATACACGTAGCAAAATCTAGTACAATCATCTATAAGGGTCATGAAATATTTCTTGCCACCTTTGGTCAATATTCCATTCATCTCACAAATATTTGAATAAATCAAATCAAGCTGTGCCAACTCTCTCGCCGCAGCAGCCTTGTGAGGCTTGCGAGGTTGTTTTGCTTCCACACACACATGGCACTTTGAATTTTTGACCACATCAAATTTAGGAATTAAATTCAAACTAGCTAAGCGAGACATGCAACCAACATTAACATGACATAACCTCGAATGCCAAATATTAGTCTCAACATTATTAACCACATTGTTCACAGACTTAAAGAAAGTATCAACCAAAGACAAGCGGAACAAGCCTCCGCTCTCATAGCCTTTTTCAAGAAAAGTTCCATATTTAGAGACAACACATTTATTGGATTCAAATACTAGCTTGTAACCTTCACGACAAAGTAAGGAGCCACTAATCAAGTTCTTCTTTATTGAGGGGACATGATGCACGTTCTTGAGCTGCACGGTCTTTCCCGAAGTAAGCTTCAGATCGACCGTACCAACACCATGAACAGCTGCACGCGCTCCATTCCCCATCAGCAAGGAGGCAGCCCGCCCGGCCTGATAAGAGGAAAATAAGGAAAAATCAGCACACACATGAATATTTGCACCGGTATCAACCCACCAATCAGGTGAATAAAAAACTGAAAATGCAGAAGGTAACAATTTACCATACCCAGAAGTTGCAACTTCAGTCTCAACGGTGTTGACTGTTTTCTGTGCAGAAGGCTTCCACTTAGCCTGAGGACACTCTCTCGCAAAGTGCCCAAGGTTGCCACAGGTGAAACAGTTCATCTTTTCCTTATCTTTTTCCTTTTCCTTCTTTTTTCCCTTCTTGAAAGAAGTGGTTGGCTTCTGCTTAAGCTCTTGCTGAAATTTCTTTTTATATGGTTTGGGACGACCCTTTTGCACCATATGTGCACTAGAGCTCCCCTCAACGACTTTCTTGCCTTTAACATCCCTTGCTCTAGCCTTGTCCTCAACATCAAGAGTCCCAACAAGCTCAGCAGTGCTAAACTCTTGCCTCTTATGTTTGAGTAAAGTTGCAAAGTGAGTCCAAGATTGTGGCAGCTTTGCAATCATGCAGCCTGCCACAAACTTATCAGGAAGCACACATCCAAACAGCTCAAGTTCCTTTACCAGCGCCTGTATCTCATGAGCCTGTTCGACCATCGGACGATTCTCAACCATCCGATAGTCATGAAACTGCTCCATGACGTACAGCTCAGAACCGGCATCAGAAACACCGTAACGGGCTTCAAGAGCATCCCAAATTGCCTTGCCATTCGGGAGCTGAATGTATGCATCAATGAGAGAGTCTCCAATGACACTCAACAAGCCACCCCTACAATTGGTGTCATCGTGATCGAACTGACGTTGCTCATCAACGGTTCGAACAGTGGCAGGCAAATCAGTCACCACATAAAAACAACGCATAGAGGTCAACCACAAAATAGTTTTCTGGCGCCATCTCTTGTAATGAGTGCCCTCAAATGGCGGTGGTTTTAACATACTCGCAAAGCCAACAGTTGAAAATTGCCTATAATCATGTTTTTGGATTGTTAGAAATATAGGCAATTTCATGTTTAATTTATTCCATAAATATGATGCAAACAAGAAAATTATGAACATATAATTCTCTGTGGAATTCATAATCAGGAACATGATGCCAGTGCTAACCAGGAAAATGTGACATGTCAAATATCTCAAATAAAGCATGTCTATCCAAGTATTTATGCTAATCACCAAGATTGCAGCTTTGAGAATGAAATTAGCGTACCCAGCGACAGAGCCGGAAGCACTCGACATGGTGCTTTGTTGATGTAGTCGTCCCGCTCGATGCCGTGCAGATTTGTTGCAGTGCAGATCGCCCTCTCAATGTCGTCACCAATGCCGTGAATAGGAAGCGAGTAGTCGTGCCGCCACCGACACTCCCCAAAAACGTGATTGCCGGCCTTCACCCGAGCAGGTGAACTCACGGACATCAGCGTTTCGGAGGCCTACTCTTCCAGTACTCGTGCGCGCAAGAACCGGAATGGAGAAGCCCAGAATACAGCAGAAGTGTGGAGACTCATGTGTGTTTAGTACTAGCCAGACCTTGCTATTTATCAGTAGCTCGAGAAAATGAAAAGACCAGCCAGGAGCGGAAGAGTCTCAAGACTATGGAGTTAAAACAATTCCAGTAACCTTCCTCATAAGTTTGCATGCAAAACTTCTGAAACTCCCATTACTTGCCTCATTAACCAGCCACGTTAGGGACAAAGCACCCGTACGTTGCTCCCACCCATAACTAGCTAGTGGTAAAATCAATATATACATACGTATGTTGCTCCTCCCCATAACTAGCACCAATACATGCATGCATACGTTGCTCCTCCCCATAATTAGCACCAATACATGCATGCACCAAATATTTAATACGAATCTTAGAATTTATTTGATTTAATTAAATAAAATATGGGCCAAGCCCACATTAAATCTAACAGTACGTCAGAAAAAATAGAAGTTGATCTTTGCAAAAAATAATGCCCACTTCGAGTCCTTTTGTGGCTTAAGCACAATGAAAGAACTCAAAGTTGATAATATATTTGCCTGTATAGGGGAGACAAGAGGTATGTTGTCGTTGTTGCAATTGATTTGAATCTGAGCTAATAAATCCTACCAGAAAGCAAAGCCAGATTTTTTTTTCAACAGAAGAAAGCAAAGCCAGCAATGCAATGATCCATCTCTCCCATTGATCGATGGGTCCTCGTTCGGATGAACAAATATGGAAGGGAAAAAGCTTTCCCTCTCCGGGGCGGCGCGCGATGAGGTTGCCCATTGCCACGCATTATCGAGCGACAAAACCCTTCCTAAACCCCTCCCGTTTCCACACGGCCGGGCCCCACCGTACGCGAGCGACACAATGCCGTTCGTCTCCGACGCCGACGGGCCCCGCGACCGAGATGACGAAGCCGCCGCCTCCACCTCAGCACGATGCTCCCGGAGCAGCCGCCGCGGCGGATGGCCTGGCGACGTGTTCGGCGGCTTCCTAACGTGGATCTCCCACGCCGGCGCCGCGCGCGCGGACGGAGGGAAGAAGAAGCCGGCGTCGGCACACAGCGCGCCGCCGCCGCCGGTCTCCGGGCGCGACGGCGCGGCGAGGCCCAAACACAAGGCCATCCCCGCCGACCGGTTCAAGTGCGTCAACGTGGGCGTGGGGCGCCCGGCGGCGGCGGCGCGTCCCCATCCCCACGGCGGCAGCGACGAAGGCGGCGTGTCGGAGTGGGAGAGGATGGAGCGGCGCCTGCGGGAGGAGCGCGTGGGCGGCGCGCGGCCGTGCATCCTGCCGGAGGCGGTGCGGGAGGAGGTGGAGGGGATGGTGAGGGGCCACGGCGCGGTCACCGACAGCTTGCTGCGGAGGGTCACAGACCGCGTCGAGCGGTGGTACCACGGCGAGGGCTTCGCGTGCGCGCAAGTAGTGGGGCTGACCTTCGGGAGCCCCGGCGCCGGCGCCGGCGAGCTCGCGTGCGAGGTGCTCGAGGGGGACATCACCAGGGTGGAGTACAAGTTCCTGGATAAGCTCGGCAATGTCGTGGATGGGAACACTCAAATCCCAGTCATCGAGAGGGAGCTGCCCCAACAGGTATTATAATTTTATATATCTGTGATCAGTGATCTTGATGCCATCATGTAGCAAGCTGCTTAATTTGTGGTTAATTTGTTACAAGCTCCACTGGGCATGACTCTGATATGTTTTTTTAGGAAAATGACACAGATATGTTCGTGTTCAATGTGCAATGAAGAACTTGTAACACTGATATGTTCTTGTTCTAGGCATTAAAATCATACGTTGTTTTTAATGTGCAATGAACTGCTTGTCCGTGATGCTACTCTCATTTAGGGGTAGATGTACTCTGTTCTGATATGATTATGTACTCTGTT
>OAMR01000078.1:858087-895284 GCA_900205405.1 Echinochloa crus-galli
AATAGTTTTCTGGCGCCATCTCTTGTAATGAGTGCCCTCAAATGGCGGTGGTTTTAACATACTCGCAAAGCCAACAGTTGAAAATTTCCTACAATCACGTTTTTGGATTGTTAGAAAATTAGGCAATTTCAGGTTTAATTTAATCCATAAATATGATGCAAACAAGAAAATTATGAACATATAATTCTCTGTGGAATTCATAATCAGGAACATGATGCCAGTGCTAACCAGGAAAATGTGACATGTCAAATATCTCAAATAAAGCATGTCTATCATCAAGACTATGGAGTTAAAACAATTCCAGTAACCTTCCTCATAAGTTTGCATGCAAAACTTCTGAAACTCCCATTACTTGCCTCATTAACCAGCCACGTTAGGGACAAAGCGCCCGTACGTTGCTCCCACCCATAACTAGCTAGTGGTAAAATCAATATATACATACGTATGTTGCTCCTCCCCATAACTAGCACCAATACATGCATGCATACGTTGCTCCTCCCCATAATTAGCACCAATACATGCATGCACCAAATATTTAATACGAATCTTAGAATTTATTTGATTTAATTAAATAAAATATGGGCCAAGCCCACATTGAATCTAACAAAACAGAGAAAAAGGCTAGAGGACTTGAAAATGCATAATAATTAAACCAATTAATTAATGTCCTCCACATAACTGTTTGAAAAGCAAAGCAAGACACACAAAAAAGATGCTATATAATAGAGCCACGATCAGAGTGTGCATACCTAGTTTAATTCCCGAAAGAGAAGTGCACATACCTGGTTGATTCAAACTCTGGCGAAAAAAATTGGATAAGGGTGAAGCTGCTCCACTGTCCAAACTCATATTTCAGCCCCAATTGGAGCTGAGTCCTGTTTCAACGGCTGTTGATGATGTAAAGCAATTCGGAGACGAACGGAAGGCTATGAAGCAAGCAAACATATATCCTCAAGAAGTTGATATGTTGTAAGCAAGAAACAAAACACAGAACAATTTAAACTTTCAGCTTAGTTTGGCAGAATTACGGAAACTACAATCATCCATACAAGGAAAGTTAGCTGAAGCACTGTCAGGAAATGAATACACAGGTAACTGTTTGTCTGAGCAATTCTTTACAAGCAAGGACTGCAAATATTAGGATTGTTAGTCCATGCACGGAGTAAAATGTCCACCAGTTGAGACCATTCTGACAATACAAACTCTAAAGTGGTTCCTAAATCTGCTCCTGTAATATAAACAGTAAACCAATTTGTGAATTTACATATAAACTTAACTTCGTGTATGTTAGTATGTATATGCAAAAGAACACATGGTACATACAGAAGAAAAAGGAGGATTTAACATCTTCTATCGTGATCTTTTTTACGTGCACTGTTGGACCAAAAACGGTTATGTGTGGACTGACTGATAGAGTTGAGCGTAGGCTCGTTTGGTCCTGTGATTAACAGTGAGGCTCAAGCCAGCTCCCATGATGCAGAAGGCTGACATAGTCAATGAGCTGACAAAGAAGCAAGATGGCCCTTCAGGCCTTCACATTTCAATGGCCCGTCTAGAAGAAGCTTCATAGTCATACAGGTTACTGACCATAAGGCCTGACAATATGAGTGATCCTCTTACCCGCAAAAAAAAATATGAGTGATCCTATGGGGTTTGCTATTGTGAGAAAATTATACATTGCACCAAAGTGTTTTGCACCAAAAGTTCAGAGACAGCAGCAGGCACAATAGCCCAATGGGCTCCATATCCAAGTCCAACCAAGAAGGTCCCAATGTACATAGTTCCAGGCCAAGCCATCGCAAATAGGAAAAGCCCAGCAGCCATCAGCGTCTGAGCAATTGCCAATGTTATGTGTCTTGGATGTGTATGCTCCCTGAGCAAAATAAAAGTCCACTCAGGGTGAGAATGTTGCCCTCTTGTTCTCAAAAATAGGATGAGAACGATGATTTTTTTTGCCCAAAACTTGGAATGTCCTAAGAAATTATCCAAGTCTAAGAAAGCCAACATAGTCGATGAAAACTTGATAAGCACAAAATGTAACAAGAAATTTGCTATTTATCTAAAAGCACTGCAGGTTGTGGAGTAAACATTGAAATATAAAATTCAAAATACTGGCAGGATCTGGATGGAAGCAAACTGCGGCTACCTTAAGTAAAAACACAATGAAAAAGCTTCTGATCTGTACTATCCATTATTACTATAAAGATAAGTGAAAGGTAGATCATAAAACGGATTTAGTGTTAGCACCTGACAATGATCTCGGAAAAACAGCCACCTCCAAGACGACCAAGGAAGTTCCAGATGCTCATCAATGACACAAAGATATGCGCATCTTTGAAACCAACAGTCTGGCTCATCTGACCCAGATTGTCCATCACTGCCAAACCTGTTCCTGCCCCTAGCAGAAGTGATAACCAAATAAGCCAAAAATAAGCATTCGCTAATGCCTTCATAAGGGTGAAGTTCTCCCCCTGATGGTTTCCCCCTTGCTGCAGCCTGCACTAGCTCGGCCTGCAACTCTGAAATCCTCTTCGTACTTTCAGATGGGGGTAACAAATCAATGTCCTCAGGTCTCTCTTCCACCTCACTTAAGATGACCTCTGATTGATCCTCCATGTCTTGTAAAGTGCTTGCCTCTTCTATAAATGTTTCACACAGGAGAGCTTCTTCAATTGGATGTTCAGTTTGTGGCGATAAAGTAACCGCCACAGGAATTGCAATCGGTGAAACAAGAAGGACGAATAGAATATCAGTGAGCAAAACAACCACGCTGTCACACAGTTCCACAAAATTTTGGACTAGCATGACACCAACGAGATATGATGCAAGGAGCAGGCAAATGGAGTAGATGAACATGAAGTTGTTACTATCACATGCCCATGCCTGGCACTGATCTCCAACAGCCCTAATAACAAACATCAGTCCAATGGCAACCAATGCTGGTCCAACCGCAACCATGAAGATAAGTGTGGCATGGTCTGGTGTGTGCATTACTGCATATATTTGTGTCAAAATTGCGCTACTAAGGCCGGAGAATGCTTTAAGGATGCCAACTGTTGGGCCCCTGCTCTTTGGAAAGTTCTGGATGCATGTAACAAGTGAAGCCGTGTTGAGTATGTTGAGTAGTTGGTTCCAACAAAGAGAAGAACACACATCTGAATAACAAAACAATAAGATGTTATATATTAACTGCAGGAAATAAAAGCAAACAAATAAAAAAATCATCATTTTGTTTTAATGATTTGAATGAGGGAATTGGTAAAAGAGCATTAGTAAAAATGTGTAGTATTTTCAGTTTTCTCCATATAATTTGGAGTTATGGATAGCAGGTTCGATGATTCATTAATTTCAATCTGAGAGGTACAATCATCTATTTACAATCATAGTTTCTGAGGATGTGATTTTTAATTTTGCACAAGTGCAGACTCCATCGGGCCTTGAACATATGGAATAAGAATGGGCTACTTAAGTTGGGCCACGCCAGATAAAATTCCTGACCTTTTTTCTTTTTAGAGCTAAAATTCCTGACCTTTTCCACCGTTCATAAGCAAATGAATAGCTCCCATTCAAATAGGATGTCTACTCTCTAATGAATTGAGACGAGACAAATTGAAAGAGTGGACTGCAATTCCGTATACACAATACCATATATCTTGTTCAGAGTTCATGAACAAGAACAGTGGCATTACCATTGATAGGGAACAGAAATTCAGAACAATCTGGGATCTAACTTGTTAAATATTGGCAGTAATTCAGTAAAAAATAGCATATTCAGAGTCCAAGAACAAGAACAATTTTACACTAACAATGCTATCTTGAACAAGAATAGCTCTACCGTTCACAATGTCATCAAGTGAAGAACTGATCAGCTCTCACCATCCAGAGGGGTAGCGCCGGCGCCTTCCTGGTGACGACGAGCCATAGCCACCCGTAGCCGAGGAAGCTATGGGCGGCGCCGATGAGCAGCAGCCCCCACGCCGGCAGCGCGGCCGAGAGCGCCCCGGCGAGGAAACCCACGCAGTCCCCGAGGTTCTTGGCGACGCCGAGCGCCGCCACCTGCCGCTGGTTGTACCCCAGGGCGGCCTTGACCACCGGCGAGATGGCGCCGAAGAGGTACCCGACGCCGGCCATGGATTGTAGCCACATTGAGAGGCCACGAACACGAGCCATCGGTTCCTGGAGAAGGCCCTCAGCCTCTGCGCAAGGTTGCCCATTGGATTGTGCCAAGAACTCACCGGAAGAGCCCCGCGAAAAGATTGGGTTTTGATGCTGGAATCAGCGCTGGTGGTTATACTGGACCTCGAGAAGCATTGGAGTGACTCGAAGAGGATGGAAACCGAGCGCAGATTTGAAGTTGGCAATAAAAAAGAAAACTTTCGGAAGCCCAACATAATATCAGTGCGCAGGCAAACACTGAACTTTTATCAGAGTGTAGCAGAAAGAATATCTGTAGCAGAAATTTTACCGTTCATATCAGAGTGTAGTTCTTGCTTGTCTCTGAATGTTGGCACTTTTTACTCAAGTACTCATACCAAAGTTCCTTTCCGGCCTCACGTAAGTATCACTTTCTCTAGCACATTGAGTGCTTACTATTAGTGAAGAAAGTATAATTAACTCACCAGATATCATGCCCATGAAAAAGACATCATGCCCATGAACGAAACGAAGGAGGTTATCGAATAAAACATTCTCGATCTTACATGCATTTTAACTGCATTTCATCTCATGTTGAGAAAATGCCTGCGCCCTTTCCAACCTTTGCATTCTTCTGAATCGAAATAGCTGCTTTATCATAAGATTGGCCACGGTAGTATGGTACAACTTTGATGCAGCTGCAAATTCATCTTTGGCCCTGTTTGGAACAGCGACAGGGAGGATCGCTTCTCAGATAAACTGTATAAATATGGAAATAGCGCTTATTTGAAAAGCAGGTCTGAACCAGCTTTTACTTTTTAGTACAAATTGGGGCGGTGGGGAGAAGCGTGGCCAGAAAAAGCTACAAAAAAGCGAGTCGTTTGGCTTCTAGTTTCAGCTTATTTTGGCCATAAGCTAAAATTAAGCTGTTCCAAACAGGGCCTTTATCCTAGCCATTCCATATTCATCCTGTCTCCTGAAAGAAGGCATGGAAAGCATTCTGGATGTTGCTATTGAGCCGCGTTTGTCACTGCTGCCTAAAGAGTCCTTCATTGGGAGAATGGAAGCTCGTCTTCTGTGCCACAATACAGTTGGCCAGTTGGGCACTCCACTGAGATATGTTGCTTCAACTTCAGCTAAAAATACTTTTGAAACATTGCTTTCTTATATTGTAAGTGATGCGATATTGCCCTTGTTCAGAAGCCAGGAAAGGTGCTGTTTTGCCAACTGGATCTTGCAGTGGTATCAGTGACTGCTGTCGCTGATGCCCCAGCAGCTCAGTGCATCAACAATCTTTTCCCTCCAATCAAATAGGCTTATTAATAATTATTTTATAAGGTAGCTCGCTAGTTGCCTAGTTCCACGCCAATCAATAACAAATGTGCCAACACTTGAAGCAAAATGAGAAAGAAAACACATATAGATCTTCTATTTACCCGCTATTACCTAGTTACCAAGCTAGCAAAGTACCAAAATACTTGTGGGAAAATGGCAAAGAAAACCCCGCACCTGTTAGCATAGACGACTCAAACAATCATCCAAATAAATGTGAAAGATGGTATTAAGTAATTAACATGAGGTTACTAGTTGAAACGTAATCAAGGCCAGAAGTTTTCCTGAGAAAACGAGGTAATGACATTGTACTCACCCAAGAACAGACGAAAGGATTCAATTGTATTCCATATTTAACTTTGATCTGATACAAGTAAATTTACAACAGTATGATAGGTACGATAAAAACTTCCTACCTTGATTTATATTGACTAAAGTTCATCTTGTATACCTGCGCCCTTTCCAACCTTTGCATTCTTCTGAATCGAAATAGCTGCTTTATCATAAGATTGGCCACGGTAGTATGGTACAACTTTGATGCAGCTGCAAATTCATCTTTGGCCCTGTTTGGAACAGCGACAGGGAGGATCGCTTCTCAGATAAACTGTATAAATATGGAAATAGCGCTTATTTGAAAAGCAGGTCTGAACCAGCTTTTACTTTTTAGTACAAATTGGGGCGGTGGGGAGAAGCGTGGCCAGAAAAAGCTACAAAAAAGCGAGTCGTTTGGCTTCTAGTTTCAGCTTATTTTGGCCATAAGCTAAAATTAAGCTGTTCCAAACAGGGCCTTTATCCTAGCCATTCCATATTCATCCTGTCTCCTGAAAGAAGGCATGGAAAGCATTCTGGATGTTGCTATTGAGCCGCGTTTGTCACTGCTGCCTAAAGAGTCCTTCATTGGGAGAATGGAAGCTCGTCTTCTGTGCCACAATACAGTTGGCCAGTTGGGCACTCCACTGAGATATGTTGCTTCAACTTCAGCTAAAAATACTTTTGAAACATTGATTTCTTATATTGTAAGTGATGCAAGGAAAGCTGCTGTTTTGCCAACTGGATCTTGCACAGTGGTATCAGTGACTGCTGTCGCTGATGCCCCAGCAGCTCAGTGCATCAACAATCTTTTCCCTCCAATCAAATAGGCTTATTAATAATTATTTTATAAGGTAGCTCGCTAGTTGCCTAGTTCCACGCCAATCAATAACAAATGTACCAACACTTGAAGCAAAATGAGAAAGAAAACACATATAGATCTTCTATTTACCCGCTATTACCTAGTTACCAAGCTAGCAAAGTACCAAAATACTTGTGGGAAAATGGCAAAGAAAACCCCGCACCTGTTAGCATAGACGACTCAAACAATCATCCAAATAAATGTGAAAGATGGTATTAAGTAATTAACATGAGGTTACTAGTTGAAACGTAATCAAGGCCAGAAGTTTTCCTGAGAAAACGAGGTAATGACATTGTACTCACCCAAGAACAGACGAAAGGATTCAATTGTATTCCATATTTAACTTTGATCTGATACAAGTAAATTTACAACAGTATGATAGGTACGATAAAAACTTCCTACCTTGATTTATATTGACTAAAGTTCATCTTGTATATGAAGAATAGGCTAAGTTTGTGAACGTAACAATCAGCTACACTCTTTTGTACAGTAGCAAGCATGCAGTTAGTTGCAACTTGAAGACAACATTCAGAGTTGGATCATTAAAAAAAAAGGGCGTACCCAGTGACGTAGGCTTCCCGCACCGTGCGGAGTTGGATCATTACTAAACAAAATTCAAATGCTTCAGGTACATTATGCTCGAGTTCCACACCCTACAACTCCTGTTTGCTTCATCCAGAGAGACCATTTAACAGCTTCTAAGAAATTTTCATTCCTTTGTAGAGCAGCAATGAGGTTAGTATATGTCACGCGATCAGGGCTGATACCTTTAATCCTCATCTCCTGCATCAGTTTGACAGCATTTTCAGGCATTCTTGCTATCCCATATGCCTTTATCAAGGTATTATAACTGTACAAATCTGGTTCAACACCTCGGCTCTTCAGCTCTGCAAGTGAGCAAACCTGCAAAAGAGGTAGTACTGATCATATAGCTGTCACAAATGAATTTTGCGTTTGCTGTCTCAGACTCTTTAGAGTAGATGTTTCTAAATTTCTGCTTATGCATCACTCAGTGAGCTGTATTACTTATTTTACTGGGTTAGTTTTCGGCACATTGAACCATCTTTACAACAACAACAACATAGCCTTTTGTCCCAAGCTAGTTGGGGTAGGCTAGAGGTGAAACCCAAAAGGTCAAAAAAAAAAAACAGAAAAAGAGTTGAACAAGCTTCTCCATTCTCTAGCAATACATCAGCCTTTTGTTTCTCCATTTCTGCCAAAACTGAACAAGCATCCTCTAGTCGCTCTGCTTTAATGTACATCCTCACAATTACACTGTAAGCAATCATGTCAAGTACAGAAGATGAAGCTTTCAGTTCAAGGTAAATAGTTTCAGCGTCAGCAAATCTCTCCATCATGCTAAAAACATCAATCATAGTGCAAGATATACGGAGATTTGGATGTATTTCAGACTTATGCATTTGATTGTATATCCTAACAGCATCCTCGTAGTTGCCAGCCTCTTTGCAAGAACATATCAATATATGATATAAGTTGTCCTCAAAAGCAGAATCTTTCCATTTCTTTTCACGCAGAATTAACAAAGCTTCTTCTAGCAAAGAATTTTGAACAAATGCTGTTACTAAAATAGAGCACGAGGTAGCATCAAACAAAATCTTCTTGTAGAAGCAAGATTGTACAATTGGAAGAACCTTATGCATTCTTCCTACTGTTCCATAAGCTCGAACAAGAAGGGTAACAATTGATGAACACTGGCAGCCAGCTGCCCTCATGTCCTCCAGAATTTCAGCTGCACCTTCATTGTCATCATGTCTTGCTAGTAGGTTAATCATCGTGTAAAAGTTGGATGCATTTGGCCGGAACCCAACACTCTTCAGCTTCCTGTAGTGCGAAAGTGCCTCTTCATATTTGTCTGCTCTACCAAAACCTTCTACCATTGATCTATAGGTGGTTTCATCAGGAGCTAAACCTGCCCTACCAAGGCTGTCAAAGACTTTCTTCGCCTTCTGTATATCAGTACCTTTTCCGTATCCTGTAATTAAAGTATTGTATGCTACAACATTCAGGGTGAGTCCTTCGTCCACCATGGACTGCAATACCAATTCGGCCTCCTCCATTTTACCCTGTTGGCAGTACACATTCAACCGCACCAACCAATTTTCCATGTTTGGGGTTACTCCATCATTGTTCATTAGAACAATAGTATCCTCGGACTTGGTAAAATGGCCTAAACGTGTATACAGAGTAATCATAGCTGAGTAAGCATTAACACACCTAATGTTGCAATTTCTCATTTTTGCAAAAGTGAACTCAGCTTCAGATAGGTTGCCAGTCTTCTGGTAAAGACCCATAAGCATACCAACAGTAGACACATTTGGCTGCACTTCTTTATCAAGCATCATGCGAAACCACTTTGTTCCCCAATCATCAAGCTTCCTTTTAGCACAAACATATATGAGCCCATTAAATGCTCTAGCATCTAATGCACAATCCGAATCAGCAACCATTTCATGAAGCAATAGTTCAGCCATCTTCCAGTCCTCCTTCCAGGCGATCGCTTGAAGAGCTAGGTGATATGCATCAGCATTCCCCTTTAGCTTCCCATTAGACTTCATCCAGTCAAAGAATCTAAGAGCCTTCTCATCACTGTGCTTCTCAAGATGCATTAGAGCAGAATTGCACTCCTCAATGCTGGACTCCTGGCTGATATGGGACAAAACCGCATTGACATCATCATCTTTCACTACAGATTTGCGACCATGCCTGTCCTTCCCTGGGCCAAGTTTCGGAGCTCTGCGCCTTACCAACTTTTTACCACCTGGTAATCTCCGCCATAACTTCCCCTCTTTCCTCGTTTCTCCAGAGCCCCTTGGTCTACCATCTATGCTTTGTGCTATTTTTGGACTCAAAACTGACGGCACTTTGCTGCAACTTGAGGTTTCAGATGGAACAGAAACACACAATGTAGACTCCCTGCTACCATCACCCTCAAAGGAGCGTACCAAACCATTCTTTAAGCTTGCCCTCGGACGGCTCTTCCTCCTTACACTGTCAGCGAAGAACCCACGGCATGTGACAGCAGCGCTGCCTACCCGCCAGTGGTCCCCAACATAGCCAACACCAACTGGCAGCAGTGAAGAACTAAACCCAATCAAATCCGGCCCCAGCTGCACTGGGCTTCTGGCAAGATTGTGTCTTCTGTGTTCCCCAGGACCTGCTGGCGTGCGGATCCTCAGGGCAGCCATTCAGACTCACAAACGGGCATGGATTTCATGCCAATACTGCACATTAGAACAAAAAAAAATGAATACACTGAGGTGCTTAGTCCCCAATTTTTGAGAAAATAGAAATGGGTGAGCTTAACTGAAATATAGATGGGATAAATGATATTAGATGAGATAATATTATCAGTGATTCATGTAACAGACAGACCCACGGCTAACATGACGAACAGGATCTCAGGTTTTGGTCTGAAAACCAAGAGAGCAGTGACATCCAAATTCTCTTTCGGGTTTGCAGAGACCACGGATAGTCTTCACAAACTTCTTTTTCCAACAGATAGCTAACTACGCTAATGGTGACAGGGAAGTCAGTCTGACTTGCTATTTGCTCCATAACAGTGTGTTCTTTTTCTTCCTATGCTAGGCAATAGAGGTAGCCATAGTCACCCTAAACCAAGATCACCACATTCAACTCGGGGAGGTAAGGTCGCGGCTCACCTTGTGGAGGATTGGAGGAGGAGGACACCGCCCTTAGATGAGATTCCCCGTCGCCGGAGTCTTGGGTCTCCTCCCCCTGTGCCGCGGTGCGGGTTGCCGGTCGGGGACTTTGGGGGTGAGGGCGAGCGGCGTGGGGGACGGCGCCAGGCGCGGCCGGCGTGCGGCGGTGCGGGTGGGAGGAGTGGGGGTGGCGGCTGCCGGCTGGAGTGGTGGTGGATTTGGGGGTGGCCTTGAACGGCTAGGGGCCGTTTGGATGGCCATTGGTTTCGGATAGGGCAGCCTCAGCCTGAGTGCCCCTCCACAGTAGCCTGTGGTGTGCTATGCTATCAAAATTTCTACAGCACGGGGTAGACGAAAGCTATGCCCGAACCAATTCTTTCGTATCTTCCCTCCATTTTTATTTACTCGTCACATTGGATTTATTTCAAATTAAAGTTATCTAACTTCGATGAGGTTTATAAAAAAATATAATAGCATCTATAATATCAAATATATGTATTATCAAAATATAATCCATAATAGATTCAATAAAACAAATTTAATTTATAAATATTTTTATTTATGAACTTGATCAAAGTTGGACAATTTTAACTTAGGACAAACCTAACGTGACATGTAAATAAAAATAGAAAGTCTATATATGGCGACGAATATAGTATTACTCCCTACGTTTGCTTTTTACGAGACACGACTTTACTTCACACGGTATTCTAATTTACAACTTTAACCATTCATTTATCTTATATTATATTATTTATGATTATAAATTTATTATCATTAGAAAGTATTTTTATTATAAATCTAACCATTTCAAATTTGTATTATAAAAGTTAAAATTTGTTAGTTGAATTATAGTAGAAGATTGTAAAGTTTGAATTTTTAGTACGCGTGCGTTTCTTATAAAAACAGAGGGAATACAGGCAGCAGCAGATTTACTGTTCAGCTCAAATTGGCATAATCAACGAAAATACAATCGTGCATACAAGTTACAGAAAAAAAAACCATCATCAGTAGATGAATATGACGTGTCACATGGGAATACAAAGAATCATGCATACAAGAACTACACTCTAACCATCTAGCACACGACCCTCAGTAAATATTCACATGGTAACAGAGATTCTGACAATGCAATTGCAAGCTGTGAAACATCTAACAGTTTACAGGTAAACTTTATTTGTGTATATGTGATCATATATGCAAGTTTTTTGTTTTGCTTTTTTTTGCCAAAGAATACACGGTAGATTGGACAGCATCATGTTTTTTTTTTTGTGTATGTGAGTGATCATATATACATGAAAATTTCACGTGTGGGCAGATCGATAGAGGTCAGCATAAACTCTTCTGGTCCTCTGAACAACGACAAGGCTCAATCCGGCCCCAACAATGCAGAGCACTGACATTATCAATGAGCTGACAAAGAAGCAAACAGCCCCTTCACACTTCAGCGGCCCATCTGTAAGAGAACCTGTACTGTGAAGCAATCTTTGAGACAAAAACACCATGACCTGATGTTGGTGAGCTTGTTTCTCAGCTTCATAGTCATACAGGGTACTGGTGATAAGGCCTGAGAAGATGAGTGATCCTGTTGGGTTCGCTAGCGAGAGGAAATTGTACATGGCACCGAAGTGTTTGACGCCGAAGAGTTCAGAGACAGCAGCCGGCACAATAGCCCAATGAGCTCCGTATCCGAGTCCGACTAGGAAGGTCCCGATGTACATGGTTCCAGGCCAAACCATAGCAAATAGGAAATGTGCTGCAGCAATCAGGATCTGGGCGATTGCCAGTGCTGTGTGCCTTGGGTATCCACGCTCCCTGATTAAAAGAACAGCCAAACAGGATGAGAGCAGATATAAAGCAATTAAGCTTTAGATGTATGATCATAACATGAGTGTTTTAGTGTTGATAGAATGATACCTGACAATGATTTCAGAGAAGTAGCCACCTCCAACACGACCAAGGAAGTTCCATATGCTAGTCAACGACACGAAGATGTGCGCATCTTTGAATCCGACTGCCTGGCTCATCTGGCCAAGATTGTCCATCACTGTCAGCCCTGATCCTGACCCAAGCAAAAATGATACCCAAATAAGCCAAAAATCAGGCTTCATCAGTGCCTGCATCATGGTGAAGTTCTCCCCCAGGCGTGGTCTCCTGTTTCTCCTTTCAGATGGAGGCAATGAGTCAATGTTCTTAGACTTATCTGCTACCTCGCCTAAGATGGCCTGTGGCTGATGCTGATCTTCTTGCGAAGTGCTTGCTTCTCCTGTCAATGGTTCAGACAGGAGAGCCTCTTCAATTGGATTTTCAGCTTTCGAAGTTATCGTCAACGTCACAGGGATTGCAATCGGTGAAATAAGAAGGATGAACAGAATCGTCGTGAGAATATTAACCACATTGTCACTCAGCTGCAGGAAATCTTGGGCTAGCTTGACAACAGCGAGATATGAGGCGAGGAGTAAGCAGATGGTGTAGACGAACATGAAGCTCTTCTTGTCGGATGACCGTGCCTGCTTGTGACCACCGACAGGCCTAATTACAAGCATCATGGCAATGGCGATCAGTGCTGGACCGACTGCAACCATGAAGACAAGCATAGCCTGGTCTGTTGTGTGCGTTACTGAATAAATCTGTGTCAAAATAGCGCTGGTTAGGCCCAGAAATCCTTTCAGGATTCCCACCATTGGACCCCTGCTGCCTGGGAAGTTCTGGATGCATGTGACGAGCGATGCTGTGTTGAAGTATGTCGCGCTGTTGGTTCCAACAAATATGAGAACACACATCTGGATAAGAAAACAATGAAGTGCGTGTCATATATTAGCTGCAGGAAATAAAACCAAACCAAATTGCTAGTCGAAGTACCAACAATTCTGCCTCATTCATTTCAGAGTGGGGAAATAATGGTGGAATGAACACTTGCAGAACCATAAATGAAATTGAGGATGGTAGTGCAACGTATCAGTCGAAATCAATTTGAGAAGTCCTTGCTATTTATTCCCTTTTTTTTGTTTCTTTTGATTTTCTAACGTGCAAACATGAAAACATGTGGTGCAAAGGTAGATGCGTTCATAATACACAGCTAAAGAAAGAATTCTGCATATCCCACCTTGGGGAGAAGGGAAATTTTGTTAAAAGCAGTACTGAAGCTCTAGGTCAGGCCTCAAAGATCGGAGCAATAAATATGGAGAATATGAAATCAAAATTGAAGTAGTGCGAACTGAAGCCCACCGTCTTGTCCTCAGCTAATCCCATCTATAACGGGACAAGATGCTAGTTCTTGTGTTTCAATTTACAATGCCATACATTTGCAACAATGCTGTAAATAAGTTCTTAGTTACTTCGTTCATATGGTCAAAGATACTTCATATTTTGGATTACATGAAGTCTAATTTTATCAACTTAAAAAGAATTGGTTTAAACACCTAAAAATCATATGATTCTATTTTTCTTAAAAATAATTTCATAATATATTGTTCATAGATTTATAAATATATAATAATAGTTTAAGTAACTTTTACCCTAGAACAAGTATGTTTTACATAGAAAAATAATTACATAAGGCAAGACAAAATGAAAGTGTCTTGTTTTTCTTAATATATATCAGATTTGAGACACCTTTTAGTATCTCTTGTAATAAAAGATTTATTATTATTATTACTATTATTCTTGAGTGCTTGACCAAGCAACCTAGATTCTTTAGATTTATATACATCTTCCACATGCTTCATGCTTTGGAGATCAAGAAATTATTTGAATAAAATAATTGCTTGCTTATATATCGCTCTATACTATCTCCACATATATTGTTTTAGATGCCGGCTTATTATTTGGCATACAGTACAGTTTGTCACTGGTTTAGCATACAGTTTTCAAGGAAATATATTGAATTTAGCCACTGTGTGTATCACAGCTGCTCCCCATTTTTCCATTATTTGGATCACCACATCATGTGAAAGTCAAATTAAACTTCACCACTTTGACAACCATGCAGGAGAGAAAAGATGTGCTAGTATAGTTGCATGAATAGGCAGACCCCAGGCAGATGTCTCTACCACTCCGTACAAGATACCAACTGAATAAATAATTAAATTTGCAACGTGTAATTTTACGATGCATGACAACTTGAGTATTGACAAAGGTAGCAATCTGTGTGTAGCTGTCCTTCTAGGTGCATGATTGAGCAGAATTTAGTGACAACCGTAAAAACAGGAGGTTTGAACTATCCTATGTAGCCATGTAGGACAACATATAATTGACAAAGACAACCTAGATAACAACGTTAAAGTAATATACCTATTTATGTGGTTGGATCAATTCGAGAAGCAATTACAGTCTGGACAATATCAGTCTAATGAAATATTTTTTTGCGAAAGACAGTCTAATGAAATATATATGATGAGTTACACTAGATTCTTAACTTTTTTACTTAACACATAGTATTTTCGAATTAACCCTTTCCAGCAAAGCATGCTCGGAACAATAGAAAAAGTTTAAAATATCATCTACCAACCAAACCCATTATTAAGCTAGGATCGTTCCAATTTCAAAACGAAAGAGCAAAACTCAATAACCAAAGCAGCGAGATGCAACTAATAATATGCCGAACATCACATCAGCTCACCATCGAGACATATGACAACCGTAGCAATAGGAGGCTCGTACTATATGACAATTCAACATAAATGACAGAGACAACCAAAAATAACGACCCTAACGGAATATACCTATGTGTTTGGTCATTTCCATAAGCAAGATTGCAAGAACACAGTAACACTCAGCCAGTCTGGACATTATCAGTCTAATAAATTATATGAGTTACACTAGATTCCAACGTTTTGTTTACTATTAAGAGACAGTACTTCAGCATTAACCCTTTCGAGCAAAGCTAGAACAAAAGTCAAGAAATGTAACAAATATCCTCTACCAAATAAGCGCGATGCAACTAAGAATATGCCGATCACAGCTCACCATCGAGAGCGGCAGCGCCGGCGCCCGCCCGGAGACGATGAGCCAGAGCCAGCCGTAGCCGAGCAGGTTCTGCGCGGCGCCCATGAGGAGCATCGCCCACGCCGGCAGCGCCGCCGAGAGCGTGCCGGCGACGACGCCGACGTAGCCACCGAGGTTCTTGGCGACGGCCAGCGCCGCCACCTGGCGCTGGTCGTAGCCGAGCCTGGCCTTGAGCACCGGCGAGATGGCGCCGAAGAGGTACCCGATGCCGGCCATGGACTGCACCCACATTGCCGCCACGAACACCAGCCATCGGCTCCTGGAGAAGGCCCTCAGCCTCTCCGTCAGCTTCGTCCCCATGGGAATGAGCTCTAGTAGCCTGCGTGTCGATCTTCAAAAGATGTTTTTGTTTTCCTTTTTATGCTGGAGCTGGGGCGCGAGAGTTTCGAGGGCGAGCCGAGCCGAGAAGCAACAGGCAATAATGCACTTGGCTGATAGCTAAATGCTAATGAGTAGTGATCTTAGAGCGAGATTGGGCCGGCTAAACACAGAGTGAGTACTGATAAATAAATCAAAGCTAATTTGTAGTACATAAAAAAATAAATTAAAGTAAAACAATCTACAAGCTGATGCAAACGCGTAATATAATGCGAGGTGCATTTGTTGATGAGGAACAGTGGTTAGAGCAAGTATTATATAGGGTGTGTGTCAGACTTTTTAGTAGTGACGAGGTGGATGAGAAAGGAAAGGAGAGAAAGGATAAGCATGCTGCAAACTCATGTCATCCGAAATAGTGTGAGGCGTCTGTAATAACTTTGTCGATTTCGATATCTACTAGTCTAGTCTCTGAGAAGTCATAAGGATGAATATGCATGTGTTGTGAATCTGTCATGCTAAAATGACACTATACAACCAATAACCGGTTAAATTAGGACCTGTTTGGTTCCAGGGACTAAAACTAAAAGGGACTAAATTTAGTCCCTATTGGGACTAAAGATCCAAACCCTTGGGACTAAAAGGGACTAAAACCCTTTAGTTCCATAAGTCCCACAAGAGGAGCTTATTGGGACTAAAACTCCATGTTTCCACCGACTACCCCTCCTCGTAACCCCCGCCTGCTCTCTCTCTCCTCGATCCTGTCCCCGGCCACGCGCTGGCCACCGTCGCCCGCCGCCCGCCGCGCTAGCGCCGCCCCCATGCTCCCATCCGCGCGCAATGACACCGTGCAGGTCGCCGCTGCTAGGGAGGGAAAGGAGGGGAGCTCGGCCGCTCCGCCCGCCGCCGTTGACGCCGCCAGCCGCCGCACCGTGCAGGCCAGGCCGCCGCCGCTGGGGAGGGAGGGAGAGAGGGAGAGGAGGGGGCGACTCGAATGGAGGGGGTATGGAAACAGGAACAAAATCGTCTTTGCGCAAGCCATTAATGCATCTTTAGTCCCTTTTAGTCCTGGGATCTAAACTGTAATTTTAGTCTCTAAGGGACTAGTTTTAGTCTTTTAGTTTTAGTCCCTAGTATCTAAACAGGCCCTTATTAGCCTTGTTTTAATAAGACCAAGAATGTGGGCACGTGGCCGATGATGTAACGGTTGGCTCATAGATAACACCTCCATTTAATGCAAATACATATACGTAGTGAGTGATTAGTTTTCTCACAGCTGGCCCGAAAAGAAAGGGCAACGAAAAAGATGGCATTTTAAGAAGATGGCATTTTAAGAGTGTACTCCTAAGCCGGTCTCGGTGGAGTTTCATGGGGAGTTATATAACATTAAATGTGCTGATGTGGTATAGGAGAGAAGTCATAGTTTTATGAGGTCTGAGAAAAGTTTCATCACTATAAAATTTCTTCGACACAATTACTTAGTTTACGGTACGGAACTGGTCTCACGATTTAAAGATTCTCGCCAGTTTATAACTCACGCACGCTGATCAGGAGCTTGCCGGCCATGTGCACAAAAAATTTAAAGGTTTGGAGAATAGAAAACTTGGGCCTTCATAGGAGAGGATCATCAGTTTGGTACTGAATATATTTCTTGATTTTCAAATAGCCCAAACACCATCGCCAAAACTTTTATACTGTGCAAAACTGCCCCTGCCAATACAAGGCGCGCCATGTGCACAGGCGAGTCAGCACCGAGCTGGGTAGGGACATTCCCAAATTGACCCTGCTTTAATAATATGTTATCAGCAAAAACTGAAGATAAAGAGAAAACGAGAGAAAAGGAAAAGGATTCAGCATGGTTGTCACTTGCCTGTCCAACTCTGATTCGCACCTTCACATTAGATCGTCGGTGGAAGGAGGAAGGAACACTCTTTTTTTTTTAAAGTAAAGACAGGAGCACTACCGATCATTTAAGAAGAGAAAGTAATTATATATAACGAGCCGAAGAAAGTCTTTACTTTTTTTGAATGTAAAGGCAGGAACGTATTTTCACTAGAATAGATTACCTTATGGCTTTATGCTGCTTCGGTGGTGGTAGTCGTGTATGGCTAACTTTTTGAATTAAATTAAACAAAGGAATGATGGGGATATTAAGAAAATTGCGTTGCCGTCTTAAACTTGTGTGGTTTTATAGCATTTTTTTTTTCTTTTGAATCAGGCATCATATAATAAACATCTAGAATAGACAGGTAGATTGAGACTAAAGAACACCCACAAACACTTCACTATTTGCAGGCATGTCACTTACGGCTAAAAAAATCCAAGGTGAGCTGGAAACCTGAGTAAAGGGTAGTAGGTGACATGCATGTCACTACTTGGGCTTCCATAGGACTTAGCATCTCGTGCTTCCATTTTACTTTGACAGGTGGTTACGGTCCCTAAACTTATTTCTATCGATCAGGAATATTCCTTTATGGTGCAACGCTTCATCAGCTTTGATGGTTTAGCACCCTTTAAATCAAGGGAAGTATAACCTTTAAAGTTCATTTTACAACCGCTAAAGTTTAATTTTCCAAAATCTTCGAAAACATGAATCTATCGTGCACACCTCAACAATTGAAACCGTCATTGATATTGAGCCCTCAAGCCCACCCAAAAATGGTTTTTGCTAGCCTCAGTTGGTAAGGTTTCTTATGGTGGAATCTATCGATCTAGTCTCTCTGAGGTGTTCATAGAGGTAAAGTTTACATATCTATATCTATATTAAAAGGATTCTAGAGAATTGAAAACACTTTCTACCAAAAACCCTCCCCCACCCTCTCACAGAGGACCCACCTGTCGGGCTTTGGTGGGAGGAAAGAATAAAAAAACGCTAGAAAAAATTGCATGTTCCAGACACTTTTAGTTCATTCTCCGTAAAACATTTTTCACCCAGCGTTTTGTACCCGCCCGCGTGTACCCACCTCCGGCCAGGTGGGCCCCTACCTCCCCACACGTGCACACAATAATCCTATATTGCTAATAGACAATAGATTGAAGAGTTTTTCTCCATATAAATAAAGACCAACTAACTTGAAAAATGATGTGCCTCTAAATTTGAGAATACCTAAAGCTTTATATACGCACGTGCGTGCGCACGTGCAACCAACTAGAAAGCATCAAAATTAACTATATTTTACATGTTATATTTGATTTATTATACATGTGCGTGCGCACATGTGCCTTTGCTAGTATATTTATAGGATGAGTATACGTACGTTATGTTTATGAGCGTCTACGTCTGTACTAGTCTTTCAGAGGAAAAAATATGCTTTTGCTATTTGATGTAAATCGGGCTGCTTTTGGGGCAAGGATCCATGTCGCCAACTTTGACCTGAGGGGATTATGCTGGGCACCCGGCCTGGTTTTGATATATCTTTATTTTTATCAAATAAAAAAGTAAGGATTGATTCAGCGGCACATCTGTAGTTTTGCATAAAAGAAAAAAATCTAATATATATGCATAGTATCCTCTAATCTGAAATATTTCAAGAATTAACCCTCAGTATATTCCAATTGATCTCGTTCCTATCTCTTCCGCACTACTTTACGTATCACCTCCCAAATGAAAATCATGTTTCAATTCGTTATCTCATGCGAAGGTTGCATTACGTGTTTGAAAAACACAGTACTTCCCGGTGCACCTTGCTTGTTTTGCATGCCTTGCGTAAAAAAAAAAACTCATTTTACTACTATTACCTATCCACTTTATCCACTTAACTCCTCAATAAAATTTTACCTTGATTTGTTCCCTCTAACTATTTCATTTGGTCTAATCTACCTCATAGTAGAATTTATCTTTTTTTTTGTTTCTGCATCTAGAAAGTAAGTTTTAAATTCAGATTTTATTAGGGCGTATAGAATGTGACTCCTTATGTTAGAAAAAATATATTAGGCTTACTTTTATAGATTAGAAATATTTAATACAAAATTGATCATATAGATGTAAAATTGCATAAAAAGTAATCTAAAAAAACTATAATGTATTTTGTAATATGATTCATCATGTTATAAGTCATCTCTCAAAATTTGAACTTAAATTTTAACTTATACACAGAGAAACAAAATAAGACAACCGATTAGGTGGTAAATTGGACCAATTAATATTGTTTGCAGAAGTAAAATGAGGCTAAATTTTGTTCTCGGGTTAAACTGATAGAGTAGATAGATGATGACAGTAAAATGAATTTGTTCCTTCAATAAACTGCACGACCACACTGATCTCGCCGAACAGGACGTCGCCGACTCTTCTCGACAAGATCTGCATCAGCACCGGCTGCGGGTAGATGCCCTTGGTGTGCTGCGATCGATCAACCCCGATGCCTCGGGTATTTGGCTGCCAATGCCGTCGGCTCAGGCGGTCGGCGGCGGTCGACGTGGCCGGCGCGGAATCGCGCGGCCGATGCGGCGGCGCTCGCCTGCGCAGGGAGCACGCGGCCGGCGTGGAGGCTCATCGGGCCATGGGACGGCATGCGGTTCGCAGGCGTGCGGCTGGCCGGCGGCGCACGAGAGGCTGGCAGTGAGGCGGCATGCAGGGTGGCCGGCGAGCGGCGCACGGCTGTGGCGGCGACGCGGCACGCTGCGGCGCGGGCTGGAGCGCGGGCGGGCGGAGGAGCGCATTCGGCGGAGAGCGGCGGCGGCGGGCGGCGGGCGGTGGCGCGGGCAGGAGCACAGGCGCAGGCGAGGAGGGTACACCAGAGGTGGAGAAGAAGATGGAAAGGGGATGGGCAAATTTGGATGGTGATTGAGAAAAAAAGGGGAGAAGGAGGAGGTTAAAGGGGACTGAGAAAAAATATAGGGAAAGAGGATTATGAAAAGGGATCTGTTAGAGATAAAAGAGATATGTTTTTCTCTCCTAATCTCCTTTAAGTAGAAATATATGGAATGGGGATTATTATTGGGATCTGTTGGAGTTGCTCTAACGAATTTGTCTCGTCATCCTAGCGTCTAGGATCATATCACGCCCGATATTATATATAATTCATGAAGCAATCTTCTTGCTAATCATAAACTAATCTTAATCCACAAACACATCTCGAAGAATCTGCTGACTACGAGCCTGATTGGTTTGGTACCAAAATTTTAGCATATTAATATTTTGACAAGCCAAAAGTTGGGAAAGATACATGCTAATATTTTGGTAACTCAAATGTAAGATGTTGACAACTTTTGTCAGCAAACCAACTTTTGCCAAATATTCAGCTTGCAACCAAGCAGGCTCTACATTAGGCCTGATTTTTTTTTTGAGAAACATCTACATTAGGCCTGATGATGATATTATAATTTATGAATGCTGCCCAATAATAAATGACAAAACAAGGCGTAGAGTACCTGGGCCGGCCTGGCCCAGCCCAACCCGGATTCTGAAAGCGTTCTCTGACGTCACATTACGACCGTGGCCCCGGTCCAGCCCACGACAGGTAATCAAGTTTGCTATGGCCTGGCCCGGGGAGGGCTTTTTCGGCAGCTGCTACGACTGAGCCGTGAGGAGCAGCGGATCGGCGGCAGAGGCCGCGGGCTAGGGTTCCGGCGAGGCTAACCGATGGCCACCGAGGCGGCGCGGCGGCGGCAGGAGCTGGCGGCGGAGGGGCAGAGGCACCTGGAGGAGACCATTGCCGCGGCGTTCCAGATCCTCGTCTCTATGAACGACGAGCTCTGCAACGCCGGCCTCTGGTCCTCCTCCTCAGTCTCCGCCGCTGCTGCGGCCGCGGCCGCCGCAGGGCCCCAGCACCACCATTCCGCTACTCCGCCGCCGCCGCACTCCGCCGACTCCGACGCCGCCGACAACGGGGGCGCGCCCGGCCCCGGCGGGTCGCTCGACGAGGCGAGGCACCGGTACAAGTCTGCCGTGGCGGCGCTGCGGGCATCCATCGCCGCGGTGTCATCATGCGCTCAGGTGAGGGCTCGATCATCCTACGATCCCGGTTACTGGTGGAAAAGGTTCGAGTGTTTGTGGTGAATTATGCTGTGATAGAGCTATGAAAGATGTGCGATTTCTCTGTGAAATCAGTGTGTTATGATTCAGGGGGGTACAGAAATAATAATTTTACTGCAAGCACGGTTCTAGATGTTTGCTATGGGAACTAATCCTGTAATGTGTCCATAGTATGGAGGCAGCTATCCATAGATATAGCTAATGCACTGTCATGCGGCAGGAAATGGCTGGTTACTTGGTAGTTATAAAGATGAAATTTTCATGTGAACGGGCAAAGTACAATGGTGCTATTTCCATTGAGTGGCTCAAGGTGGGGGCTATTACCAGTGTATTTTATTTAAGACACGTGATTACTGTGTGGACTTTTATTTAGGATGCACTGACTGTAATACATGGTTTTGAAGTGGGAACTTGTCCTTCACATTAGATGCAGTGCCTGTAGGCAGTTTACAGTTTACCTTAAAGCAAATAAGCTTAATATTATCCTTGCTTCATTTAACCGGCATCATTTGTCAAGACAGTTATTTCCATACTGTCCCCAATAAAATTAGTTTGCAGTGGTTCTGATTTGAGAAAAGAAAAGTGCTAGCTGAAATTGATCTGGACTTGTTGAGTCTTCCACATATGTCCAATCTAAAATCATTCTCTTTTTGATTGAAAGTAAATTTGTCACATTTTTTACATTTCTTTGATGATGTTTCGCCTTTTCAGGACATAGGATCAACAGAATCTGAAGCTGACCATGCTGAGGTTGAGAGATTGGAAGAACGCGCATCTGCTTTGAGAAAGGTACTAGCTTGTAAATGATCTAGTAAGTTTAGTCTATGCTGCTATATTCCTGCTGAACTTGGACTGATGTGTTCATTCAATTTGATTTGTAAATCTTAGTTTTTATGAGGTGTTGAGATTTGTTCCAATAAATATTCATTTTTGTTTTTCTTTCCAATTTTTTCTGTTGCTTTCTTTGCAATCCATGCCATGTTCACTATGTCCTGATCTGTGGCTAAATTCATGAGCACAAATTGTGGAAATACTGATTTATCATCCTTTTCAGTGTATGGAAGTGTAAAAAGTTGTGTCAGTGCTTGTGTATTTTGTATCATCTGCTGATTCTTGTTTGTTTTAATGCAACAGGACTTCAAATTTTATATAGCATTTCTGGTTCCTAGAAATTTCCCAGCATTTTTTCTATCATCGTTGTGATCTGAACTATAATATCATTCGCAGTGATTTACCTACTTCTGAATTTCATCCACATTAGCATCCTTTATATTTGGAAGTCGTAAAATCCATTCTATGGCAACATATGCACTTTTTTAATCTACGAATCAAACATACATTTGACGTGTAACACTGATCTTTCTAACATGGGATGTGATGCAGGAAATTGAAAGAAAAAATAAGCAGGTAAAGGTCCTCATGGATCAGCTCCGGGAGCTAATAACAGACATATCAATGTGGCAGAGCCCTTGCTCGGTGTGAAATGCCAAAGGAGAGACCCCACCAAGGGTAGATGTGTGTTTAAGGCCATATCGTGCATGCTGATTTGCTGACCTCTTGGAAGGGAAAATAGATGGGATATGACTGGATTGCACAAGATGATGTATTTCACGCAAGGGTTTCAAGTATTGATGCAGATAAAATGTATGTTGGACTTGGATGCTGATTTGGATGTAACGGTATTTCACGCAAGGGTTTCAAAGATGCAGGTAAAATGTATGTCGGACGTGGATGCTGATTTGGATGTAACGGTATATATGCATATCCTTTCCTTTGCAACTTATGTGAGTCTTTTTAGACTAGATTTCTGTAGATCTCTGCAGCTGATGTAACATGAAATTTGGCTTTCCACGTGCAAATATGCAATGTGAATTCTTTACGCCAACTGATATTGACGAATGGTGATGAGTATTATTGTTAAGGCAAACTTTACAAAATCTGCAATCTCTGCAGGACGGAGGTTGTAGCGTTTTGCTTCCTGAGTGAACTAAATGCATTCAATCGAAACTAAATGATTTTTTCCCCATACATTTACAAGAAGTTGTGAACCCCGAAGTCATTTTAGCAACCATGCGAAGCCACATGTTAGTGAAATGTGGGAAACTGGGAATGTTATGCCCCGAAGATCAAATGTGTGGGACATTATTTAGTTTCACCAGCAATATGAAGGGCAATCCATAATTATACTTGTTGATGGGAAACTGATTTACAAGCTGACTAAAGTGTAGATCCCGTATAATACAAATATGTAAATACAGTGTTCGTAGAATGCCATTCCCAAATACTTTAGTGAGTAACATTTTTTTTTGAGCAAAACTTTAGTAACATTGAAGCAGCAGTCTACAACAGCTACGCAATCACTGTACAAACTGACTACTATCAGGTTCGCTAGTTAGTAGCAAGTTGAACACTTCTCCTAAATATTCATAGGCCAACTCAGAACTGCAATGCTCCATACGCTTTCTTCAGAGCATAAAGTTGTTGATCCCTAATAACTCTATGTCACTATCAAATATTGATGTTACTTCATGTGATCCACCAAATTCAGCCTGCATTTACAATTAGCATCTGGTTAGTAACAATCTGGAAATTTGACTAGGACAAAAGGAGAGCAAACTCAAGATGCACTGTACTTGTTCTTAATTGCTTTAGATGCTTTTCGATTCATCCTGGCGGGATTTTTCACTAAGCGTATTAAATTGAAATTTGCACTGCCTACCGATTTACCATACATCTGACCCCTTATCAATGCTTCGGTTGTTTGATATTTGTACTTGAATAAGTTAGTCTTTACTTTTATTTCTTGAATTATAGTTTCCTTCGGCAACATGATTTGTAATGAGAAATTCACTTAAAGCTAAGTTCATTTAACTTCTTACTGTTGCCTGGCGAAATTCCTCAAGCATTCGACGATACTGCATCCTTGCTTCAGTAGAGTCTACCATAGATAGGACTCTTGACACAGCCTCCTTTACAGACTGATCAACCTTCTGCCGACGGAAAACCTTGACAGCCTCATCATCATCAAAGTCATCATCTTCCTCGTCGTCATCCTCTACTGCTCCAACCATTGGTTGCTGCTCAGCTCGGAAGCCACGTAGGCCTTGTCCTTTCCGGCGCCACCTAAGTATCACTTTCTCTAGCACACTGACAGTGCTTACAATTGTTCTGTATTTCTTCCTCACTTGATGGCCTCTTACATGAGCCTGTACAAAAGAAGACATTTAGACTGAAGAAAGTACAATAACCTCTCAGATATTTTTTTTGGCACGTAACCTCTCAGTTTTTTTTTTGACACGTAACCTCTCAGATATTATTTCCATTAACAACATGAAAGAGGCTATCAAAATAGCTTGTCAGTGAAACTTCTGAAAGATAACCTGCAAGGCCAGTATGCCCTCGTTCAGAAGCCAGGAAAGCTGCTGTTTTGCCAACTGGGTCTTGCGCAGTGGGATCGGTCACTGCTGTCGCTGATGCACCAGCAGCAAGAAGTGCAGCAACCATTTTTTCCCTGCAATCAAATAATTTTTTTAAGGTAGCTTGCTAGTTACAGGCCAAACAATAGTTAAGTGTATCAACACTTAAAGCAAAACGAGAGAAAAACTGTAATGGAACACTGCCATGTCACGACAACTATGTTGATATATGCCACTGTGCACAACCGAGTCTAGTAAGACCATTGTTAGAACTATTGGTTCCAGGCTGTTCTATTGGATATTACCTAGTCACCACCTAACAAGGTATCCAGATATTCATGAGGAAATGACAAAAGCCCACTGCAAGCTCAATTTTGTTGAAGTCAAGCACTTGCAACTTTAACGTGTTTTCGTATTCCCCCTGGCAATGTTGATCGTCAAACATGGCTCTCACCTAGCCTTAATTATGACTTTAGGTGCTCGATAATGGATCAGAGGCACCCTTTAATTCAACATGGTGCAATTTCAATTCAGAAGGAAGATTTTTACGAATTATGCAATGATAATGCCACGTTTTTTTGTGAGACTGCTACAATCCACATGAATTACATGAAATGGAGCATCTACAGTAGAGGAGGCTAATTGAGAGCACTATCAGATGATCAACTTTGTCATGGGGGAATACAAAAACTTATAAAATTGCAGGTTTTAGACTGTAACAAATTGAGAGGTAGGGGGTGTTTTTTGGAAACAACCAAGATTTTAAGTGGGTTTTGCTATTTTCCCAATATTTAATGGTACCAGTCCGAAACAGCTTGTTGACTTAAATTTAGAATTTTTAATTGAATTTAAGAAACATATCTACTTTATGCTGCTCAAGATTCTATTGACGCTACAAGCGTACACCAATAATACACAACAGAAAAAGCATTTCTTCACTCAATAGAAGGATATCTTCCGTTCATGAAAACTATTATGGAAAAATATAGCAAGAAAGAAACGGAATTGAAGTTACCAGCACCAATGAAGGATATCTTGCGATATAAATTTTGATTACCTTCCAAAATAAGCAGCCCAATGAAGTGCTGTCCATCCATTTGAGTCACGAAAGTTTAGACCAACACCAGCACTGAGAACTGAAGACAGTGCCCACTCATAGCCTAGTGCAGAAATTAAGTGTATAATACCCTGATCATGCTTGGACAGAGAAGTTGTTCCATTAAATCCTTTGAGCTTCACTGATAACCACTGTTGTAATCTACTTTTCAGCAGTTCTTCCATAATCTGATCAACCATGCTTAGTGGATTTTCACATCCTAGTTTGAGTTCATCAATCAACCTGTCCCAGAGTTCTTCTTTCATCCTAAGTTTTGGATACTGTCCATATTGGGGATCACTATCTGGAACTTCAGAGCTTCCATTCTCAGACAAAAGCATTTTAGCAAATTTGGCGAGAAATAATAACTCTTCACTAGATTTTAGGGGTCTAGAAGATGGTGCAAGGTCTGAGAAACTAGAAGATGTTGGTTTTGAGCGAAACTCAAATTCTTTAAATTCACTGCAAACTTCTCTATTCCCTGAAGTAATGCAGACTCGGAGTTTTCCGCTGCTGTGGAGTGGTGTGTGGCAGCGCAGGACACCTGGCTGAACTATTTCAACAGGCACCTCACTGTCACCAAACATCACAGCCCAACACAGATTCGATGGATCACATAGAAAATCTCCCGTAATGATGACCTGAATAAATGAGATGGTGAGAAGAGCACATGCAAATGAGAACAATAGGTGTTATGGTGTAAAAATGCTAAAACTTTCATTATTTACCTTGGTGATCTCATAGGAGAATGCCCATTCGGGAGAAATCTCACGAATGCTAAACTGCTTTGTCTGTCCCAAGGAAAGTCTGGTATCTGCACTGGAGTAGGGTTCAAACTGGCCATTGTCAAACAGCAACTCTGTTATTTCAGAGCCCTGTGAATTGCTTTGAAATGTTATCGGTGCTTTTGTTTTCCAATCTGGGTTCAGAGAGTTTTCAAGCCTATTGCCATGAGCTGGAAGAGTATCGGTTCCTCCGTTCCCCTTGTTTCCCAGCATAAAGTTCGAAGATGGTGAGTCAATGCAGGCTTCCGGTCCCAAAAGAAATCTTTTAGCAGCAGAAAGTTGTATGCGTAAATCACTGCTGTCTATCCTTCCTGGTGGATGATATTCTGAATTTTGCTGATAATGGACATCTGACTGTTGTGCAAAAATGCAAGTTGTTAATACATTTTGGTGAGGGTACTAGCATATGAAGAGATTTCTAAACGATGTTGCGTCAATTTCTCCTCAATTGGTGCCACTCCGACTCTATCTCGAATATCTTCATTCTGTATCCTATCCCTTCTTGTGTGACCACAAAACCAACGCAACATACGCATCTCTGCTACACTCAGTTGTTGTATATGTCGCCTTTTAGTAGGCCAACATTCAGCACCGTATAGCATCGCCGGGCGAATCGCCGTCCTATAGAACTTACCTTTTAGCTTTTGTGGTACCCTCTTGTCACAGAGGACACCAGAAGCTTGACGCCATTTCAACCAACCGGCTGAAATTCTATGCCTAACATCTTCATCAATGTCACCATCCTTTTGCAGCATCGATCCTAAATACCTAAAGGTATCTTTCTCGGCCACCACTTGCGCATCAAGCCTGACATCTCCATCTTCATATCTAGTCCCACTGAAATCGCACATCATGTACTCGGTCTTGGTCCTGCTAAGTCTAAACCCTTTCGACTCTAACGTGTGCCTCCACAACTCTAACTTCCTATTAACACCTGCCCTACTCTCATCAACTAGCACCACATCATCAGCAAAGAGCATACACCAAGGGATATCACCTTGTATATCCCTTGTGACCTTATCCATCATCAAAGCAAATAATAGGGACTCAACGCTGACCCTTGGTGCAGGCCTATTTTAATTGGAAAGTCACTAGTGTCTCCATCACAAGTGCGGACAGCTGTCATCGCATCCTTGTACATATCCTTGATGAGGGTAATGTACTTAGTTGGAACTTTGTGCTTTTCCAAGGCCCACCACATGACATTTCTCGATACCTTATATCATATGCCTTCTCGAGGTCAATAAAGACCATGTGCAAGTCCTTCTTCTGTAGTGACCTTATCAAGAGATTTCTAAACACAAGGGTATAATTTGAATATGGAGACAAACAAGACATTTATGTGCACTTTGTAAATGCACTATGGAGTAGCATAAAAATTATTCATAAATAGTGGTGAATTGAATGAGGGACATGTGCATTTTGTAAATGCACTATGGAGTAGCATAAAAATTATTCATAAATAGTAGTGAATTGAATGAGGGACACTTCATGGCACCCCACCAAGAATCTTTCAAAAGACCCTCATAGATTGTTTCCACAACTCAACATGAAACAGTATAAATTGTGTTACAATCTCCTCACCTGGTATATAGATGGAGTTGGCAAACCTGAGCTAGAGTGCAGCACATCTTCCCATGATGGTGCTACATTCCTGCATAATTCCTTTTGTGTTCCTTCTGGTTGAATTTGTTTTACTTGGTTATCACCTGAATAAGGCGGCAAAAAGTGTATGACTTTGTTAACATTGAACTATCAGTTTGTTCAGATACCCTAACAATAAGATGCTTTGTATTGACATGTGCCAGAAGGCCACAGGTTGGTACAAAACTTGGGCACCAACAGGAAACTTGCATGACAGAGATGTCAGAAATGTTTTTGTTCCCTAATTACAAAGGATATATGGAGAGATTTTAAATATCTAGCGATACATGCTCAACATAAAAGCGCACATTGGTTTGCCAACACCAATAATAAAAAACAATTTTGCACCAGCACATTACAGTATCATAGGACAGGTTGCAATCGGCCCCATAGAGAAAAAGAAAAGAAAAAAGCTTTAACTACACAGAAAGTTGAGTGATCGAGTCCATCCTAGTTCTGACAGAGTTCACTCTAGTACAAGAGTTTAATACTACTCCTTTTCCTTTCAACAAATTTAGGTATTTAAAAGTTGTTCTAGATTATACATATAAAAAGCCTGTCGACATGTCATCATTTTTATAAATTATGTATTTATAACTAGCATGCAGAAAACAACTTTAAATCTTGCTTCCTATGTGCCTAAGAAGAAATGCAGGAATGATAAAAACATTTTCTAGTTGGCTACTTCTATGATTACCCTTCTTACCTGCAGCATCAGTATCTGGAGCAAAGCCCAAATGCTGAGCTTGATTTAAGTAAATATAGTCATCATTGTCGTCATCACCCAAACTTAACTGCTCAGCTATCTTCTTCAAAGCCACATTAAGCCCAGATTTATTTTTGGAATTGCCACTATCAGTATCATAAACTTCTGTAGTTTGTTCCAGACAACTCTGTCCAAGCTCTGGTATGCTTAGTAAACTGTTACCATCTCTGTTGTATTCCTTGTTACCAGAATAGGAGCTTACTTCAGTTACAGAACTCAAATTGGAATAGCTCTGATGGGATTCACTGCCATCACTAGTACCAGAAGCAGAGCTGAGATATTGGTTTCCATAGATAACATTTGGATATCCCAAAGATGAAAGAGATTCTGGTGGCCCATTCGACAGTTGTGATGAATAATATCTGCCCTGGGAGATGAAGGAAAATAAATAAATTTTCACACATCATTAGTTGTGGATAGAACTATTAAAAATTAAAAAAAACATAAAACCAAAGGACCTCTCACTGTTCAAGTGCTTGAAAATAAATATAATTTATTTTTTTTTCTCGAACAAGCAGGAGAACTGTGTATCATTATATTAATAGGAGAAGAAATGAGTCATACAGAGACTCAAACACACACTCACACACTCACTACTTAACCGCAATATAATTTATTCTAAGTATAACTTTCAGTTCTCAAAAGTATCATTTGGAATAGATGAAAACTTTGTCTGTAATTTTCCAAGGATGACATATTGACATTTAATGAAAGGCATGAACCAGTTCTGGTAAGTGGCATTTTCTGTGTCAAAAACTCAATAAGTCATCTGAGTCTATCCTGTCAATATTTATTTGCAGAGTAGATGATGATGTCAACAACACCAGAAAAATTGCACAAAAGTTTAATATGGCAATGCTTCTTTTTGACGGAACATGGCAATGTTAATGTTACATACCTCAGCCACCTCTCTGTACTGTACCAACACAATGTGCTCATATGCACTGCAAAAATAGAAGATATGTATAAAAAAATTGTAATAACTGTTTTCTCCAGATAGTCGTTTGCAAACAATTCAATATATATATATATATATAAAATAAAGTAACAAATTACACAAAGTAACCTAGCATTAGCACAGTTGCGACTCCAGTGACCACAGACAAGTTCGATGGGCCATAGATCTCAATTTCACAGGTATTGAGCTAACTGAATGGAAAAATTGCCTTACGGTTCCAACATCCAGAAACACCGCCTCTGGAAACATGGGTTTTGCTCGCCATGTGCATAATAGCAACTCAGAGCATCGACATTTCCAACCTGTTGTGATGAGAAAAATGTCATATCTGACACATCTGAGACAGAGGACGCTGATCAACAACCCCCTTCCAGAACCCCAAAAAAAAAAAATTTATGGATCCATAACAAAGTAGTGAGATAAATGCAGCTCGCTCATTTGGAGTCAAATAAATGTTCATATGGACATTTGAAGACATCACTAGTTTGTTATGCATTGAGAAAATGTTATATTTGAAGAGAAGGCTGGACAAAGATCCATACTAGGTATCCAATCGAGATCGACTAATATGCAGCAATTGAACATGTGTGCACTGATATCCATTTCCTCCGATGTGCGTATTAGCAAATTCTCTATAGGACTCAACTAAATGTAATGTAGTTGATGCAATTGGCATGATATATGGTTTTTCATATTCGGTAACTTAGAGTGACACCCTCCCAAAAGTCTTGACAAGGTGATTTGGCAAAATTGTGTGTTTTCTAATATTAACAATAACCATAGAACTAAACTATAGAGAAAACATGAAATAAACCTTCAATCTTTCATGAGCCTCCCCAACAGTTCTTCCATCCTTCTTCCTCCGCCACGTGTGGCCATCTCTATCGGGTGAATCTGATGTGGACATGGAGGAGTTGTAGGCGGAAAAGGCGGACAGGCTATACTGGGTGGCTTCTTCGGTGCCTCATGGGTGATCGGGAACCTCTCGTGATTCTGCAAGATATAGTAGACTTCAGAAGGCTTTAACCACCTAGTCCTTGCTTCCTCACGAAGCACGTTGATGTCAAAACCTACATCCAGGGAAAAGGACAAAAGGATAAGCCAATAAGGCATAGTAGTACTACTAATTAATTTTATGCTAAACCCCACAGGACCACAATAAAGTTGAAACACAATCATATACTTCATGATGGTTTATGACGAATTGAAGTAATCATTCTCTCTTAAGCACAACGACATCATGTTACTTTAAGAAAAGGAAAACCCCAATTCACTTCAAGCTCGTCTAAGAAATATACTAATTTCTCAGAAGGGAATCAAAACCCCAACAGAACCATAAACCTTGCCAAGATTTGCTCATTCATATGGTGCAAAATAAGGTTAGTGAAATCCTAACAGAACGCAAATCCCAAAAAGGGCATCTTTATGCTTCCAAAAGCTCGTTGAAGTTGTACCAAAAGCTAAAAGATGAATTGGAGCCCCAGTTGGTTGGAATGGAACACGAGGCTCCAAACTGACCAAACAATCTTGACGATATCCGGCTTTCATGCAGCTGTAACAGTGGTTCCTACCTCGTACCCAAATGAAAGTCAATCCTTGCGCTCGAAAAGAGCCTGATAAACACCCTATTCCACCAATCGCCGAGAAGCCCAAGAATCCAATTTCCAGGTAAACAAACAATCAATAGACAAATTCCCCACGCAAACTCGGTAGAAATGGCGTCCTCCTCCAGGTCCCTTAGTAGCATCAGACGGAATCGAGGGCGCAGCCAAGAACCGCTACTCGCCCCCCACCCAGGTCAACTCCCATAAAGTAAAGATGACGCCTTGGCCTCGCCAATGAAAGAATCTCCAAATAAACGATGGGAAATCAAAAGGAGAACACTCACTCTGGTTCATGGTCACTTGCAGAGATCCAGCAGCTTCCAAGCTCCCATGGAGGTGGCCAAGACTCAGGAGCCCCAAGAAATGGTCCCCTCAAAGGAAGCTCTGAAAGCCCCTTTCACACACGGACTGAAGCCACGGGTACTTCTTGGAAGGAGAAGCAGCAGGACGCAAGAACTCTCCTCGTGCCCTTTTTATTGGCTAACAGACGGAGCGGCACAAACAGGGGAGAAGGCGAAGGGATCAGCCGAGTTGGTTGCTTCTGCGATTCAAGACAGCGACTCGCCTTTTGTCCCCTGGTATGGTGTCTGGTCCATCCACAGAAACCTGTTGACACTGCTGGTGGTGAGGATGAACAGTCGTGATATATTATTAAGTGTGTGGCTGCACATGGAATTTTCATATTGCCATGAGCAGCTGGGCAATCCTGACTTAAACTGCGGCCTTTGAATTCTTTTTTCCTCCGCCTTTTCCATTTTGGTTTTGTTTATAGCTTGACTTGGGACTGTTTATATCGGCGTCTAAGACTTGAGAAACTGTGGATCACACGAATGAACACCTTCCCACGAGTTCATCCCAAACACGTCAAATGGAGACCGATTCCCGGCGATTGATGGGGCAAGATTATCCACAAAGAGGCGCAAGGCACTCACCCATGATCCCCTCAAACAAATCCGAAGCCAAACGGTTTAGAAACGACGAATCAAGGCAAACACGAAAATAGCACCAAAAAGACTGAAGAAACAAAGAGATTCAACTAGCACTTCATTCCAATCCAACAAACAGAGGTCAGATTCTATACAAGGCTAGCAACCTCCCAAACATCCACCCGCTAAAATCAACATAAAGCACGGGGCTAGCCTATGAAAAAGCAAGAAGGAAATGAACAGGGTTTTCAACGGGTGACTTGCCATCCCCTCCACCTCCTATTTATATTAAGTCTCCTGGTGGGGGAAGTGACCATATTACCCCCACAACTTAACTCTATGATACACGCCCTCAAGGGCAAAATGGTAAAGTTGTAGATATCTCCTTCGGCTGGCAACGCCGTCCATCCGGCCTTGCTTCCCTCCGACGCAAGCTCCCGGATCTCGCCACGTGTCCACCGCTTCGAAGCTTCCTGAACACGTCCGGATCACCGTCTCCGTCACGTTGGGCCTTCGGGCTCGATTTTAAGGCCCAAACAGAAAAAACCCTTCTCCGATGGTTTTGTGGCCCAACCATCAAACCCCGCGTGCAAGGTTCGGTTGTCAGCCGCTACCTTGCACCGGCTCCTCGTCCATGACTTTGTCTTGGTCTTTTTGCACCATGCTGACTGCACTTGATCCCGTCTGGCCACCGGGTCCCTCGAACCAAGCCTACTTGTCTCTCCACTCCTCGGAGGCCACTCAGGCTAAGACCTTTCGCGCTTGTTCTTTACCTGCACCAACGCAAACCAAGTCGCACACAACACCTGCAATACTAGACCAAGAGTCAGTCCACACAACGTTGTCAATCACCCATCACACTGAGAAGCGACCATCCATCGGTCCTCGAACACACCTAGTCCTCACTCATGTACTAGTTATGGGGCAACGCTGGCGCCGTCGGTCAGACGCCCGAGGGTTCGTCGGCTAACCCTGGCTCCGGCCAGGGCGACTCCAGTGGCAGCGCATGGCGAGCCATCGGAGGCGGTGTGCATGCTGGCAAGGGAGGAGCTGCATCGCAAGGTGGAGATGGCAGCGGTGGTGGCCACTTCACGGTGAAAACCGCTGGTCATCCACGGGGTTGAGAACCCATCGGGTTCACGATTTGAGGTGCTCGGAGGGGATGGTGCAGGATCGGATGGGGAAGAAGACGATGGGAATTCAAGCTCAGTGTCGTCTCTGGATACTCCGACGATGTAGGCTAGGGCTACAGAGGCAGGATTCTCGGTGCAGCAGATCGTCCAGGCCGAGAAGGAGCTGAGGATCAGTCCACGGAGTAGGAAACCGGAACAGGGTCGTCTTGTCGAGCAGATCGTGGGTGAGGTTCAGCGGCGGCGCCTGGCCATGAAACCATGGCAAGGTCCCTTGCCGGCGCCAAGAGCATCTCCACCGAGAACGCTCGGGGATGCCATGTCTTCGGCTAAGGTAATATCCCGTGCATCTTCGTGTTCTTCGCCTCCAATCTTGTCTTCTGCGGCGGCACGGCGATCGCCGGTGTTGACCGCGGTGACTTCCTGTTCGAGATCCGGTACTGGCGGCCGATCGAGGCGGGATTTAGGGGTTTGTGGTGAATTCGAATTTGAATGTGTTTCAAATCCAACTGGGCCGGAAAGACTGGATGGCCCAAAGGCCGGGGATGGCCCAAGGCGGTTTTGGCTGGGCTCAGGAGTGCCATTTCGGCCTACTCCGGGGCTGGTGGCCTTGTTCTCGCGCACAGGCATCAATCGCCGCCGAAACCCTAGCTTGCGAGATGTTCACGCCATCGCCGAAACCTCTTGCGGGTGCACGTTCGCGCAGGTGGTGCGGCAATCCATGGATCCAGGGAGGGGCTCAGCAAATCGCGGTGGTGGCCAGGGGAATTGGTTCGGGCGCGGCGGCTCTCAGACTGGGTACAACCCGGGTCGTGGGGGTTACGGTGGTCGGGGTCAAGGTTGGTATGGTGGGCGCCATGGCGGTGGTTTTGGCGGAAGTCGCTTTGATGGGAGAGGAGATGGTGGCAGGAGGCCCTATGGCGGCCGTGGCTACTTCGGCCCGGGGCCGAACCGTGGAGGTGGAGGCCATAATCAGGGTGGTCTTGGAGCGCAGGGCCATGGTGGCCAGCAGAGACCGCAGCCGAATCAACTAGGGGCGCACCAGTAGGGCCATGGTGGTCAGCAGCAAGCGAACCAGCCAGGTGTTCCTGCGACTGGCGGTGTGGCGATGGCAGGGGCCGATCAGGTGTCTCAGGCAGCCGCGTTACTGATCAAGCCTTTGGCGCGGCTGGGGAAGGTGCATCACCTGCGGCTGCACTGATCCAACAAGCGCTGGCAATGATGCATGAGCAGAAGAAGCAAGGCGATGGGGCTGGCAAGGAGAAGCAGGAACAGCAGAAGCACAAAGCCAGTACTCAGGAAGCAGCGAAGTCTGGTGAGGCTCAGGTGAATAAAGGGGTGTCTAATGAGGTTCCCGAAACATCAGCTATGGGAGCATCCAAAGTTAAGGCCCCATATTGCTTCCGTTGTTACACTAAGGGGCATATTATGGCGGATTGTACTGTGGTGCAGTACTGTGATATTTGTGATAAGCAAGATCATGCTAGGACTAGGTGTCCCAGGTTCAGAGCGGATAAGGTTTTTGCAGCCACTTGTGGGTATGCGGTTGACGGTTTGGGATTTTATCATATCCCGGGGCCGATCAACCGGAGGCAGAAGGGGGAGACGAAGACTGGTAGGATCACAGTCAATGGGGGTGCTTTGACAGTGCAGATGGTTACGTCAGAGTTGGAGAGATTGATCCCTGGCACGTGGAAGTGGGTGGTGCATGAGTTGAGTCCTAATACTTTTAGGGCAATATTCCCAACACTGGCAGAGTTGCATCGGATGAAGGAGTGGGGGTACTCCACACAAAGTTTGAGGGTGTTACTATGAGAATTGATCTGGCAGGTGGTAATGTGGTGGGGATTGAGTTGCCGAAGGTTTGGATACAGTTCTCCGGTTTGCCTGATGACTTACGTGAGTATGAGACTATCTGGGCAGTAGGGTCTGTTCTGGGAGTACCTGTGGAGGTGGACATGGGTTTTACTAGGAAAAATGATAGATGTCGTATTCAGGTAGCTGTGCTTGACCCTAACATAATTCCGCAGCTTACGGATGTGGTGATTGGGTACTGTTTGTATGAGCTACATTTTATGGTGGAGGCAAATGCACACATGTACCTATGGAGATGGATTCTGGGAATGGTAGGGATGGTGGGGCTGGTGGCAATAAAGATGAAAGTGATGATACAGGACCGGGGAACAAAGGGAATGATAAATTGAAGAATGAGGCAGTAAAGGAATCACATGGACAGGATGGCGGATCGGCAGATGGAAAGGCAAAAAATGTGATGGTCATGGAGGTTTCTGCACTGGCTGTAGAGCCAAAGGTGGCCGAACAGCAGGTGGAGGTGGGCGCACAGGCGCCTGCGCCACTTCATGTTGGGGAGGAGGTGGACAGTGGGGGCGACCGGGCTCAGGCATTGGCTGCCATACCCGAGGCGATGGACACTGATCTTCGTCGCAGCAAGCGTCGCGCTGGGTCGACTGGTGGTGATTCGCTGGACGAGGCCACAAAGAGGAGGGCCGAGATTTCAGAAGCTGGGACGCCAATTAAAGGTGAGTGTTCCAGTCAATCGCTTTTACATTTTTCGGATGAGTCTATTATTACTTGTTGTACTGAACTTGGTATTAATTTGGGCGTTGAAACATCTACTGTTCAGAGTTCAATAGATTCTATTAGAAATGTTGAAAAAGTAAGATTGATGGATCAACTCGTTAATGATAGGAGGTGTGCTGTTTTTGATAAAGAGGAAAGGGATCTTGCAGATGAGGGTGAGATAGACAGCTTTATTTTGAGTCATTTATGCGGTGAGATCATGGATGAGGTGATGGCTTCCGATGGTGATCAAATTGATCCTACTATCGTGAAAACTCCATCCAAATCAAAGTCTAAGAATAAAAGAAAATCCAAATGAAAGGTGTATTCTGGAAAAGTAATGGGTTTGGGGACCAAAAAAGTATAGGTTTCTGTCGGAATTAACCAAAGAACAAGGTCTGAATTTTATCGCCATAACAGAAACAGGAAGGAAGAATTTCTCTGATCCTTTCCTGAGGAATCTGTGTGGAGGGAAAAATTATATTTGGCATTGTAAAGAACCAAAAGGTCGCTCGGGGGGATTCTGTTAGGAATTGATCTGGATGTGTTTCACATTGGAGCAATAAATGAAGGTGATTATTATGTTAAATTATTGCAAATGTTCAAGGACCAGTACGCCCACGGTCCACATGCTGTCTCTTATACACATCTAGATGTGTATAAGAGACAGGTGCAGGGG